>JAIXND010000624.1:25737930-26016411 GCA_023646645.1 Varanus salvator macromaculatus | reverse complement strand
AAGAAAGAAAGAAAGAAAGAAAGAAAGAAAGAAAGAAAGAAAGAAAGAAAGAAAGAAAGATTTTAAAAATCTGTGGGTCACGTTTGTCCCATTGCTATTCTGACTTCTACTAGTTTGGCTAAGCTCTGAACTAGCAGGGACAAACCAAGAAGGGGGCCGAGCTGGGCTGCAGGAGAATGAGATGCACGGTCTTGTCCTTCAACAGTCCTGTCTCAGCAAGTCCTTCTCTGCTTAATCCTAGTTTCTTATTCTTGTGCTTACAGGAAAGGGTTTGCAAGTGGTTTGCTGAGGCTGGAGTTGGCCGTAGGGCAGCGTGAAGGAGCCTCGTTCAACCTGAGGACTAGGCACTATTACAGAGATGCTCTCAGGGTTAGGGTTAGGGTCAGGGTCAGGGGCTGCATTCCAGTGTAGGGTGAATGGAGCCAATTTCTAAAGGCGCGCAGCCAAACCCACCAGCCTATTTCAGCTTTAAGGTCTGACAGCCAGTAACCAAGTTTAACTTAGAATGGAGAAAAATGGCACCACAGCCAGGAAAACACCAAATAATCAGCAAGTTGGGAAAAGGGCAGGGCCAGGAGGAGCAGGCATGGCCTTCTGGAGAGGGCCGCATTTGGCCCTTGGCCCTCAGCTTCCTCACCTCTGTGTTAGTACTCATGGATGGAACTAGAGCAGCGGTGACAAACCTATGGCACACGTGGCGGAGCGGGCACACAAGCCCTCTCTGTCAGCACGCGAGCCAAGTTGCCCCAGCATCGCCCCAGCAGCCGAGCATCGGATAACAGCGCACACAGGGGCCGTGCGCATGCTCAGAAAGGAGTAGCGGCGCCAGGCGATGACGTCACGAGCCGTGACTCATTCGCTGTGACTCATCCGAGCTTCCACATGGCCAGTCAGTGTGCTGCCAAGGAAATATACATATATTTGCTTGGAGTGGCTGTGAGTTGTAAAACCTCAGTATTCAGGTTTTATTCAGGTGTTGGCATTCTGTGATAAATAAGTGGGTTTTGGGCTGCAGTTTGGGCACTCGACCTCTAAAATGTTCACCATCACTGAACTAGAGGAATGTTGAGCATGGATGGAGTGCAGGGCCCGAATGTGTACAGGGTGTCAGGGGGTGCCTTCACCTGGATTTCTGCTTTTCCCCGAAAAGCTTCCACCCAGGCCACTCTGGATGCAATCCAAAGTGGCAAGACCCCTTCAGGTGAGATGCAGAATGCACCTTCTGAAATTGGAAATACCATATTTTTCGCTCTATAAGACGCTCCTGACCATAAGACGCACGTAGTTTTTAGAGGAGGAAAACAAGAAAAAAAATATTCTGAATCAAATGACCACATAATCACAGGCACATTCCCCATCACTTCCCCATGGGCTGCACATCTGACAGACTTACTGCACACACATATTCGCTCTATAAGACGCACAGACATTTCCCCTTACTTTTGAGGGGGAAAAAAGTGAGTCTTATAGAGCAAAAAATACAGTACTCCTTTTGTGCACGGGAGTGACTGAGATCCAGCTGAGGTTCTTCACTGTCAGAAAAAGGGAGGCAATTCCTATCCATCCTCCCAGCAGCCCCGCAACCTCACCAGCAGTGGCTCCAATTTATACACTCTGGACAAAGCACTACGAAGGACAATCGAACCTTTCCGTGCAGGGCCCCTTGCAATCTATGCCACTTCAGATTCATTTCCCCAAGAAGTTCTGCGAACGCCGTCCGCTCGTAACGTTTGCTTTCGACATCGCAAGTCGTCAGCTGCAGCAGCGACTGGTTGACATGATCAACTACCCACTGTTTGAAGTTCATTTCCACCAGGTATGCCTGGAAAAATACAGACAGCCCTTTCTCAAAACAAAGGAATGATGCCCCCATGCAGAAAACACCATGCCGCCCATCCTTTTACTTATCTGGCATTCAGGAAAGCGTTAATACAGGGGAGAACTTTTACCCACAATCTCTGTGATCGTTTAGGAAGGCTTAGCCCAGTGGTGGCGAACCTATGGCATGCGTGGCGGAGCGGGCACACAGACCCTCTCTGTCAGCACGCGAGCCAAGTCGCCCCAGCATCGCCCCAGCAGCCGAGCATCGGATAACAGCACACACAGGGGCCGTGCGCATGTTCGGAAAGGAGTAGCGGCGCCAGGCGATGACGTCAGGAGCCGTGACTCATTAGCTGGGACTTGTCCGAGCTTTCACATGGCCAGTCAGTACGCTGCCAAGGATATATATATATTTGCTTGGACTGGCTGTGAGTTTTAATATATTTGATTTTATTAACACAAGATTATAGCTTTGAGCTTTCTTATGAAAAATTGAAATTTAATTTCTAAGATTTAGCAAAGAGATGTTCTAATTAAGAGACTGAGATTCTTTTAATGTTGTGCTGTCCCTTTGGCATATTTGAATCTGTAGTGTTGGCACTTTATGATAAATAAGTGTGTTTTGGGTCGCAGTTTGGGCACTTGGTCTCTAAAAGGTCCGCCATCACTGGCTTAGCCTAATACTTATGGAATGTGGTCTCAAAATGAATGCATTTGCAAGCTCAAGAAAACATCTGTTATGGTTTAATTGATGTATTTTATATTGCTTCCACATTTGTTGCTGTGCCAGAGAGGTTTGGCTGTTGGGTGGTACAGAAATTGAATAAAATGAATGAATGAATGATTGAATGTTAGGGAGAAGAATTTTTCCCCCTGACTTTTCAACCTTAATGCAAACTCCTTTATAGGAGCCTGATAGACATTTGGGGCAGTTCTGCTGAGATGCTCCTGCCGCAAAGTGTGTCCAAAGGAGGTGCTGAAGAGGCTCATGTGAAGGAAGTAAGGAGGCCTAAGGAAGGACTGGGACAAATCCTAGGGGAGTCTGTCCTTGTAGCACCTGCAGACTTCTTCTTCCCAGTCTCGCAAAGTGGGTCTGCGGACGCCCACGCGACGAAGGCTGTGCAGCCACGAACCTTCTTCTGTGTCAAGTGCGGCAGCGCAGGGGCTGCTGCAGGGAGTGTGGAAAAGCACGGAGCTCCATTCCTGGCGAGCCCTGAGCAACCAGCCCTCGTGCATGTTGGGTGCAGCAGCTCAGTCAGCCTCTGCCAGGGGCGAGGAGGGACTCTGCTCGGACTGATTCCTGGGGAGTGCCTGGGAATGCTGGGCGCGCTTGCCAAAAACTTGGACGCGCGGTCCAGAGTCTAGAGAGCCAAGCCCAGGGAATCTGATGAATCCCTGCCCCCAAATGCATTCCTCAGACATCCCTAGCTTAAGGTGTAAGAATTTGGGGACAAAAAGTGGGGGTCACAGCCAGAAGGGCCCCAGCTTGGGGCAAAGCACTACTCTGCACACCAAAGGCCCCGGGTTCATGCCCTGCCTCTACAGGCAAAGCTGACAGTGACTGCTGCCAGTAAGAGCAGACAGCACTGAGCGAAGGTGCCAAAGGTCTGGCTGGGATTCTGGCAGCTTCCTGGGTTGCTAAGGATGCAACTGAGAGGTGGCACCGCTAGAGCCGCGGCGAAGATGCTCAACCCCAGGAGGACACCCTGATGTGGCTTGTCCAGGCCTCCGTCCATCCTAGAAGGGCAGAGCAGGAGGGGAACCACGCTGGCCTCTGCCATCAGTGAGCAGACCGAGAGCCACTGGGGGGCTGCTTCTTTTGCCTCCAGGAAGATCACGGTCAGAGTGACCCTTCTGCTCGGAGAAGGGGCAGCTGCAGAGAGCCTGCTTCCCTCCTCCCTGCCAGAAAAGGCCTGTCTAAGAACACAGCAGCTGTGGAACTGTGCTCGAGTCTACATTTTTCCTCCTCCCTGCCAATCCGTTTTCCTCTCATGCTGGGATGCTCAGGGTGTAAGCTGTGGGCTGCTCTGGGAGTCCTTTTGGCTAACGACACTTTGAATAGCTAAATAAATGCATATGCTGCTCCCGCGTCCCCTGCCTCTCCTCAGGATGGCTCTCAGACATGAACCTGGGCAAGAGCACAGGTGCAGCATGGAACTCCACCTGGTTCGCCTGCGCAGCCGCTGACAGAGACCAGTCAAACACCTGGCAGCAGTTGCGTGGCACCTCCCTGCTCCCTGGGAAGCCTGGAAGAAGTGGAAAGGGAGGGCAGGAAGGCGGCCAGGTGGAGCAAAAGTGGCCCTCACACCCCGGACGTGCGTGTCCACTGGCTCTTACGACTCCATAAAGGAAGCCTTGGAAGTACAGGGGCAGAGCGAGGCTGCTATGGACACGGCGTTCTGCAGGCACGCATTCCTCAGGCGTGTGGAATGGCACATGACAACAAAGCACCATTTCCTCCAGGGATGCAGTGCAATTCGGACAGCACTCCATCCAACGGGGGGCTTAACCCACCCCCGGCGGCTGCGCCTTCCTCGTGATCCCCGATTCAGCCTCTTGAACCTTTTTGCCGGCCAAAGTCGTGAATCAGTTTCCAGGCCTCTCGTTCTCCTTGCGCTCTGCTCACCTTGTATTTCTTAAGAAGGCCGTGCACTTGGCTTGCAGGACTCTGCAAACTGACAGGGGCCTCGTTTTCTCTTTGCTGGTCAACGTGGCTCATCCAGGCAATTAATTCTGCAATAGCCTCATGAGAGGGCAGCTTTGCCATCAGGAGCTGGTCAGAAAAGAGGCAATTTGTCTCTATTTGTTTTGTTCTTAACAGGTTAAAAACAATTGTATTCTTAAACTACAGAAATGCAACTCCCCGCCCCCCCAAAATAAAACTTCGCACAAAGCATGGATATTTCTGAGACCGCAGGAATTACTTACAAAGGGAAGGGGCAGAGAGAGAAGAACGCACAGGGAATGCATACTAGTGCAAACGCACGAAGAAACATAGAAACAGAGCAAGTCAGAAGGGGCCTCCCGGGCCATCTAGTCTGGCCCCCGGCTCCAGCTGGCTCCGCTCACGACATGCCCACCATGTGGAACTGCAAGATGGAAGCTGGAACTGTCTCTTGACTGTGCTGCTTCAGGATTCATATGGGCCCCACATTACCAAATGCTCCTCCGTGCAGCAAGTATGAAAGACGCTGCACAAGCAGCCGGAGGAAAGGCTGGCATCCCACCTCCGACTTTGCAAACATGCTTTGCGATCAGAGCTGGAACGGCAACCTCAAAGCACCTGCCCTCCATCCTTGCAGCTGGCACAGTTCTTTCTGCACCAGCCGCAGGGTCCAGGGCGCCAGGCAGAACCGTGTGCGTCTGTGCAGGCAACGCAGGGGGGATGGGGAAGGGAGGCATGAGGTCCTGGTGGGATATGCCAGGAGCTTGTCTTCCTTGCAAACAGGGGGGCAATGCCTGGATTTGGCTTCTAAGCATTTTGGTGGATAGAAGCAGGGGATGATCATCGGCTTCACATTCCTCCCATCCTTAATAGGATGCCTATAAACCTGAGTTCAGAGAGTTGTAGGCAGCTATGCTGCATCAGAATGTAAGTAAATGAGTAAATGCTCAGTTTGTAGAAATCCAGCTTTTCAGGGAGAAGAATTGCGGTCTGGCTTTTTTCCTATCACCCTGTAACTCTCTTTGCAGAGGCCTTTTCTCCTTTGGGTACTGGGTAGGGAAGCAAGCATTCCGTAAACCACAACAGTGTCAGGATATAATGTTCATATGAACCACCCAAAGTGGCCCACGCAGATGCAACCGTGGTGAAAAGCTGAGATGCTGTGGAAGATACGGCTGCCACCATCATCTCTGCGACATGCGAGGAAGTCAAACAAGGGTGCTGTGGGTGCTATGCAGAATCCCAGGGAAGATGTACCCAGGGACAATTCGATATTGACTCTATTCTTGTAAGCCAGATATTATGCAGACCCGGAGGTCAACACATGGGAGGCTGTGAAAGCCTGAAGCCACAGCACAGCCAAACAAGAATGCAGCCCTTAGGCCCCCATATAGTGTGCCATGGGCTATAACTTGGGGCAAACCAATGTATTAAACAAACAAACCATGCATCCTTCTCCCAAAGGATTCTGGCCACTTTAATTAGGTGAGATGGCTGAAAAGTCTCCTGACCAGCTCTAATCCCCACACCCCTCACAGAACTAGAGTCCATGCAGTTCCTGTGCAGCAAAGAAATCTGCTCCTTGAAATCAGTTGCTTGCCCAGATGGGGCTTAGAATCATAGAATAGTAGAGTTGGAAGGGGCCAAGAAAGCCATCAGGTCCAACCCGCTGCTGCTGCTACTGCTGCTGCAGGACACTAATTTACACCATCCCACACCAAGATGGACTGCCCAGTTCCACCTTGATTGTCTCCAGTGTGGGAGAGCCCATGACCTCTCCAGGCAGCTGGTTCCACTGCTGTATTGCTCGGACCGTGAGGAAGCTTTTCCTGATATCTAGCCTGAACCTCAGTTGTTGCAAGTTGACTTGATTATTCCGTGTCCTACACTTTGGCATCAGCAAGAAGACATCTTGACCTTCCTCTTTGTGGCAGCCTTTGAGGTACTTATGGAGGGATCTCATGCCCCCCCTCAACCTTCTCTTCTCAGGGCTGAACATGCCCAGTTCTCTCCGTCTCTCCTCACGGGGCAGTCTGCGGCTTTTCTGCTGTAGGGAGAAGCCCTCTTTCTGACTGTGCTTCAGATCACGGTCTTACCAAATGACCCCTAAAGATCGCACATTTAGGAGACAGAAACTTTACATAGAGATGACTTGGTACAAAGACAGGCTGCAAAAGGAATGCTTAACTTTTGGACAAGGTTACGATGCAAGTCCAAGCTACAGGACAGAAATAGCACACTTCCCAGAATGGGATTTCAGTCGTGCTTTCGTGCAATCACCTATTGGCTAACTTGCATCTTTTATATAAAAGACAGCTATCATTGGCATAGAAACATGGAAACAGAGAGAGAGAAGGGGCCTCCTGGGCCATCTAGTCTGACCCCCGGCTCCAGCCGACATGTAGAGAAGGCTAAAAAGATGTGAGCGGGATTTAGTACCTCAGAATGACAGATTTTGTAGGTAAGATAGCTAGCAAAGAAGGCTTTGGAGACAGAAATGACTGAGCTACCTAATAACAGCACTTTACAAAGTATATGTGCAGAAGACTCTCCAGGGCTGCTGCTTTAGTTCTCGCACTGCTTTTTACCTGGTGAAACTTCTCTTGGATGCTCGGCAACTGGGCGATCAGGTCAGCCCATTGCTGCTCGTACTCCGTCAGACGCGACCGCAGCGCCGCAGCATCCGATGCCTTAACAACCAAGAGCTGATTGCCCGTGCTTAGGACGGAGGACTTCAAAGACGACTTCTCGTCCACTTCTTTATGGAATTCCTGAAGAATAGCGGCGGGGAGAGGGTAAAGTACGGCTTTAAAAGAAAAATGATTATGGATTGTGTCTGTGTGTTGCCTACACTGCATCATGACACCTGCTGAAAGGAGAACCATCATCTCCACTTTTCCTCGCTGCAAAATGCTGCAAAAAGCCCCTCCAGGCTGTGGAGGACAGAGGGCTGGCACTGCACGGGGAAGGCCCAGGTTGGCATTCTGCCCAGCCATGAAAGTGATTCTCAGCCAGTCGTGGCTCCTCTGCCTAACCTACCAAACAGGGTGGTGATGCAGATAAAATGGGAAAAGCTGCGGAAGCTCTCCTGGACTCTTTGCTGGAATCGGTTGCTAGTCGCGAAGTCACGTCCGACCCATTGCGACCCCATGGACAACATCCCTCCAGGACTTCCTGCCTCCACCATCCCCCGGAGTCCACCTAAGCTCACACCCACTGCCCCAGTGACTCCATCCAGCCACCTCATCCTCTGCTGTCCCCTTCTTCTCTTGCCGTCAAGTGTTCCCAGCATTAGGCTCTTCTCCAGGGAGTCCTTCCTTCTCATTAGGTGGCCAAGTATTTGAGTTTCATCTTCAGGATCTGGCCTTCTAAAGAGCAGTTGGGGTTGATCTCCTCTAGGACTGACTGGTTTGATCACCTTGCGGTCCAAGGGACTCGCAGGAGTCTCCTCCAGCACCACAACTCAAAGGCCTCAATCCGTCGACGCTCAGCCTGGAATAGTGCAGTGAAAAGGAGCACGACCGGAGGAAGGTTTGGCAAGTGTGGGAATGTGATGGGTGAAATCAGCCAGTGCCTGGATTCACACCACGCAAGAACCCTTGTGGCTTACAAGTCCTGTTCTCATAGAATCACAGAGTTGCACAGGGCTGACCCTGCCTGGTCAGTTGGACCCTAGAAGGCCCTCAGGTCCAACACCCTGCTTGATGAAGGACTTGAGTCTCCCATCCAGATACTAACCAGGGCTGACCTTGCTTAGCTTCCAAGATTAGGCAGGATCAGGCACTTCAGGTGATATAGAAGTTACAGATCCCAATGCGAAGGTTTTTAAGCATGTTTCATGCTGCTTTTAAAGGTCTTCATCTTTTGTAAACCACCCAGAAAGCTTTGGCAGCTGGGCTGGGCTGTACAGAAATGATATCTTCACCACCCCCACCACTGGGAGATGCCTACTTTCCCTATAAATCAGTAGGTGCTTGCTTGCACCCACGGTTTGGAAACTTTGGAATTCGGACTCAGTGCCCAGACTGAGACATACCCAGTAACCTGGGCGATCATATATGCCCTCCCGTCCCTTGAGATCAGCAACAGAGGCGCTCCTCCGGGAACCCTCCGTGAATGAGATTAGGAGGGTGAGTATCCGGAGGAGGGCTTTCTGTGTGGTAGCGCCCCACTTGTGGAATGCGCTCCCCAGAGAGGTCCGCCTGGCGCCGTCGTTATTTGTTTTTCGGCACCAGGCAAAGACCTTTTTATTTAAATCGTATTTTAATTGTTAATGGGTTGGATTTTATAGGGTTTTTGCCGAGATGCACCGGGGGGGGGGGTTAATTGGATTTTTAATATGTTATTGTTTATTAATTATTGTTGTGAGCCGCCCCGAGGCTTTATTGTGATGGGGCGGCACAGAAATGTTTAAATAAATAAATAAATAAATACCAACCAACCAACCAACCAACCAACCAACCTCTGGGGGCTGGGGCCTTGCATGGGATCCAGACCCCTCAAGCGTACCATCAGTGGTTACACAGGAAGAGGAAAAAGGAAGACTTCAAAGAGTTTTAAAAGCATTCCAGGGACCCCGAACCCGCTGAGGTCAGCAGGCCTGTCTGGCATTCTCAGTGAAATGAGCGCTCCAGGATGGCAGCTGTCTTGGTACTTGACCATTCATTAAATGGCTACCACGGGGGGTTGTGTGGCTAGGGGCAAAACACGTGATGCTCCCCAAGAATTTTGGGCAGAAACGGGTCTGAGTGCCAGAACACAATATCATTATTTTGCACTCCAAAAATATGTCCAAAATAGGGACAGCCCTTATCTCTGCAGAATACCTGCAATTAATTTAAAAAACCTTAAGAAATTACCGTATTTTTTGCTCTATAAGACTCACTTTTCCCCCCTCAAAAGCAAGGGGAAATGTCTGTGCGTCTTATAGAGCGAATATGTGTGTGCAGTGAGTCTGTCAGATGTGCAGCCCATGGGGAAGTGATGGGGAATGTGCCTGGGATTATGTGCCCATTTGATTCAGAATATTTTTTTTCTTGTTTTCCTCCTCTAAAAACTAGGTGCATCTTATGGTCAGGCGCGTCTTATAGAGCAAAAAATACGGTAAATGAAAATAATACAGGGCAGGGACCATTAATTGCTGGCATACTGGCGTCCATGGGTGCCATGCTGCGGACACCAGCGTTCGATAAATTCATGAAGAACATGTCTATGAATAGATATTCACCACGGTAGCTTTAAAATGGAACCTCCATGTTCAGAGGTAGGATACCGCAGAGTAGCAGACACCGGGAATAAGGAATAAGCAAATTCTGCCTCCCCTATGCCAGCCTTGGGATCTTTCCCGGGGTTTGTTTTCTCAGAGAAAATGTACCGGACTGCATGGGACTCTGGTCCATTCAGCAAGTCGGTTCTGGCGTGGCCATTCAAAGCAACTGAGTCTGACTTACGAGCAACCTCTGGATGTTGTTTCTGACAGTGCCCACGTCCTGGGATGCATCAAGGGACTGCTCCGTCCAGGATTTCACCCTCGGCCGCGTGGACTCGAGCCAGTTGTCTAACTCTTTGGAATCTCTGCGGTAGCTGCAGAAACAAATAAAGATGGGACTTGAGTTGGTTCAAGCCCCCACAGAATCCCTCCTGTCTGCAGGCAACAGACTTTGGAGTCAGCTATTGTGAGCCGCCCCGAGGCTGTTGCAAGGGACAGCATATAAATATTTAAATAAATAAAATAAATATTTAAATAAGCTTGCAATCAGGGAAAAATAGGGCCTGTTAACATACTGAGAGCCGTTTTTTAACAACAGCACAGAGTCCCATCAGTGATGGGTGTTGTATTCTAACACATCCGGGGGGCACCAGGTTGGGAAAGGCTGCTGTAGGGTGGCGAAAGCAGCAAGGGGTACACCTACCTGCACAAGAGTGTGAGCGAGGACTCGAGCCGCTGCAGCTCGTGATCCACTTTTTGGGATGCAGCTGCCCACTGCTCTTCTAGCTTCTTGACCTGGCTCTGCAGTTCAGGACAGTTCACCAGCTCCATCAAATTCTTCCCATCCTTCACGATCTGATGATATTGGGCCTCTTCCTCCTCCAGGTTCCTTTTGATTTGCTAAGGAGGCAAATAGAAATGCTGTGATGAAAAAGGAGAGGCTGAACGATCAACCATTACCTTTAGCCCCAGGTTTGTCATTCATGTCATTTGTTTTCAAAACAATTTTGATTTATCATTCAATGACCTTGTTCAACCATAACAATAAGTGCAATGCAAGGTACCAATCACAGGGAAAAATCTATACCTGAAGGAGCTGAGATCTTTCCACTAACCGTTCTTCTGTCTCTTCCACCAAGCTCACAGAAGGAACAGTGGATGAAAGTGCCTCCATTTTTTGGTAGAAAGCCACATGGTTCTCATCAAATTCAATCCAGTCCTAAAAGAAGAGGTATATCTTTAGCAGAACATGCAAACTGAAGAGGTTGATGAACAATGGAATTACATACTGGGCAAATAAACATTTAGGAAGAGTTTTGTGGTTCCATCTCCAATATACCACTGGATGTCCACAAAGTCATAGGCCCATAGTGGATTCATGAACCACAAGTGGTAAAACAAACTCCTCTCTCTCTCTCTCTCTCTCTCTCTCTCTCTCTCTCTCTCTCTCTCAATCTCAATCTCTCTCTCTCTCTCTCTCTCTCATATAAATATCATCTTCATCTTTTAACAATTAAGGGCCCTGGCAGATCAGTTCAGTGGTCCATCTACTCCAGCATCCTGTTTCCAACAGGGTCCAGCAGATGCTCCTGTCCCACAAGATACATCCTTCAGAAACATACTGGAGCTGGGCAGGAAACTTGAGGGAACCACCATAGCTCAACTGGGGAGTTGATGCTCTATAGGCAGAAGGTCCCAGCTTCAAGCCCTGGCATCTCCTGGTAAAACCAGGAAAGACCTCTGTCTGAAACCCTGGAGGCCAAAGTTGGTCCATACTGAGCTGGATTTGGCATGAGGCAGTCTCCTGTGTTCCCTTTAGGTACCATGACTAATAGCAACAATAGACATCCTCTGAGAATCCTTTGGATTCAGTCATGTGGCAGCAAATGCCAAATGTTAATTACATGCAACAAGAAGAAGTACTGTATTTTTTGCTCTGTAAGACTCACTTTTTTCCCCCTCAAAAGTAAGGGGAAATGTCTGTGCGTCTTATAGAGTGAATATGTGTATTCAGTAAGTCTGTCAGATGTGCAGCCCATGGGGAAGTGATGGGGAATGTGCCTGTGATTATGTGCCCATTTGATTCAGAGTATTTTTTTTCTTGTTTTCCTCCTCTAAAAACTAGGTGCGTCTTATGGTCAGGTGCGTCTTATAGAGCGAAAAATACGGTACTTTAATTTTGTCTGTCTTGAATCACTCTTTGTGGCGTCTCTGAGACCTAGAATTAGGAGAGAAAGTTCTGTCTATCTACTGCTTCCTCACCAGGCATAATTTTATAAACCCTATAATGCTCCCCACTCCTGGTTGGCTCCTGCACTATATTTGTGTCTTTCCTCCTAAGGGAGGTGCTCTGACAGCTTGACCACATTGTCTGCCCCCTTTCAGCCCTTTTCCCACCTGTACGATACCCTTTTGCAGCTTTCTCGTTGCTTAAAAGGTGTGTCTGAAGGTGTGCACAGCAGTAAGAAGAATCCGTTTCAGCTGCATGTCAAGCTAAATCAACCTTCTCTTTCCTGGCCTATTTGGTTGGGAACAATGAGATATGTAGCCCAGCATGGCTCAGATGAGGAGGAGACCAGCTTTCCCTTCTCTTTCAGGCTGACCATGGCTTGTCACGTTGTCTGAACACACAAATGGTAGTTAATCTTAACTATGCTTTTTTAAAAGCAAGCCAAGTTCAAATAATATTATATGAAGCTGGCTTTTCCAAATGACTATAATGAGGGTTAGCCACAGCTGAGGCTTCAGGTGAGAAGCTAAAATATGGTTAATCTAATATGTAAGTATATTTTAATTTCTTCCTCACAGCCATAAGAAATTCCTTGTTGGACAAAGCCCTGGTTTGCTGCTTTGCTGAGCAAGTATTTGCTGCTTGTATTTGCTGCGGGAAAAACATCCATGAAAGGTAGTTGCTGCAGACATGTTCCTGCATGTCACACTGTTTCAGCTGCATTTTCTTACCTGTAACAGTTTTTCTAAGTAGGCTCCATGCTGCACCGCCTGCTCTTCCAATGTTTTGATCTTCTCTACCAAATCATTCCAGGATTTCTCTCTCTTTTGTAATATGCAATGTGCCACTTTTTTGGAAGACATTTGCACAAGCAGCATGTGGGTGTTAAGATTACGGAAAAAGCTCTGGATTCAAAAAAGAAACATTATTCTACATTAGCGGGGTTGTATTTGATTGCTGCCAATTCATTTCGATTCTCTCTAACTGCAAAACCCCCCACAAAATACTGTGTCTGCAAAATACTTTTGTTTATTTGCGATGGAATTAAAAACTCTGAGTAGAGAAAAGGATGAAACAAGTAAAGAGGAACTGGCCCCTTGTTTTACTGCTGCATGGCAAGCGGTTTATATACATCTCTTTATTTTATGTTGTTTCATTTATAATTGACTTTCCTTCCAAGGAATGCAATTTCCTTCCAGGCAATCCCCCATCCAGGATCCGGTCAGACTCAGCCCTGCTTAAATTTACTATGACAGCTAGTGTAGTGCAGTGGCTAAGAGACTGAAACAGTGATGTGATTTTTATTTAAACGATATTTTAATTGTTAACTGGTTTTTATCTAATGGTTTTATATTTGCCAAGAAACTCTGAATTTTTAATATCATCCTATGCCTGATTGTTTGTTCTATGTGAGCTGCCCCGAGGCTTCGGCGATGGGCGCGGCATAGAAATTTAATAAATAAGTGTATGTATGTATGTATGTATGTATGTATGTGATAACCCCTAGGCTTCACCTGTGGGACATGGGATTTCCAGATCCAATTTTGGAAGCAAAGCTCCAACCTCAGAACTGGAGATCTCTGCCCCACCTCTGCCCACAACCTTGCAGCTGCTTCTCCAAGGTCAGACAATCGACCTCGGGGAGGGAGTAAAGGGGGCAGAAAGGGGAGGAGACCTCTGTTGCTTCCTGCACTCTGCATGGGATGCTTGTAAGTCTCCAAACTCAGAGGCTTACGCGCACCAATGGTGCTGTTGCTAGGACTGTGCCCTGAGCAACGTATCAGAAAACCCCTGGGTTGAGCCTCATCTCTAGCATTAATCATGAGGCAGATTTAGGCAAGTCACCCTGTCAATGTCTCAGTTCTTGCATCAGCAACATGGGGAAATTAAAATATTACTGACTTGCTTCCCATAATTGTTCTAAGTCACCAATGCAGAACCTTCAGCCTGGGAAAAATCCAGCTCACCAGAGTTCCAAGCCAGCCCCCTGAGGTTCCTCTAAAGACCTTTCCGCTCCCCACTTTCTCTCAACCACCGATCTCTTGACTTTTGCAGTTTTTCCTCCAATGTAAATTACTGGAATGCCTCTTCCAAGGCTAAATTATTGGCAGGAAGAATGTTGAGCTAAGGTCTTCCCCGAAATGGAATTTCACCCTCAGGCTGTTGTAAGGATTGCAGCTCAATAACCCATGGGAAACTGCAATGGTTAGAGTGTCAGGCCATGAGTCCTGGGTTCAAATCTCCACTCAGCCATGAAGTTCACCTGATGATCTTGGGCGAGTCACCGACTTTCAGCCTAACCTACCTCACAGGGTTGTTGTGAGGATATAATGTGGGTGGGAAAGGACTGCATCTCTCGTCTTGATTTGCACAGAGGAAAGGCAGCATATACATGTCACAAGCAAATAAAGAAAGCAAGTGCTTGAGGCCCTTGAATTGTGCTTATGTCTCGTTCCCCGCAGATTTTCACTTGTTGTTCTTTGTAAACTGTGAGAGAAATCCATCAGTGCCCTCTTGAGAGGTAAAAAATGAACAGAGGCCAAAGCTGAGCTCTAAGCATGACCCGCGCAGACAAGGAATACCTTATGATTTTCCAGATGGAACTGTAAATTAGGTCGATCGGTAGCTCGCAGCTTCGATACGTGAGCAATTTTCCCTTGCCCGAGGTCTGCGAGCTCCGCTAGCCCACGTAGCAAAGTGTCGTATTCTTTTTCATTCACGAATGGAGCTCCAAGCTCTCTCTGTTTCTCTCTTAGGCTCTCCCAAAGCTCATCCAGCATATCCTAGAAATTGGAAGAATCCAAATCAATGTGTTCTGCTCGTCACAGGAGTGGTCTGGCAATCAGAACTTAGCCCAGCGTTCCCCAATCTGGTACTCTCCAGAGGTGCTGGATTACAACTCCCAGCATGCTGGACAGGGATGGTAGGAGTTGAGATCTAGCACGACTTGAGGGCAAAGTTAGAGAAGGCTGGCTTAGCCCAATGTATTTAATGATCCACTCCCAGGGCCTGCAATGTGTTGCTGGCTTTGTTGACAAGAAAACCCCAGCTGCTCCTCCTGCAGTCAAACTCCCCAAACTTTCCCAGGAGAAGCTGAGTTGGATGCAGCTCTTGGAATTGTACTTCCAAGTATTTCCATTTGCTGCCAGTAACCTTATGGAGAGTCTGCCTCGATCCATTTCCCTTTTAATAAAGCAGTACTATAGAATTCTATTGCTTGATGTCGGGAATGAAAGAGGCAGTTATCCTGGCACAGGGATGGCTTGAGCCGAGTTACTGGAAAGTTCACAGAAGTGGTTTCTAATGTGGCTTCAACAAACCACACTGTTCATGCACAATGCACAGAGACTCATCTTCTGGCCAGCATATTTTGTCAGCTGTATACTGGAAATAAAGGGCGCCTATGCAAATAGATTGTCTGTTGTCTGAAAGGAATAACGGGGAAACCCAGCTCCCGACACTTGGGAAACGTCGAAACTTCTGCTGGCTGATGTTTCTGGAATGCTCTGGTAGAAGTGCTGTCTCAGAAACAAGTCCTCACCATATATTCTGTGCACGCTTGCGCGATGCCACTCTCCGAAATGGCACAAACTGGTGCCGGCAGTGACAGCTGCACCAAGATGTTTGAGATGCAAAGCCAAATCTTTATCAACACTGAGCTTTAGGAAAGCCATGTTATCAAATCTGATAAGAGATTTGGTACCGGCGGACCTTCTGTGAAAGCAAAGATCTCCGCAGGACGCGCTCCAATGGAGCAAAGCTCAGGGAGCCAAGGTTCAATTTGGATGCCAGGAAGCACTTCCTGACAGTTAGGACCCCGAGGGCGTGGAATGGGCTTCCACGGGAGGTCGTTGAGGCCCCATCGGTGAGGGTGTTCAAAGACAGGCTGGACATACACATGGTGGGCATGTCATGAGCGGAGCCGGCTGGTGCCAGAGGTCAGACTAGATGGCCCGGGAGGCCCCTTCTGACTCGCTCTTTTTCTATGTTTTCTATGTTTCTCCTTGGGATACTTGCATGCCTACCGTCTACAGCGCGTGCTGACCCACTTGCGCTCAGAGTTGACTGCAGAAGAAAATCAGGTGCGCAGTGTGTACAGGCTGCGGTGCAATCTAACTGGGATTGGCCCGGGCAGGTGGGGACTCACAGCCAGAGCTGTTCGATAATGTTGCTGCTTATTCTGCATTTTTGCATCTGTTCAGGGACGTCTTTCAATTTTATATTCCGGGAAATTTATGTGTGCAAATTATTCTATTTGCTCACATTCGTTGTCTTTTTTGTCTTCACCTTTCCCCTCGATTAAATACAGGACATTTTAGTGCTGGGATCCTTTATACTTAATGCTGTTCAATTTCACACAGATAACTGGTCTTACCTCCAGTTTGTATACTTCCTGGATTAGGGCCACAGGCAAGTGAAATCTTTCTCCATAATCCCTGAGTTTAGCTGTCCTCGTCTCAAAGTTTTGCAGCTCCAACTCACAGCTTTTCATTTCCTGAATGAAATATGACATTATTTAGATTTCAGCTATTTTTATTAGCAACAGCAATACCTCTGATGCAACTGAAGGACCTTACAGTGTTTGAGAACCTCCTGAAAAGTTAGCTGCATCAAGTAGGGGTGGGGTGGGATTCTGACCCGAGTAAGCAAAAACTGTTGAACAACAGAGAAATAGATGTGACGAACGACATGCCCTAAATTGAATAGGCATCACTGGAGCTGACTTTTGTCTACAAAAAGGGAATATCCGTAACGTACAAGTGAGAAATTTTGCAGCATGGAGTATTTCTGTTCAGCATTTCAAGCAGCCATACCCTCATGTAGCTTACTGCGTTCTGCTTCCCTTTCCCCAAAATTTTCAATTTTTGACTGCTTACCATCAGGAATAGCATGCTTTGGCCAAGAGGAAGCTCAGTTCTTACTGGCCTGCTTTGGGGGTTTATTTATTTATATATTTATATGCCACCATATGCATGGCTGCAAAAGCTGGACCATAAGAAAGGCTGAGTGCCGAAGAATTGAGGCCTTTGAACTGTGGTGCTGGAGGAGACTCCTGCGAGTCCCTTGGACCGCAAGGCGATCAAACCAGTCAGTCCTAGAGATCAACCCTGACTGCTCTTTAGAAGGCCAGATCCTGAAGAGGAAAGTCAAATACTTTGGCCACCTAATGAGAAGGAAGGACTCCCTGGAGAAGAGCCTAATGCTGGGAGCAATAGATGGCAAAAGAAGAAGGGGACGGCAGAGGATGAGGTGGCTGGATGGAGTCACTGAGGCGGTTGGTGTGAGCTTGAGTGGACTCCAGGGGATGGTGGAAGACAGGAAGGCCTGGAGGAATGTTGTCCATGGGGTCGTGATGGGTCAGACACGACTCTGCAACCAACAACAACAATGCCACCTACAACTGCCAAAGGTAGGAATTAGGTAACATTGTGCTGTGCAAGGCAACTAATTAGGTTTTATTTTTATATCACAGCTAATTACCTGGAGCTGCTCGCTTGCATTGTGCCTGCTTGTTGCACAGAAGGGCTGCTGCAGCGTGGATTTTTTCTCAGCCAATGCATCACACAAGAGCCTGATTTCATTCTGTGACAAGAAAAGCAAAAAACCAAAGGTGCATTATGCAGAATGAAAAGAGAATTAAACTGCAGTTCAGCCAGAATGGTTCATCAGCGTTGTTCTTTATGTGCACGTACATGCATACATGTGTGTGCATGTCCGTATCTTGGAATTCCCCTTGCAAAAAAAATCGTAATTTGCTGTAATCATAATTTGCTTCTAGAGAACAAAGATCGGGTCACCTTCACAGGTGAGAAAAGGATGTTCTCAAAAATCAGGCTGGTTCTCACAACCTCCCTGTGGGAAGGGCACATGTGAATGAGTGTGGAGGAACGAAAAAGTCCACGTGACTGTCCTGGTCATCAGAGACATCTGTCCCGACTCCAGGCCTGCTGGATGTTCTTGGAAGAGGTGTGTGTGTAAGGCAAGGGTGAACAACTTGGCGGCTTCCACAAGCTTCATACTACAGCTCCCATCGGGCCTAGGCAGCATGGCCAATGATCAGGCATTAGTGAGTAGTCACCTGCATTGGAGGAGCTCTACTGGGAGAATGTGATGTGGTTATTAAGATTCAGCAGGTAGGAGCCGGCTGGTGCCAGAGGTCAGACTAGATGGCCCGGGAGGCCCCTTCTGACTTGCTCTGTTTCTCTGTTTCTATTGTGAGCATCCCCAGTTTCCAGAAGCCAGGATCATTTCCTGGAGCCATGCCAAGTCCTTGTGGCCTTCAGCTTGCTAGGAAGGGCGGTGGACAGCAGGGCTTGAAGCTGCTTTCCCCAGGCAGTTCCCTTCGAGATGAGCTGGGGGAGCTGAACTGAAACACTCTGCCTGACTGAAGCAGCCCTGCCCACTGCCCTGTGTCCCAGGAAGGAGGGCCAGAGTCTGCCAGTGATGACTTCTGTAACACCCGCAGGAAGAGGTGTTGCACTGGTTCTCAGCTTGAGGAGAGGAACTCACTGTTGCTCACCCAGGTGACCTTGGAGGCCCGGAGAATGTCCACCGGCTTGTCCAGGAAATCAACAGGAAGTG
Source organism: Varanus salvator macromaculatus (assembly GCA_023646645.1). Taxonomy (NCBI): domain Eukaryota; kingdom Metazoa; phylum Chordata; class Lepidosauria; order Squamata; family Varanidae; genus Varanus; species Varanus salvator. Next base: position 25,997,904 of record JAIXND010000624.1, on the reverse strand, counting down.
TAAGCTTATATTCTGCACTGAAACTTTATCACGTTAGGCGACCAACCGTGCATCACCTTTGGCACAGCTGCCTTCTTTTCCTCCTGCTTGAATCTAAAGTGGGCAAGGTGGCACAGGCGGCTTGGCTGGACAAGGCTCTGCAGGACTCTTACAGTGCCCAAAACATCTGGAGGTCACTGGGTTGCCTATCCTATCAAGTCCTATGCCCATAAAATCCAATGCATGCATTCCAGGATTGCAAGACTGAGCCCCAGACAGGGATATAAAATCATAGCAGGTCTGATTTTCCCAGCAGCCCTAAAATGCTAAATCTGAACGTGTATAAACAGAGCAATGTGACGTCATTTGCAGGGGAAATGCAAAAGGATGAAGAGTGTCTCTCTTTTGAAACGTCAATTAAATAGGCACCAGATGATGAAACAAGGTACCTGATAATCGCTGTAATGGTCCAGCTCCGTTTTCATAGACTTGCTCCTGGAATCAGCCGCTGCTTGGGTCAATTGGAGCCATGCCTGCAAGTCGTTAAAACACTGGGAGAATCTTTGTGGATTCCCACCGGCAGAGCTGATGGACTTCAAAAGATCGTCCTTCTTGTCACCAATGTATCCATGAAGTTTCTGGAGCTCTGCAGAGAGAGTCTGAAACAGAAAGCGGGTGAAAGAGGCAGGTAAGTATGTTTTTGTAAACTGCATGGTAGATAAGGAATAGCCTGAGATCTAATCTGTTAAGTGCACAATAACACGTCGCTTTGGGCTTCTTATTCAAGGGAGACGTCTCAACTCTGGGTCTTGGGCTTTCGCACGTTCCTGAGACCCTCCATGGACAGAAAGAAGTTCATCAAAAAAGCAGAGCTTACAGAGCCTCTTGTCCGCCTGTACCTCATAAAGTGCTTGTTGCATGGGGGCCTCTTCACTGGTGAGCACACAGGTGCTGAGCATCTGCTCCATGTTGTTCAGGCAGCGGCTGATAGCCAGAAGGAGCTCAAAGAGTTTCTGGTCCAAGCTGAACGAAATTTCCCCCGTTGCGTTTTCCTGGAAGGGGACGAGATACACTTTTTTGGCTTCTTTGGAAGGCCTTGCTCCTTATAGGGTGGCAAAATTGCTTTTCCTCCTCCATACTTATGCCAGCTTGAGTCTTTATTATCAGTGTTGGGGACTAGGATGCTGCCTTGTGGTAAGTCAGCCCCTTGGTCAAGCTAGCTCAGTCCTAGTGGAGGTGCCTGTCACAAGCCCCCCGAGGCCCACCTGGAGATGCCAAGCCTGAACCAAAGAGTGGCCTTCCCGCCTGCATTTATCAGAAATATCACTGAGTGGCCACTGATCTCAGCAGCTGCACGGGGCATATATAGTTCTAAAGAGGCAGGTGCAGAAAAGATGCTGGCATTAAAAATGAAAATGATGCATGAATCATCATTCATGATGACGAGATCAATTCCCTCAGTTCAAATTGGGGCCCTTCTCTGTTGAAGGCCAAGGCTAGCTCACATTACAATTCCTTTTATTTTCTCAAAGTTTACAAATGCTGCAAAAGCGTTCCATAAAAAGCCAGCATGGCTGAACCTTGCAATCATGGACCAGACAAGACAGCATTAAAAAGTAACAGGGGCCTGCAAACATCAGGACCACAGGAAAAGAGTGAGTTTCATCAGGAACCCCTGGTGGTCTGCTTTGACTTGGTGGAAGAGGAAGCAGACCATTCCTGGGTCAGTGGGGCTCCTTGTCCATGGCAGCTTTTCTTTTAAGCTTTCTAGGAGCTATCCATGGTGATGAACCCATTTTTGGGAGGAGGGGAGTCAAGCTTAGCACCATGGACAGCCCCCCCCCCCCCCCCAAAAGCTCAAAGCAAAAACTGCCACAGATAAGAAACACAACTGCTTGGCAGGTCACGATTTGGAGCTGGTGTGCGGTTAGACAAGAGAGAAAGACAAACAGAGGGAGGTGCCAAAATGCTAAATATTGGAAGCCTGCTGTGATCGTTGTCTGGTTAATGCTGTAGTAACATCAGAAGCACCACTGGCAGGATCCTCTTCTGTGCCACGAAAGACATTTCTTCCAGCCTTCACCCAACTCCAATAAGTTACTCCTGTCCCCAGTGCCCAAGTGGGGATTTACTCCCATCCAAACCATCAGCATCCTCATTCCTAATTTTGTAGGCGGTCTGAATGCATCCTAACGCATCCTGAGCAGCTGGAAGGTTGTTGAACATTCCATGGCATCACAGCAGCTCAACTAGCCAATGACAGTCCCCACCACTGCAGGTGCACTACAATTTAAACTGCAAATTCATGAGAGTAGTCATAAATTTGTGAACTGGAGGAAAGAGCTGTTAAAAGTTCACATCTTGGAAATGGGCATTGAAAAAGTCATTCAAGATTGAGAACAAGTTACCTATGGTGACCTGACAGAGAAGATCACAATTCCTGAAAATTTCTTCTTTTTTTACCATTATCATTGAATCTGATAGAAAAGAAACTGCTTTCAAAAAGGTTCAAAGGAGAAGAAATTGCTTGCAAGCAGGAGAAATTCCAGTGGGTGGGATTCAGGATCTTGCATGCACCTTACTTATGAGATGGCTGAGAAGCACGTGTGATTTTCCTAATTTTCATGCTGCCATCATTTTTCCAGCAGCCACCCTGGCTTCCCATACTTCAATTAAAGCCCAAAAGGCAATTCCTCCCCTGCAGTGTTTTTTTTTCCACAACTCAGGAAGTACAGGCAGTCCGGGAGGCTGCAGAGTTATGGTGAGTGTGTAACAGAAAGGGCAACACACACCTCATGCTGAGAAGGAAAATTCAAAAACACGGGCAAAACAACAACAAAAAGCCTTAGAAGAAAAAGGAAGACGCTGTAGCATAACCGTCTCTCCTACCATCGGAGAAATCTCCCCCTCCCCAACACACACGCAATTCTGCTGCCCATGAAGAGGGTAGAGAATTTCCAGGGGCCAGCTGGGCACAAGTGCAGAAGCAACGATTTCCTTTGGTGCAACGTTTCTCCGCCTCACATGTGCATCCGCCAACATTCCCTGGCTTGAATTCCATGGCTGAATATTCAGAACACGGCAATTTTCCCGGTCTCACATCTGGAGCACCTGTTCCAAACCGCCTCTGTGCGTGCATGTGTGTGTGTGTGTGATATTTCATTCTGTCGAGGTTGGATCTGGCCGCTTACATAATTTACACAGATGCTGTGAGTACCTGTTTCTGAACAGACGCTTCTTGGCTTAGACTACCAAGCTGTGCGGTGTATGTTTTCAGCTCCTCGACGGTTGGAGTTCTCACACTCGGCGGGGCCCCCTTGGGCAGAATGTTTATTTTGGTAGAGATCTAACATTTGGAAAAGCAAAACGTGTTTAGACAAGCGCTCCAGATTACAGTCCCGGCAAGACATAATGCTACAATTGGAGGCAATGAGATCCTTCGCCTCCTGGGGTAGACACAGTGGGATCCATTCTTGGCAGCTGGCTGAAAATTTGTTCAGAAACAAAACTTGGCAACTGGTGTGTCCACAAGAACACAGGATTAGTGCGTGCAAATGTGCACATTTGGCTGCAAGGGCAGGTGCTGCCAAGCTTGGGCTCACGGGAACCCTGCCCTGATCTTTTCCACAGAAGTCCAGATAGAGTCTCCTGATCCCTGAAGGTTTTCTTCCCAGCTAACCTGCTTTGCAGGGGGCACTTCTCAAGAGGAGCAAGGGGTTAACTCTTTCCTTCCAGCAAGCTGCAATCCCCACCTGCAAGTCTTTTCTTACATGACAAAACAAGCTGAGGGGAAAAAAACCCCACATCTCAGGTCATTTGAGTGTGGATACAAATAAACTGACGAATTTCTGTTGAGATGATGGGGTGAGAAATTGGCTCTGGAATGTGAATGCATCTTAGCATTTCTCAATCTGCCTATATAACAGACAGAGATAAGCAGGTGCAGCGTTTGGACAGATGTCATCTTTCAGCCTGGGTTTTGGAGCTTTTGGATTACAAAACTATGCATGTTTAGATGGGGTAAAATATCCTAGAATTCCCTGCCAGGGGAGTTCTATGAGATGCAGGACTTCTGTCTAATCTTGCATCGGATTATGCCTTGACGTGCTTAGCAACGCCCCTGGGTTCAAGAATAGCCTTGTGTGGGCTGTATCCTCCAGACAGAATTAGCAGGAGCGGAAGGATGCTGGCTGGTCCTTCCTTGCCCACCAGGCCCGTCTTGCTGCCCCCGCTGCCCTCTGCTCACTGCAAGGCGAACGGCTGCAGCACGGAACCTGGGCTGGCTCCCTGGGCAACCGAGAACCCTGCATGGATGGTCCGGGTTCTACACCGTACAGGGAACCCACAGCAGCAGACTTCCTGCTGCGGACGCTGAATCCTGCAGCGCGTGGCTGGAGGTGGGGAGGGCTAGGGGAATACGAGAAATTTGTTTTGGTTTGGGCTTTCACGTGGCGTTACTCAGCTGGCGCCTTCTCGACTGAGCATGGACTCTGACACAATCCAGGGTCAAAGTCCGAACATTCCTGAGCCTGCAATGTGGGTTGCAAACAAAAAAAGTGTTCGGGAGCATAATGCATGAACATGAAAAGGGCATGCCTCTGGGGAATGCACACATATGCCCTTTAATCAATGGCAGAGGAAAGTGTGCTTTTCAAAGATGCACACAACCTATCTATTCCTCTGGGGGGAAATGCTCATGAAGATCTTTGAGGATTTTGGTGTGCAAAGAAAGGCAACAACAACTACAACCATGGCTTGCCAACTGAACTGGAAGGAGGTTGGAGTTGGGTTTTGTAGAACTTGGCAAGGGCCAATGTTGCTGATGATATGATGGAGAGAGAAGGGTGGGGTAGTTCAAGCTCCCCCTCTCCTGCATGCCATTCTTGTAAGCACATGGAGGGAAAAACGCTCACACATTACATTCAACTCACATGCATTCAGATTACGAATGGTCAACCTGTCTCTTGTATGGTTATTAACCCAATGCTCTGCATGTGTAGAATCTACATAAACTGTCTCCAGACTGCCACCATATATACTGGCACAATTATTCAGATATACATTGTGCATTTGCACATGAGCTTATATAGAAGCTTTGGGGTGACGGTAGCCTTTTGTCCACTGAAAGGCCTCCCTTCCCCTGGAAAAACTTAGGACAGCACTATAGCGATGTTGTTGCAGGATTCAAGCTGTCAAAGTAACATTTTAATGTCAAAAATTGCACAGAAAATACTGCACCTCCTCTGCATGCATACAATTTTTTAAAGGGAAAAAAGCGCCATTCCCTTTTAATTTTAAGGCAGGAGTGGGCTTGTGCGATGTCCCCTCCTTCATGGCCCTGCAAATGAACCAATCAGCTGCACCAGCACAAGTGCGGTGGACTTACTTGGGGTTCAGCCAAGTGCCCGTGAGGGGAACTCGTCTTGAGCAGCAGCTCTTCCCGCAAATATTGCCACTTGTCCCCGGTCTGATCCTTCAGGCTCACAACGAGGGGTGCGTTCCCCGAGCTGGGCATCTCGTGACTGGATTTGCATCATACCGCCATTGTCCGGAGAAAAAATAATGGGGACGGAAAACCGACACGTGTCATTGGAACGGCTGACAACAAAATTGTGTGTATTTAACTCGTTTAAGGCACAATCCTGTGCAGTTTCGCTAGAAGGAAGTCCTCTAATTCCCAGCATTCATTCCCCAGTCAGTCATGCTGGGAATAGCAGGCCTTTTTCCTGCCTAAAGGTGAGCACACTCACACCCAGAATGCTTTGCTGTCTTATTTTTAGCTTGATTTCACATTGCTACATTATAGTTTGTATTCTTTTAATATTTGTATTCTTGCTGTTTTAATATGTTGTAAGCCGCCCCGAGGCTTTGTTGCGATGGGGCGGCCTATACATGTTTTAATAAATAAATAGTTTGTAGTGCATTGGCTTTCGGGTTTTAAGATATGAAGATTTCCTGTAAGACATGCAGGGAATATAATAAATAAGGAAAAAAACCGTATCAGAATAGCCTTGCTGGCTGGGCCAAACCAAAGGCCCTGTTTACGCTGCATTTTGTTGTTTGCAGGGGCTATGAAGGTTCCTCTGGAAAGCAAGAGCAACAGCTGCAAGGAACAAACTCATCACATTCTGGGAGTGGTTTAGCCTAACTCTGATCCTGGAGGAAGAAAGTCTGTTTCGGATGCTCCACATTGTACAGCTACAGTTTGCTTAGAAGTAAGTCCCATGGCTTAAAGGCACAATCCTACACCAGTAAACCTCGTCTGGCCATTATAGAAAAATTGGGCATCCCAGTTCCAGCCTCCAAAATGTGCTGAGGTTGGGGCTGGGCCGCCTCGCAGCTGATGTGCTTCTTTCTCCGCTGGCTGCAGCTCCGAGGTCGCAAGACCAACTTCAGAGGCAGCCCTGCTGGGGACAGAGGAGGAGGTTCGCTAGGATAGGATACACCCCAGGGGCACCTCGGCCTGCCCTCCTTTCAAGACTTTGATGGCCAAAACTGGCAGCAGAAGCATGGGGGCAGTATTTGCCTCGGCACTTCTTCTGCTGTTGATGGGATGCCCGCAATCCTACAGGTTTGGAGAGCTGTGGGTTGCACCCACTGGGTTGTACCCTAAGTGTCTATCAGAGAGCAGCCACAGCAGAATATTGTTATCTAAGAAACACCTGCAGATCAGAGACAGCCAGGGGACCCAATGCAGGAAATTTAAGCATGCTTAGTCATTCATTTCAGTGGTCTTAGATGCCCCTGATTCTCTGCATAATTGCAATATACTGAATCCTGCTGCCAGGATTTGGCACAGTGGATCCTGCTGCCAAACACAACACAATGTCGATATCCCTGCCCTACCCAGCGGTTGGTGGGAGAAGCATATTTTTGTGGGTGGACCTTGGAAGAGCACAAAACCCTCAATATCTTAGTGCATTTCAGAATGTTCTTCTCACTTTTAGACTGCAGTTTACTTATAGAGTAGCCCCCTTTGGATATACTGGCACTTACTTCTGAGTAAACATGCATGGGGTTTTGCTGTTAAATTCAACTCTTGCCACTGCTCACCTACAGCTTCTGGTTAGCAATTCTAGTTGGTATTTTGCAAACATATGGGAGTCAAAGAACATTTTATTCAAAATTAGACTTTTTCCACAAGAGAATTTGTTCCTGAGATGCTGTCATCAGGAGTTGGGACGGGTACTAAACCAGAGGAAGAAACTTATTTTAATCCCCCATTAAAAAAAACCCCTTTCATTTTTTATCCCTTTTTCCTCCAAAGCCCAAACTAGGCAATCTAGAGACTCACTACGGTTACCACTGAAAGCTGCCGCCTGGTTGTGTCTGCCCTGCTCTTCTGCTAACATTTCTGCAGGCCAGAAAGACACTGCATCGAGCTGAAGCAGGGCTGGGAAAATCCTAACATGAGGCTATCACATACCATGTAATTTCCCTGCATGCTACTGCGCAGCTAGTGTGGCCGTGCAGCATCCAGCTGAAGCCTCTCATATTAAGTTGCAGCATGAATTCCATAAAGCAAGGAACACAAAAAGGACGGGGGGGGGAGCTCTGAATGCCCCTCCCCTGTGCCTTTTCTCTTCGTACCCTTTACAAGAACCAGTCAAAGCCCGGCAGCGACGCACCACCGCGCTCTGGGGCAGCGTTGCCCCCGTGTACCTTGCTTGCAACCCCAGCAGGGGGCGCTCCCCGGGGGGCGGCTGGGTCTTCTCCACATACACCTCAATGAAGTCAATGAGATTGCTTTGTTCAGACAGCTTGAGGAGCAGATCCTGTAAGCCAGGAACGAAGACAGAGGAAAGCTGAAAGGGTGGGGAGGTGGGACGCCCCCTCCCACGCCCACCCTTATGTGCCCAAGTGCAGCAGCCCCCCCTCCCACCCCCGAGTCAGGAGGATCAGGACTAAGTCGCTGATTTGCTGGGCCACCATCAGAGGAGAGAATTGCGAGCAAAATAAGGAGGCGTGTTTTCACAGCAGCCCAGAACTGTGCCGGCCGGAGGAACACAAAGGCGCTAGAAGGCTGATTCCAGGCCACAGCCATGTCTCAGAGGCGGTGGCACAATTAAGTAAGGCAGAACAACATGCAGCAAAACTTGGCCACATAATAGTGGGGTGAAGGGAGAAAGTACCTGCTGTTGCTGCAACCCATTCGGCCTGCTGGGCAGAAGCCTGTCGGAAGTAGTAAGTGGAAATATGTTGGAGAGGTCAAAATGAGGAGACGGTGGGGCCTTCTCGGAGAGCTTTTCTTCAGAGAGCAGCTGTAAAGAAGCCGAGCAAGAGAGCGCCTTAGAAGAAGCTTGCCACAGTCCGAAGATGAGCACCTGTGCCACTCAAGCTGGTCTCGTATCACAGGGTTCGATTTCTCCCCATAATTCCATCACCACCCCCCTTCGGCCACTTCTCTCCCAGCTGGCTTGGCATGGAAGGGAGAGGACCCCCCGGGGAAAGGATGGAAGTGATAGGTAAGCCCTCATCCCTCCTGCCACCACCCCTTCTTATCTGCCCGCCCCACTGAATGCATTCCCACCATGCAGAAAACATGGGGCTGAGAATTCATATTTATTATATTGATATCCTGCCTTTTTTTCTATTTAGAGACCTCAGAGTGGCTTAGATCATTCTCTGCTTCCTGCTCACCATCTTATCTTCACAACAACAACCCCGTGAGGTAGGCTGGGCTGAGAGTCTGCGAGTGGCCCAAAGTCACCCCATGGCTGAGCAGGGACTAGAACCCAGATCACTTGGGTCCCAGTCCCGCGCTCGTAACCACTGCACCACACTGGCTCGCCACATTTCTAGCATACCTCATTTTCCAGCCTGCCTTTGCTACCCAAATCTCTGCCTATTAAGAGAGGTAACCTGGTCTCCTCCAGGTGTTTTGAGGTACACAATTCCCGAAATCTTGGCCTCTGGCTCGGCTGGCCAGGGCTGATCATCTTTATTACATTTCTATATCACCCACTGCTGAATCTCTCTGGGTGGTTCACATTTAAGCCCCCCATCCAGATTTCAGCCAGACCTGACCCTGCTTAGCTTCCAAGATTAAGCAGGATCCAGCACTTCAGGCTATAGGATGGGAGGCACAGCCTAAAACATCCAATAGGCTCCAGTTTGCCCACTGTTTTGGTGCCCTTCTCCGGTGTGGCCAACTTTGCACAGGAAGAGCGAATTGGCCTATTTATCCATCACTGTCGGGGGCAGGTTTCTGGGTGACTTGGAGGAAAGGAGGTGCCCACACATCCATTCCCGGCTGCCTCGAACACGCTCCGCCAGGAGCCAAGAAGTACCCGCATGGCGCCTTTCCAGAGTGCTTTCCACAAAGCATTTATAAAAATGTCTTCACAACAGCTTTTGTAATTGTTGCTATTCTTGCCATGAATAAGTTATCAAGCGCGTTGCCAAAGCCATGCAATCTAAGCGTAAGGGAAAGAATTCTTCCGAGTACTAAATCCCATTACAAGCACTTACGAGCACATAATTATAGGTACTGGGGAGGTGGGCCTGATGGCCAAGTGTTGACATTCCAATTCAATTGTGCTCATCCCTGACTTTTTTACACAATGGAACTTTTCTGCTCCTTATAAAAAGGCTTTTCTCTCTTTTTTGCAGTCAGAGCACATCTGTCCAACACATTTAAGCCCGCTCTAAACTAGTCTGAAATGAGCATACCTGTCACGGCTTTCTAAATGTGTTGGCTTTTGCAACAAACAGAAAATGTGTTCTCCTGAGCAAGGATCATTATGCAGCCAGAATGACACCATCCGTGCTCAAGAAGGAGGTCTTAACCGGCTTGGGAGAAAGCCGTGGCTTGCAAAAATTCTTAAGAAAAGGAGATTTTGAAAAGAAGAAGGCTAACACAGATCCAGGAAGATTAAATATGCTTACTAGGCATGGAATGACAATTAATTGTCGTGTGGGTGGAAGGAGGTCCAAAGATTTCTCTCCTGCTTCTATAGCCCAATAGAGCCATTCAGTCTAGCCAAATAGTTGGAGATTCAGGATAGATAAAAGGAAGGGCTCTTCCCACAGCACAGAGGTAAACTATGGAACTCACTGCCACAGGGCAAAGGTCTGTGTGGCTTTCAAAGAGGTTTGGTCACATGCCTGGGGAAGAAGGCTATCCAGGGTTATGTGCTCCCTTCAGTATCAGAACCTGTGCAACCAGGTGCTGGGGAACATGGGCAGGAGGATGTGCCCGTAACCTGCTTGTGTAGTTCCAATCAAGGCATGTGGTCAGAAATGGGAGGCCGAACAAGCGAGGCCTTTGGCGTGATCCAGGTTGGAGCATCCTGGAAAAGGGCAGGGCTGCACCCTTGAACAGCAGTGCTTGATGCTACAACATATTTTCCCGGTCCCACTTGTGGCCGTGGATCAGCCACGGCACAGACACTGGCTCTCACGGCAGAGAAGCAGTTTTTCTCGGAATGATGGATTCAAGAAATGGATCCCAGTGAGGTGGTCAATGACCCATGTTCCAAACATTAATAAAAAGACACACAAGCTGCATATGAAATTAAATCAGCTGGAATATTAACTGAGATGCAAAGCATCTGGCACTCTTTGCTCGCTGGACTCCTTTCCCACACTTGGCTGCAGTCAGGAAGCAACTGGAGCAGAGAACAAGCCCGCAGATGTTTGGGGATGCTAGCAGCTCCTGATCACCGCAGACGAGGACTGCAGCCCAGAAATTAAAAGACACTTGCTCCTGAGGAGGAGAGCTATGGCAAATCTAGACAGCATACTCAAAAGCAGAGACATCACCCTGCCAACAAAAGTGCGTATAGTCAAGGCTATGGTTTTCCCAGTTGCAATGTATGGCTGTGAAAGCTGGACCAGAAGGAAGGCAGAGGGCCAAAGGATTGAGGCCTTTGGATTGTGGTGCTGGAGGAGATTCCTGCGAGTCCCTTGGACCACAAGGTGATCAAACTGGTCAGTCCTAGAGGAGATCAACCCTGGCTGCTCTTTAGAAGGCCAGATCCTGAAGAGGAAACTCAAATACTTTGGCCACCTAATGAGAAGGAAGGACTCCCTGGAGAAGAGCCTAATGCTGGGAGCAATAGATGGCAAAAGAAGAAGGGGACGGCAGAGGATGAGGTGGCTGGATGGAGTCACTGAGGCGGTTGGTGTGAGCTTGAGTGGACTCCGGGGGATGGTGGAGGACAGGAAGGCCTGGAGGAATGTTGTCCATGGAGTCGCGATGGGTCAGACACGACTTCGCAACTAACAACAGCAGCAGCAGCAGCTCCTTTGTGCAAAGGCCGCAAAGCAGATCATCCTTTGTGCAAAATACTCAAAGGACGTAACTCTTTGCACAAAGCACGCAAAGCCTGCAAGCCGCACGTGTGTAAGCAGAACTCCGGTCGAACTCACTTCCTGCTGGACACTCATGTGAATGCTCAGTTTGAGGCAGACTTAGGGAAGAGGCAAAGCCAGAGATTAAAATGATGGGAATACCAAAATTAAAACAGCAATGAAGCCAATCAAACAGTTAAAGCAATAAAGACAACAAGACTAGTCCAGTGCAGTCCCACAGGGCCGAACTACTGCCGAAGGCCTGCCAGAACAGAGGCGTTTCACCTCTCCCTGAAAACTAAGGGGGGGGGCACCAATCTCATCCCCTTGGGACCAGAACTTTGGGGCAGCCACCGAGAAGGGAAAGATTTTCCAACATGGCTCGCACCACTGCCTCCTTCAAGCAGTGGAGGCCGGCCTTGGCCAAGGGGGGCATTCTCCACGTGCCAACCTACTCAGCCGGTTGCCCCCGGCTGCTTTTAGGCACGGCAAGGAGTCACACACACGGGGCGGCTCCCACGTCTCCATTCTCAGGCTCTTGTATCTCAGGCTTCTTATCACTCTCCCTCTGCCGTGCAAAATCACACGTACGCACGCAAATCAGCGGGACAGAAACATCTCAGGAGGGCCAAATCCCTCCACAGAACTGCAGCTTCTTTGGTCAGGAGACGTTAAAGCCAAAGAGACTTGCAAGTGCTGGCAGGGGTAGTATTTGCATGGCCACACAGTTCAGCCTGTAACTGTGGCAGATGCATGGCACGCACATGCGCGCGCACACACACGCAGACCCTTCCCACAGAGGCAGTGCCGACTCTCACGGCGGCCCAGTTTTGGGTGGCTTTCCCTCACCTGTCCTTCCGAGTGCTTGTCCTGCAGCATTCCCTGCACCTTCTCCAAGTTGCACCTCACATCCTTCAGTTTTGCAGAAAGGCTCTCGGCCTCTTGCTGGAGCCCAGGGCCGTCACTGGCGGGCCTGTCTTTGCAGTCCTCCAAGAGACAAACCACCTTCTGTTCAATCTCAGACAACATGACCTGGGGGAAGTCAAGAAGTTAATCATTAATGGTTAATGATTGCAGCTCATTGATTTATTCTTTCGCTCACTTGGACTCATCTCTTAGGGCAGGGCTGGCAACAACAAGGGCTGGGAGAGTGAATCAAGAAGTGACCATTTTTTCCTTTTGGAGTGGAGTATGGAGACTATTTTGTTAAACCATTAGCTATTTGCATAAATAAGCATGTATTTCTAGAGATCATTTCAAACGTTCATGCATCGTCATCAATGTCTTTGCCATCATCTTTGTCTCCATCTTGTTCTTCTGCTTTTCGCTTCTATACTACCCAACAGCTGAAGCTCTCTGGGCAGTTTACAACAATCCCTAAAACAGACAGAAAAATACCATACCATTTGCGATCCCAAGGGGAGGACATGACTGTTCTCATGCTATCTTCACAACAACAGCCCTGCAAGGTAGGCCTGACTGAGAGCCAGTGACTGGCCAAAGTCATCCAGGGACTTCCATGACTCCCCAGTCCCAGTTCAACACACTTAACTACCACACCACACTAGCTCTCTAACCAGTTCTTTGTGTGAAAGGACCTGTGCGCTTGGTTCTGGTCCCAGTCACCAATTCCTGCGCCATAATTCCTAGTGGATGTCTGCCTGCTACAGCCTCTTTTTTGCACACCGCTTCCGCCACAAAAAGGGATCACGGTCGATCCCAGAAGCCTGTTTTCCAGGAGAGGCCACCTTAAGTCCTTTGCCGCAAAAGCAACAGAGAACCCGGTAGCTCCACAAAGGTTTGTGCCATGAAAAACGGAAAAACTCTTCGGGCTGTTGTAGGGGTCTTCTGATATTTTTCCTCCCCTGCTGTAACGAAGCCCCCTTCGTCTGATCCCATGACTGCTCCATGCAGCAGGCTGGGCTGGGCTGGGCTGGGCCCTTCCCACACCATTTTATTGGGCAACATTGCTTTCTACTTCCTCTCCACCACCCATCTGTCATTTTTCTTAACATATAACCCGATCAAGAGCTGAGGTGAGCACACAAAAGCCTTCTCACTTCTTTCTTCAAGCCTACAGTTACGGCTTCCCCCGTTGGTTTCCCTTAATGGACCTTCACAGTCACCTGCATTTTCATCACTTTACAAATAACATAAACCCCAAAAGAAAGACCCCTGCCCTCAAGGAGCTTACAGTTTATATGCCAACTATAGGGGAGCTACCAGGAAGAGAGGATGAATTCGAGAGAGGGAGGGAGGAAGAGGGGAGAAAAAGGTATAGCAATGCCCACAGGAGATGAGTGCCACTTTTCAAGGCCATTGACAGAGAGAAGTAAGTCCAGAGGAGGCAACGGAATGAAAATAAACCTTTCACGGACAGGTTGAAATAGCTGGGTTCATTTAACTGGGGGGGGGGGGGGGGGGAGCGCGACCTGCAGAAAATCGCAAGCTCTATCGTGCGGATGATGGAGAAGACATGTTCTTTGTTGCTCCAGTTGGGAAGACAAAACTAGTGTGTGGAAAGGGAAAGGAAACACGTTTTGGCTTCCCGTTAGGAGGTCTCTCCTGATGGTAGGAACTCTTTGACCAAGAACAGAGTACCTTGGAGGTGATAGGGTCTCCTTCTCTGGAGGTATTTTAGCAAAGGCTGGTCGGCCGTCTTGCAGGGATGCAGTCATGGCAAATTGATGCACAGGGCAGGGGCTTGCTCAGGATGGCCTCCACAATCCCTTCCAACTCAGACATTCTATACTTTTAAGACTAAACACAAATGCACTCACTCCACATTACTGGGACCCCCTTGAGTGCAAGTCCTCCTGGGTTAGGAAGAACATATCGCGGAGTGAAAATGAGCAGATTGTGCTGTTTGTCTTGACTGAGGATTCTGCCAAATTTCCCCCATCGTGTGCCTCCGATGGCCATGCTGTGCGGTACAGTCCAACACATCTGGACGGCACCAGGTTGGGGTAAGCTGGTTTATTTATTAATATTATTATTATTATATTATTATTATCTAAAGGAATGCCTGCGTCCATATTTGCCCTCCCACCCCTTGAGATTGGCGGCAGAGGCCCTCCTCCGGGAACCCTCCATGAAGGAAATTAGGAGGGTGAGCACCCGGAGGAGGGCCTTCTCTGCAGTGGCGCCCCACTTATGGAATGCGCTCCCCAGAGAGGTCCGCCTGGCGCCGTCGTTATTTGTTTTTCGGCGCCAGGCCAAGACCTTTTTATTTAAACGATATTTTAATAATTGTTGATTTTATTTATTGGTTTTAAATTATTGAGCCAGGGTGTTTCCAGATTTTATATGTATGCATTTGTATAGATATGTATTTATATGTTGGAAACCATCCCGAGGCTTATGCGAATGGGACGGCATACAAAAATTCCAAATAAATAAATAATATTTAAAACTTTTATATGCCATCCTCTATGCGTGGCATCTCAGGACAGCTTACAAACATTAAAATCAAAAACAAATAAACAATTGATACAAATATAAAACAATATACAACCAATAAAAATAAATGAAGTGAAAGCTTTAACAAATGGCTTTGGAGAAGGGGCCTGAAGCACGGAGAGAAAGGGAGATGGCCCCATGTGTTCTGGGAGAGAGTTCTGGGCCAACAGAAGGTAGTCTGGGAGCAGAATACTTCTGGGTGGCCGAGAATGGTAGCAAGAGATGGGCTGGAGGTGACGGAGCAAGCTATCTCAGACGGTATGGCCAGAAGATAAAAGGAAGGCCCGGCAAAACTTAGAAGGAAGGGCTGAGCAGTTTCTGGTGGATGCAGTTGGGAAGAGAAAAGCCAGTGAAAGATCCTGACTGGAGCATCGCCTGGCTTGAAGAACGAGCGACGGAAACTGTGTTGGACAGAAGGGACAGGAATGAAGCACGATGAGGGCAAAACAGAGAAAAACACCTCCGTGGTCTACATTTACAGCAGCGAATGCAATCAAAGATGCAAGGAAGAAAGCAAGAAATTCCTGTTTTCCAACCCGTTCTGCTTTCCTGCCCACCTCCTATCTTGTCCTTGTCCCAAGTTGAGAAAGCAAAAGGGAGCACCAGCCTGCACAAAGTGGACACAAGCAGACAATGAGAGAAGCAAAGAAACCGTTTGAGGAGCACATCGCTGACAACATAAAGGCTAAGCATAAAGAGTTATTTAACTATATCACAAGAAAGAAACCAGCTAGAGAGGCAGATGGGCCACTGGACGAAAATGGAACTGAAGGGGAGAAGGAGACTGCAGAGAAGCTGAATTCTTTTCATGTGTCTTCACAGCACAGCATACGGAGCAGAAACCTGTTCCTGATGTTTTCTCAAGAACTTGTATATTCTGGAAGAGGCATTAAGTAATGACAAAAGATGAAATTCTCAGCCTTATTGACAAACTGAAAGCCAGTAAAACACCAGGCCCAGATGGTATCCGTCCTGGGGTTTTTAAACAGTTCAAATACAGAATTGCTGACCTTCTTACCAAAATATTTACCGTATTTTTTGCTCTATAAGACTCACTTTTCCCCCCCTCAAAAGTAAGGGGAAATGTCTGTGCGTCTTATAGAGCAAATATGTGTGTGCAGTAAGTCTGTCAGATGTGCAGCCCATGGGGAAGCGATGGGGAATGTGCCTGTGATGATGTGCCCATTTGATTCAGAATATTTTTTTTCTTGTTTTCCTCCTCTAAAAACTAGGTGCGTCTTATGGTCAGGTGCGTCTTGTAGAGCGAAAAATACAGTACTTCATCCCTATCTCCCTATGCCTTTGCACCAGAGGGCTGGAGAATGGCCAATGTAACAACACGTTTTAAAAAGGGATCTGGGGGAATCCGGGGAATTGTAGGCCGGTTAGCTTAACATCTGTTCTGGATAAATAAGTTGAAAGTGTTATTAAAGATAGATTCAGTAAGCATATAGAGGGACAAGTCCTGACAGAGGGGAATCAGCATTGCTTCTGCAAGGGGAAGGCCTGTCTCACTAACCTACTGAAGTACTCCGAGAGAGTCAATAAGCACTGGGGTGATCCAGTACACATTTATTAAAAGCTTTTCTATTCCATCCCCTACAAATGTCTTGCATGGCTTGCAATAAATTGTTTATTTGGAATTCCAAAAGGCTTTTGACAAAGTCCCTCCCCAAAGGCTCCTGCGCAAATTAACCTGTCATGGAATAAAAAGCAGGGGGAGGGGTCCTCTTAGGGATCCCTAACAGGACCATGGCATCCGGTCCTCTCACTTCCTGGCAAATAGATGGGGAAGAAATGGAGGTAGTGACAGATTTTATTTTCCTGGGCTCCAAGATCACCGCAGACAGGGACTGCAGTCAAGAAATTAAAAGACGCTTGCTCCTGGGGAGGAGAGCTATGGCAAATCTAGACAGCATACTCAAAAGCAGAGACATCACCCTGCCAACAAAAGTGCGTATAGTCAAGGCCATGGTTTTCCCAGTTGCAATGTATGGCTGTGAAAGCTGGACCATAAGGAAGGCTGAGCGCCAAAGGATTGAGGCCTTTGAGTTGTGGTGCTGGAGGAGACTCCTGCGAGTCCCTTGGACCGCAAGGCGATCAAGCCGGTCAGTCCTAGAGGAGATCAACCCTGACTGCTCTTTAGAAGGCCAGATCCTGAAGATGAAACTCAAATCCTTTGGCCACCTAATGAGAAGGAAGGACTCCCTGGAGAAGAGCCCAATGCTGGGCACAACAGATGGCAAAAGAAAGGGGATGGCAGAGAATGAGGTGGCTGGATGGAGTCACTGAGGTGGTTGGTGTGAGCTTGAGTGGACTCCAGGGGATGGTGGAGGACAGGAAGGCCTGGAGGAATGTTGTCCATGGGGTCGCGATGGGTCAGACACGACTTCGCGACTAACAACAACAACAAACAGGTTAAAGAACAGAAGATGGAGGGTGGGAATAAATACTAATTTCTCCCAACGGAGGGACACCACTAGTGGAGTCCCATGGGGGTCTGTATTAGGACCACTGCTTTCCAACCTACTCATTAATGACCTGGAATTAGAATAAGCAGTGAAGCAGCCAGGCTTGCTGATAACACTAAACTATTTGGGATGGTTAAAACCAAAAAGTCTTGTATGGCACTCCAAAGGGTAGGAAAACTGGCACCAAAATGGCAACTGCAGTTCAATGTAAGCAAGGTGGAGTAAGGCTTGCTGGGGCCAAAAACCCAACTTCAAGTGTACTCTGATGGGTGTTGAACTAGCAGTGACTGAGCAAGAGAGAGATCTTAGTGATGGGAAGCTTGATGGAATGCCGGTCCAATATGGAGCTGCTGTGAAAAGGGCAAACGCCATGCTTAGGAAAGGAATTGAAAGTTAAGCTGCCAGGATCATACTTCCTTTACTCTAAAAGGGGCCAGAATGACAAAGAATACAAAATACCCACATATTGTCCCTTTGGGGCATAATCCTGTATGTGTTCAGGCAGAACATGTCCTATAATCTGTAGACTACTTCTCTTCCTTACTCATTCCTATATGTGGTTACAAGGTCTACAGGTCCCAGAATACTAGGAATGGCAAAGCTATTTCCCCCTTACCAAATATGCATAGAATTGTACCCTAACCCTATTACTGGCAGAACTAAGCCTTGAAAGAGGCACTGCACCCTTCCAGAGATGGGAAGGGGGCATTGCACAAAAGCCAGGAAACTCCCAAAGGCTGGTCATTGAAGGAAAAGGGGCGTGGCTATCCGGGGAACCCTGGAATTCCAGACTGGGGTAGATTTGGCCCCAGGACTGAGGTTCCTCCGACACAGTGCCCCTAAGTGGTTCCATGTGAACTTTGGGTCCATTTATAGTGTCCCTGGAGAAATGTCATTTCCAGTGCCATCTTACTCACGTTTGGGCACAAGAAAGTCCTGTAGCTCCCAGCATGCCCCAGCAAGTTGGGGCCCGCTGGGAATTGTGGGACCTTTTTCCTAGCATCCTTCATGCACCGGTACTCTTTTTGGCAAACTCCCTCGCAGCTGATTGGAAGCCAGTCCCAACATTGCTTCTTGTTGGTGTCTGCTTAAAGACACCGGTATTTGTCCGGCCTCAGTTTTCTTCTGACAGCTTGATTTTAATTATTTTAAATATACCCATTCTTTTCTAATTTTTAGCTGTTCTTTATTCAGGATTTTCCTTTAGTAGCAGTTTACACATTTTGTAAATAACTCCAATTGCTCCTGCTGATCTGGGTTTTGCAGGCAGCAGCTAAGTTGAAATGCTAGGGAAGCGACCCCGATCGATCGTCGCTTTATCCTGAATCCAGTGGGTGGGGCCAGTGTTTACCAAGGCAGCATCATGAAGGGCACTGGCAAGAGCCCTGAGAGAGCGGCAGCTGCTCTGTGGACACGCCTCAACTGCAGGGAAAGGTGACTGGTTTAGCAGGCATTGGCCACTTCGGCTTACCTGGCACAAAGCTAGGTGCTCTTCCACCGTCTGCTGCATTTGGCGGGTGTGGGCTTCTGACCCCAGGGACTCCCGAGCTCGGTCTAGCCACAGCTCCAGCTCAGCAAGCCGCGCCTGACATGCATGCAGGACCTGTGTGGGCTCTGGGCCAGGCCCGGCAGCTGCCTCGGAGTCGCCCTGCGCTCCCCACAAGCCCTGGGCAGGGTTTGTGGCTCCGACCGGGGGCCTGCCCTGAAGGAGAAAGAGCACAGGGAGAAGCGTAAGCCACAAAGCAATTAACTGGCGCTCCAAAGGTAGTGGGAGCTCGCGCTCTCCGGTTCATTGGAGGATTAGGAAGAGAGAGAAAAACGTCAGCCCGGCTGCTAGCCAAGCCACGTGACCTGGTGCAACAGGTTTCTTAGCACCCGATTTGCATTGAGACAGGTAGACCTGAGTGCACGCAGGAAGCTGGCTGACTCAGAGTTCATTAAGCGGCTCTCCCAACGGGGCATTCCAGGCGATGTTTTTCTGCAGCATGAAAGTTGAGATTCCAGGTGCTGCACTTCAGAGATGAATACGTGAGCCACTGGGTAAGGTTATGCGCTGCTTATGCGCTGAATTGGAATTTAGGCTTAAATAAAAAGCACACAAAACCTTACCCAAAGAAAAGAGAGGGGCAGAAAGAGAGTGAGAGCATTCTAGCTCTGCAGCTGTCAGACAGGATCGTCTTTTTTAAAAACTAGTTTAGTTTTGACAAGCAGGACCTGCAAGCTCCTCTCCGTTTCCCGCCCACCATCAGTCAACCAGCATTATTTAACCAGTGTGTGTGCTCAGTCTTGGGCTGCTTTAGTGTGTGCACGTACACACACACACACACACCCTGGATGGGTTTCTTCCCTGCCCCCATGTTGTCTGTACTTCCACAAAGCACATTGTCTGTGCTTCCCAAAACTGCTCTTCGGTGCAGCTTGTCACTGCCGGAACATGGAGCAAAGTGGACAGGTAGGACTGGCAGCAAGACGTTGCAGTGTGAGGGGGTTGGAGTGCGACTCGCAACGGTGGAATGTGCCCAGTCTGTGGGACAGTCGGTCACCTAACCCCTCTCCCGGGATTCCTGACCCATGCATGGACTTAGCTGACTTGGTCAAACCCCTTTTAAAGTCATCTAATTCACAGCTTGGGGCCCAGGTGAAGCACCTTCTCACAAATATTCCAACCACGACCTTAAAGTCTTCATCGGGAGCCATGCTGGCTGGGGATAATGGGAGTTGTAGTCTGACACATTGGCAGGAACCCAATTAGGGGAGACTGTTTTAATCTTATTATTTTTCTGTAGGCAGCACACAAACCAACCTGGCAACCCATTCATTTTAATAGCCTAACCATGAGCATGCCTACCCCACTCCAAAAGCCAAGAAGCTCCTCATTGCGTTCTGCTTTCTGCGGAGAAGACAAAGCAAGCTGCTGACCAGGTTTATCACAAACGGCCTTGCGCACATGGGCACCGACCTCCTGAGAGGAGAAGAAGATGGAGAGACAGGGAAAAGGACCTTTTGATACAGCCTTCTGTTGCTAGAAACCCTTCAAAGATGCGACAGCTCTCCATTCTGGAGGTGGTCACTCTGCAGCCAAACGCAGGCACTGGAAACAAAACTATTCAGGGATCTTCATTTACGATCACAACTTGGTGGTCCCTGGGACAGTCTGAGGCTTGGGGAGGTTGAGAGTAGTGACAGTGACGTGACCCATGGACTGGGAATATCAAGTTTGTATGAAGCCGCTTGTCCATTTTGGAGCTCTGCATCCCGTCCAACCTTCCTGCACCTGTTTCCTCCTTCCTCGGATGTGCCGACCCCCTGTAACGCTCACCATTTTCACCTCTGCTTCCCTTCCCATTCTGAGGGACACTCTTTATTCACATGCAGCAGGAAGACCTGAACTGTTCTGGACTCCAAGCTGCCCAGACTTTCTTGAACGGCTGCTGGTGCCAGGGTGGTGTAATGGTTAAAGGGCTGGACTGCGATGCAGGAGATCTGGGTTCTAGTCCATGACTTGGCCATGAAGCTGACAGGGTGACTCTGGGCCAATCACTGCCTCTTAGCCTAATCTACCTCACAGGGTTGTTGTTGTGGGGATACAACGGCGTGGAGGACGACTATGTAAGCTGCCTGCCCTGCATTCTTCACAAGAGGGGGGAGGGATAGACACATAGGTTTTTAATTTATACAAATGTGTTTGTATTTTTATGCTGTAAGCCGCCCTGAGGCTTTGTTGCGATGGAGCGGCATATAAATGTTTTAATAAATAAATAAATAAATAAATAAATAAAATAAGAGGGGGGAAAGCAGGATATAAAAGTAGTAGGAGGAGTAGTAGTCATCAGCAGCTGATGATGATGAAGAAGAAGAAGGCCTGATTTCCTCAGAACCCTTTTTTGGCTTCTTCAT
Organism: Varanus salvator macromaculatus; assembly: GCA_023646645.1. NCBI lineage: Eukaryota > Metazoa > Chordata > Lepidosauria > Squamata > Varanidae > Varanus > Varanus salvator. The sequence continues at coordinate 25,976,803 of JAIXND010000624.1, read as the reverse complement.
ATTTTGCCAGCTGTCTTGGTAATTTTTTAAGAGTGGCTTATACTCTAGGCTATATTCTGGTTTCTCTTAAGCCACAAGGACATTAAAAAGCAGGAACCTGCTCCTGGTCCCTGTGGCAACAGAGATACGAAGCGAGATACTCTATGTCTTTTGGTCACTCTGTTGGTTTTCGCAAGTGCAACTCAGAGTCAAAGAGGAGACCCAGATTCCTACCGCAGCCCCGAGTTAGATATCGGAGAATCCCTATTAAGGGATCTCTTTGCCTCTGATCTTCGCTGGACCTAAAGAGTTGTGACACTGGACTCCAGGGGCCGGTCAGAGATGGAGGGGCCCCTGGAAAGCTGCACCCCTGCCTCAGGGAAGGAGCATCCTAGTAGTGGGGAGACCAAGGTGGCCCCCTGTGCTGGCCAGACAGGGAGCAGCTCAAGCACCTCCCCCTGCAAGAGGGGGCACTCCCACCATTGGGGGCTTCCCCCAGCATGAAACAAGCACCCATTTGCTTGCACCTGTTTCATATACAAACTGGTGTTCCCAGAGCTCTGAAATGCTTCTTTCTCCTCCCTTTCATCTTCTTTATTAGGTATTTCTCCCCCTGATCAGGTACTGCTCATGCTGCACCTTCTTTGCCCCACCCTCCCCTGCAACTTGATCATGTTCTTGGCAGTCCATCTGAAACGTATGTGATGAGACAGTGATACAACCGAGTTGCTCACAGGACAACGCTAAGAAGCCAATGAAGAGCGAAGGCAACTCGTACTGGATTAGCGTTCTCACTCCGAATGGACAAAGACTTTAAGCTGCTTTTGCAGCACACTCTGCCCCAGCTCAAAAACTCCCAAAAGAGGCAGTGTGTTTTGCTGCTGCTGAAAGTATTTAAAAAACCCCTTCAGGTTAAAATGTTGATATAAGATGTATTTATATTCATGCTGGAAGCAACATCTGCCACACAGGAGGAAAGTAAGGAAAATCTAATCATGCTGCTAAATTTTTTCTGGTATCTAATACAACTCATATACAGCTCTTGCCACGATGAATCCTACTGTGAAGAATCCGCCCTGGACAAATCCACAATATACCATATCCTACAGGAAATGTTCATGCCACCAAACCCTGTTATACTCACTTCATTGTGCAACGAACTGTCTTCAGCTTCTTCAACCAAGGAGGGCAGAAGAGACAGCGACCCTCGCTTTCTGGGCTGCGGAGCACACAGAGAAATATTACCTCTGCTATTTGTTGCAGCAAAAAGGACCGTCTTTTTTCTGTCCTCCTTAAAGCTTAATGCACTGCCAGTTTCTCCTGAGAGCGGAGCTCCGATCAGTCCAGGTAAATTCTGTGAGTGTGATCTTGCCAACGTGAAAGTTAAACCCTTTTTATTTTCCGAGGTTTCTTAGTCCCTCGGATTTAAAAACATGCTACTGCTTTTTCAAGTCTTTGCATTGCACACATCCTCTGCTACTGACTTGATTTTGGTTTTATTCTGTAGTTGCTGTAATTGGGTTTTTTTTTATGCCATTTCATTGCTTAATGATGCTTCTTTCTCATTTTCCTACTGGTCAACAGGACCTAAAGAGTGTTTAACATGGGCAGAATTCCAGAGAGATCAGAACTGTGAATGACCTGAGGAAGTCAGATTAAAAGAAACCAGTCTGGATCACCTTGCGACTGGTGCCCTGATGTTTCCTTTCCAAAGCTGGTGCCTACCAGCTGTTTCAGACTACAACTCCCAGGATTCCTTGCCATTATCCATGCTGGCTTAGGCTGATGGGAATTGAAGGAATTGAAGTCTAAAACAGCTGGAGGGCATCAGGATGGAGAAGATTGCATTGGGGTCACAGTCCTTGACAACAAGTACTAAATTCTGGTTGTGTAAAATAACTCTTCTTTTTCATTCAGAGTTTGCAGTTACAATGAATAAACATTCCGCAATCCTTCCAAATAAACTGGAAGGAATTTTAAAAGACACTGTCCATCAGAATACAACTAGCATATCCAACACTGAATGTTGTACCATATTTTTTGCTCTATAAGACTCACTTTTCCCCCCCTCAAAAGTAAGGGGAAATGTCTGTGCGTCTTATAGAGCGAATATGTGTGTGCAGTAAGTCTGTCAGATGTGCAGCCCATGGGGAAGTGATGGGGAATGTGCCTGTGATTATGTGCCCGTTTGATTCAGAATATTGTTTTTCTTGTTTTCCTCCTCTAAAAACTAGGTGCGTCTTATGGTCAGGCACGTCTTATAGAGCGAAAAATACGGTAATTTTGCAGTCTTTCTCCAAAATCTGTATTTGCCCAGCTCTTCCCCTAAACCCCTGTAAGGTGTATAAAGCATAACATGTGATAACAGATATGTCTTACCCTCTACCAGACCATGTTTTTATTTGTTTAAATATTTATATGCCTCCTTTCATTATCCTATCAAGGGGCATTGCACACAATTAATTAAAAAAGCAACTAAAATCAAACACAAAAACAAAACAGACAAAAAAAATCTACGATGGAAATCAGCCAACACCTGTGTAAACAAATGCATTTTCAACAGGCACAAAACCACCATCAACGATGGTACGTGGTACACTACAGTGGGTGGGAGAACAACAATGGCAGGGAACTACAACAGAAAGGCCTTCCACCGGTTCTTGACAGATATTCCGTATTTTTCCATCTATAAGATGCCCCCATGTATAGGACACCCCCCCACTTTTCCTACCAATCTGAGAGAGCAAGCTGCTGCCGCGTGCACACCGCCTCGCTGTCGCCCCCCCACCCCAGCCCCCTCGCCCCCCCCCATGTGTATAAGATGCCCCTCCATTTTTAGGTAAATGTTTTTAAGGAAATGCATCGTCTTATACAGGGAAAAATACGGTACCTGTGCAGGTGACAAGTCAACTAGAAGGCCCTGGTATGGAGTAGGAGAAGGTAGATCGCAAGGACGCCACTCTGCACAGTACGTGCTGCTAGATGCAGTGTTGTGTGTTGTGTGCTGTTATGCTGCTTTGTTTTACATTTTTTGCAAGCCGTCCAGAGACTTTTAGTATTGGTACTAAAAACTTATAGTACCAATAAGTTTGGTACTATAAACACTTTAATAAATAAATGCATACATACATAAATAAAATATGTTGATCAAGATCAGGGATGCAATCAACCCAGGGAAAACCATTTTTGGTGGCAGCTTTGTGTCTCTGGTAATGCAGTTGCAGCCCAAAATGACCTAGCAAAATGTCCGCATGGGCGCAGAGGGACTCAGCTTTCCACCTACCTGCCAGTCGCCTCCACTTCGACTCTCCTCCATCACTTGCGATTCCAAAGCCTCGTCCTCCGGTTCTGGTGCTTCTTGCCGCTGGTGAAGCTTCACCAAAGAATTCTTCATGGTTGTGAGAAGATCGTCTTTCCTTTGGCACAAGAAGGCAAGCCGCTCTTTGATTTTTTCCATTTCTTTGCCCTAAAGAACAACAGTGGCTCAGATGAGATTTTCCATGGCGCGGAGGCGCAAAAGGAAGGGAGACGGCAAAGTGTTTGCACCATCTTACTGGAGCAAGGACTGCAAGGATGCCTTTAGCCCTCTTTCGGGTGCCAAAGAGTTTCCCCAGCGCCGCTGAAAACCAGAGCAAGAGGCCCAGCGGGAACATCAAGGCCTTCTGAATACATCTACAGCAGGCCATAGCTGGGCAGGAAATGCAGTGCAGCAGTCCGCGTACTCCCTGGGCTTGCCGGGTTGTGGGAATGGAACTCCTGCAAGGCGAATGTTCAGGAGCTGTTTGTGCACCAGACGGAATGCAGCTTGCTCATACTCTCCTCTGGGTAAAGCAAACTGCTACAATATCACTTTTGCAACCCTGGAAGCGGTTTGTGTTCTGTTTTTCAAAGGCCTGGATGGAACTGATTATTTGGGTGTAGGTAGGTGTACTTCAACCTAGCACCCTGCTAATTAGGCATGTTAATTAGGGCTTTGTGCCATGCATATTGCAGGTGTTGCCCACGCTAATGAAATTCAGAGAACCAAAGGCATGCATGACCAAATCATCACCCAGCTTTCTGCCATCACGGTTTAAAAACTTGCACCTCCCTTTATTCGCATTTGGTACAGACGTCATTCATGCAGCAAGGCCAGATGGCTGCAGGAGGTGAACTGAACCGTGGGCTGCCGGAGAGGATTCCTCTCACCCAAACAGGCCTCTCTTGCCCTGGTGGGGGTGCTTGCAGAACTAGGATCTCACTGAGCCAAGTCTGCATGGCATGGCAAGCCATGACACAGTGGCTTCTTACACAGGATGGTCTGTTGTGTCACCCGAACGCTGCATTTCAGTATGGTACGTTCGCTTTTCAGAAACCACGATTAAAAAACAATGGTCTGTTCTATGGTTTCCACACTTCACCGTGGTTTTTCCAGTCATCTGAGCCTATCATGGGTTCCCTGGAATATGGGTACAACAAAGTCCCCTGAGAACAGCAGCTGCTACTGCAGGAGTTTCTCCAGCCTTCCAGCACGGGATTGAATTTCAAGCACATGGGATACATGCCAACATCACAAGGACTGAACAAGGAAGGTGGAAATCATGCTACAGAGAGATCACTGGACTGTCCATCAGGTACATCCAAGCCAGCAAACGCACACTGCAGAAACCACACAGTGTTGCTTGTTGTGATGTGTGAACTCAGCCAGCGTCTGTGTTTAAATATCCAGTTAAGATCTTCCTCTTTCAACAGGCAATTAATTTTGAATCTGTTGCTCTGATTATTAACTTTGCTGCCGCCGCTTTAATGTATTATAATATTTAATACTTGCATGGCTGCATTTATTGTTTTGGTTGCTATTGTATTGGCTTGGTTTTTATGACTGGAAACCACCCAGCGGACATCTGCCAATAGATAGATATGATAGACAGATAAGTAGATAATTGGCTCCCAGATTGCAGGGTGTGTGTGTGAAGCAGGTCTAAGATTACCAATGTAATATCTGTGCACCTGGAGAAGGGAAATTGTACAACTGTTGCCTGGCCCGAAATGCACACTCAGATTGCACACATGGGCACCGGCATTCTAAGCATGTGCTCTCTGAAGACCAAAGGAGGCTTCCTGGAGAATTGCCTCCTGTTGCGTCCATCTAACATCGCAGTCTTCGTCAATGTTAATGGAAAATGTTCCTTCCTTTGTCAACCTTCCCAAACTCCAGCAGGTTTTAATGTAACACATTTAGCAGTCCTGCGAACAAAGCATTTTGGACTCAGGCCTTTCCACAATCACTACATTTTTTTCAAAGCAGCTGTCCATAAGTTGGGGATGAATCATACCCAAAATTCTATCCTTAGCTTTAGTGAAGACAGAACTTTTTTCTGTTTGCTTTTAAATATACCGTTGTCAAAAAAAAAACCCCAAACCAAAAAACAACTGCACCACCTTCTCTGAAGTGTCTTCTTCTCACCCCTCCTAGAACCAACCTTTGCACTGTTTCCAGTTTGAGCCTAGCATGCAATTAAGTTCTGGCAGGCTAGATTCAAACTGGAGCAATTAGCGCTCTGGGTGGTTCTAGTTAATTTATATGGCAGACAACTAAGAAGGTGAGGGAGAAGCCACGGAATACACACGGCCACAACACAAGCGCCTGCTTGCCACGCTCTATAATGAACCACTGAAGGCAGGCACAGAGACCCATAAACAGGACAAATACAGAGAAGGCCATGCCAGTTTGGCCCTGCACATCGTACAGGCAGACAACCACGACTAACCCAATCATGCAGAATCGTAGAATCACAGAATAGCAGAGTGAGAAGGGGCCATGAAGGCCATTGGGTCTGACCCCTGCTGGTGCAGGACACCACGTGACACCATCCCATGCAGATGGCTGTCCAGGTTCTTTCTGAAAGTCTCCAGTGTGGGAAAGCCCACCACCTCTCCAGGCAGCTGGTCCCACTGCCGTATTGCTCTGACAGTGAGGAAGCTTTTCCTGATGTCCAGCCTGAATCTGGGTTGTTGCACCTTGAATTGATTATTCCTTGTTCTACACTCTGGCATCAGCAAGAAGAGATCTTGGCCTTCCTCTTTGTGACAGCCTTTGAGGTCCTTATACAGGGATGTCATGTCCCCCCTCAGTCTTCCCTTCTCAAGGCTGAACATGCCCAGTTCTCTCAGTCTCTCCTCACAGGACACTGTTTCCAAACCCTGGATCATTTTTGTAGCCCTCCTCTGGACCCTTTCTAATTTACCTACATCTTTCTTAAATCTCGGTGGCCGGAACTGTACACAGTCTTCCAGGTGAGATCTGAGTAGTGAGGAGTATAGAGAAACTACTACTTCTCGTGATTTGGAAGTAATACTGTTAATGCATCCCAAAATAGCATTTGCCCTTTTGGCAGCTGCACTGCATTGTTGGCTCATGTGTTCCAGTGGGTCCCAGCACACAAGCTGTGCTTGTCATATGTACAGGGGTGCTCTTGATGTAACCCGGGGTGCTTCCAGGCAAGCATAACAGCTCAATCACAGCAGGACTTCTGATTTTTCCCGGCTGCTGGCACCACCATCGGGAGCTGGGCCCTCTCTGCCTGCGTGCACAGCAGGAAGCGGATGCTGCCAGGCTCAAGGGACGTAGTGTCCGAATGCCCTGCCCCGGGTCTCAGCCATGAAGCTGAACTGAGAGTGATGTGGGACAGATAAAAGTGTGTCCTTCCTTCCTTCCTTCCAGGGCACATTCTGACGTTACTGCCTAGAATGCACCTTTGCTGAACTTCCTGGAACATAACATTTGAAGAGCCAAAATGCAGAGGTCTTGCAACTGGCAGCCCCATTAGCTAAAGGGCAGGTTTGCTGGCTCCCCTAGGAAGGGGCTGTAGAATCCCATCTTGTCTCCTATTCCTTTCTTTGTCCTAAGAATAAACTATTGTTTTAAAAAACAATTTCCTCTATATTGCTGCTTAGGAGCTGGATTTTAAACAAAATCAGAAACAAATTAAACTTGGATGTTAACCACCCAGAGAGCTTCAGCTAAGGAGTGGTAAAGAAATGAAATAAAGAATTAACAACAACTAATACTAATAATACTTAAGCCATGGAACTCACATGCAGAAAGAAAGTAGTGCTGGATGGCTTTATACAAATTCACTGAGAAGACGATCAGAAGCTACTAGTCCTCATGGCTCTGTGCCACCTCCTGCATCAGAGGCATGGCAGTGCAGGAGTGGAAGGCAGCCCTTGCAGTTGTGTCCTGCTTGCCAGCTCCTGCGGGCACATCTGGCTGGCCACTGTGAGATCAGACAGCTGGGCTAGTGAGGACCTTGGTCTGATGCAGCAGCTCCTTCTCATGTTAGTGCATGGGACCAGAATGCTTAAGACCCCTCTGGCGTGGACAAGGCACATGGGAGAGGCAGGGCTCAGGAAGCACCGGAACGACTGGGCCACGAGGAGATGCCTTCACAGCCAGCCGTGGTGGCATCTGGGCTACTTAGAAACCAGAGCAGCAGTGAGCAGAGCCTGAACAAAGACCGGAGACTGGGTCGGGGCAGAGGCTGCTCTGATGCTGGCACTGTGGGGTTGCTGGGACGGCACTGGGAGACCCAGTTTAAAATCCACACTGAGCCACCAAACTCACTGAGTGACCCTCGGGCCAGTCCCTACCTCACAGGGTTGTTGTGAGGAAAATCAGGGGAAAGGGGAGAACTCTGAAGGAGAGAAAAGCTATAAAAATATGATTTCTGTTACAGAGGGAGGCTGGAAAACAACGAGGTAAACCTGACCTCTGGCTGAGAGGCAGCCTGATCCGGCCAGAGGTTTTCGGCAGACAGGTCATCCGAGTCGCTCTTTGGAAACTGGCGCTGCTTCAGAAAGTCAATTTCCTGCTCATTTTCTTCCATCTCTTTCACAATGGGCTGCAGAAAACAATAGCTACCATTAGCTGCTTTAAAGCGGATAGTTGGATACACAACCACTTACATCCACAACCCACACCCTTCTGCCCACACCTATGCAGGCTGCAAGGAGAGAATTCAGTGCACTGGAGAAACTACAACGGCTTGTGAAGGTTCTTCTTTCCCATTGAATGAACATGTTAAACTGCTTTTGTAGCAAATCACACCCTTGGTGTATTCAAAAAGATATTCTGATTTTCTGACTATTCTGTCTTTTAGTGGATGGGTGCACTTTAGTGCTAAGTAGGAGAGGCATTTTCCCGAAAGGTCATCTATGATCTTCCACTCCTGATTCAGAAACCATACATTTGCTGTTGTGGATATATAGCCCAAGAAGAATACTATTTAATATTATTATTAGTAGTATTATTATTACTGAATCAATGGCATTAAGCAGCAGTGATGACAAGAAGAAGCACAAGAATTTCTATCAAACTTGGGACTCTTTTTATAATTGGCTGGAGAAACGGGACTTGGCATAAATTTAGAGATGTTTTTTAAACTATGATAAAATTTGAATTTGATATTAGAATGTTAAAAAATATGTAGTAAGAGGTCAACCCAGTGAATCCAATGTTTATTGTCTAATGTTTGATGTTTGATGTTTTTTGTTTGTTTGTTTTTTCTGTCTAGTTTTAGTTTTAAAACTTTAATAAAATATATATTAAAAAAAAAAGAAGCACAAGGAAGGCATGTGAGCATGTGACTTTAAACGGTGGTTTAGATCCCTCTCAAAAGAGATGTCGAATTTGTGTGCTTTTTAAGAAGAAACAAACCGAAGCATGTCCAGAGAGCAGAGAGCAGGATGGTGAAGGGTCTGGAGACCAGCTCTGTATCCCGAACAGTGGAAAAAAGCTGGGGATGCAGAGCCTGGTGGCAAGAGGGAGACTCTGCTACCGGCAAGAGCTGCGCACCAGTGGGAGCCACATTTGCATCCTGCACTGAGCGGGAGGCTGAAGTAGGGGACCTCCAAAGTCAAGCACTTCCAGCTTTTTGTGGAACAAATGAATACATTTACACTTGGGGTTGATTGCTCAAACGAGGCAAAGACCTGTCAGCCAGGCAAATTCTTTTCCTTTCACCACAATCTTTTCCAGAGAATCAAAATGACCAGCTTTGCTCTTCGTTCAGCTGCCGACACGGGATCCATTTTTACCTCGAGCAGAGCGTTTTGTTCCACGGTGATTCTCTCTAAATTCTTCAGCTCTTTCAAGAGCTGCTTTGTCCTTTGGAAGACAGAGAGGGGTTGCGGTTTCATGCCTGGTAGCCGCAGGGTTTCTTTATAGCGTTGTAAGTCAGCCAGTGCTTTTTGCATGGGATGGATGTGGGCCAATATAACCTAAGGCAAAAAACACAGAAGCAATAACATGATAGAAAGCTTGGAGCCTACAGCAGCCAGCATACAACCAAGGGAGGCTTGACTGGTGGCAAGAAGAAGGGCCTTCCCAGTGGTGGCCCCCAGTCATGGAACAAGCTCTCCATTGAGGCCCAACTTTAATATCTTTTTGGCGCCAGGGGATGTCCTCTACTGTAGGGCATTTAGTCAGTTTGAGGGCTTTGGTTGGGTTACAGGCCAATCTTATGCTTGAAACTTTTTACATTAGTTTTACATTTGGTTTTAAATTTTGTAATCAAATCTTTTTATTTCTGTTTCCATTTTATTTTTGTGTGTTGTAAACTGCCCAGAGAGCTTCAGTCTTTGGGCAGTAAAGAAATTAAACAAACAAACAAATGTTTCCATGTTTATGTATTCAGGGTGCGATCCTATGCATGATTTAACACACAAAATTTTTTTTGCAACTCTCAGCCAGCATGGGTGGCTGGAGAATGCTGGGAGTTGGAGGAATTTTTCCTGCCAAAATATTCAAAGGACTGTGCCCTCCGTCAATTTTGCCATGAACGCACTCACCTGCCCATGTTTCAGATGCTCCTCAGGAGAAAAGTCAAGGGAGTCTTCTGAAGGCGACAGGATGGACTTAATTTTCTCAACGTCCTTCTCCATTGCTTTCACTTCGGATTCAACAGCTTCCACATTCTACATTTACAGAAAGGCTCAGATGATCTGTGGATTCCTCCCCAAAGCCCATGAAAAGCAGACAGAAGGGTGGGGTGGGGGGCTGATGTAATTGCCAGAGACTCTCAGACCAGGAGCACCACTCTCTACATGTTTAAGATGCTGTGCATCCTTTGAGAACTGTATCACTCAGCGAGTTGTACTCATTTTCCAGCAACTCTGATTCTCTGATTCTGCGATTCTGTGGGAGGTATCTAAAGGGATAGCTAAAAGATCATCTAAACAGGAACAAAAGAGTTTAGTGGATCAGGCAGGCAAGATCAGCCTGGCTGCAGAGTAAGGCCAGAAGCATGAACAGGCAGCGGGCTAGGAAAGCAACAGAGCCAGGGGTTGAGAACACTTCAGAACCTGGAAAATTATACCAGGATCAGCTTTATTTTATTTATTTATTTATTTATTTAGAAATGTATAGGCCGGCCCTAGCTTGCTCTTTGCCGTTCCAGATGGATGGCTCCTCGGCCTAACAGTCCAGAAGCATTGTGCAGCTATTCTGTCTTCCCTTCCTTATTTTTGTTTTGGTTTTGTGGCATGGAAAAAGACAGAAAAAAAGAACAGGAAAACATGGGAGGGTCACAAGCCGAAAACAAAATCCTCTGGAAGCCCCAGTGTGTGTGGCTCACAACTTCATCTGGAAGCTTCTAAACCAGATGGCTTCTGGCACACCTACGGCACGCCAGTGCTGGGCTTTGACAGGCCATGGAGAGTCTGGATGGGGAACCACAGACCCACAGGGAGAATCCTGGCCTCCGTGGCTCCGCAGATGGCTCTACCCTCCTTCTCACTGACCATAGGCTGGTGGCTTCCCAGCTTCCCCTCTCCCTTTTCCAGTCTAAAGCTTTCAGTTAAAACAGCCTGGTATTTTGGGTGGTTTCAACTATACCATTTGCCTTTGACCCACCAATCACTGGAACTTTATTTATTTGATTTATAGTCCGCCTTATTTCTTTTAAGAACTCAGAGCAGCTTACATCATTCTCTGCCTCCTGGTCTCAATCCTATCCCCACAACAACCCTGTGAGGTAGGTTGGGCTGAGAGTGGGTGACTGGTCCAAAGTCACCCAGTTGGCTCCATGGCTGAGCAGGGACTAGAATACAGATTGCCTGAGTCCCAGTCCCACGCTCTTAACCACTACACCACACTGGCTACAAATGACTTCCCTGAAATTAAATTTGGCTCTTGGGTTGAAAGGTTGCCTGAGCATGATAAAAAGTTCTTGTTTGATTGATTTCACGTTTCTCTCTCTCTCTTTCACAGAAGAATGCCTGCACTATGTAACGAAGCCCAAGTATATGTGAGCAAAATAATTACCGTATTTTGCACTCTATAAGATGCACTTTTCCCCCTCAAAAGTAAGGGGAAATGTCTGTGCGTCTTATAGAGCGAGTGTGTGTGTGCCCAATGCCCGGAACGCTGCCGGCCCGCCTACACCACGTGGCACCACCAGGCCGGCACGCGCTCGGCACGCCCTGCTCCGCCCCCCACTCCGGAAACTGCCCCCCCCCCACCGGGAAGACCTGCCGCGACGCCGCCGCGCCACTGCCACGCGACGCCCCCCCCCCCACTGCCATGCCACCATGCCCCCCCCGCCACCGCTGCCTCCATGCCCCACCACCACCTTGACACACCGCCCGGAAGACCACCGCCGGCACGCTGCCAGCCCCACCTGGCCAGCACGCACTCGATGTGCCCTGCTCCACCCCCCTCCTCCAGCACAGGTGAGAGCTGTGCCACCGCATGGAGAGATGGACTGCTCACCCCACCCACTCGGGAACTGCTCACCCCCACCGGGAAGACCTGCCACTGCAAACTTTAAAGTCTCTCTTTTGTTAATGACAGTGATGATGGTTCTTAATGCCACTGTTGACTACTGTTCACTTTACAAGGTTGAAATACGGTATTACTGTATTCTGTTATAGTTTATTAAATAGTTTAGTAAACCATTTGCTTCAGAACATTTTTTTTCTTGTTTTCCTCCTCTAAAAACTAGGTGCGTCTTATGGTCAGGTGCGTCTTATAGAGCGAAAAATACGGTGCACATTCTTCCATGTCTGCCCCTACCTCCACTTCTGTTGTTTCCCTTGTGCTGAGATTTAGAATGTAAGCTCTTTGGGGCAGAGAACTGTCCACTTGTGCTTTGCAAAGAGGCTTGTACCTAGGTGGCGCTACTTCGTCTTCCCCTTCTTCTTCTGGTAGGCATGTCATTAGCAGAGCCAGGGGTCAGACTAGATGACCCGGGAGACCCCTCCTGACTCGCTCTGTTTCTATGTTTCTTTGCCATTATCACTGAAAATAATATATATAACAGCCTTCCCCACAGTGTCCTTAGACAACCCTCACTTACATCAGCCAACTGCTGGATGTGTGGAAGGACCTCCATTATTTTCTGTTGCGAGGCTTTGACTTGTTTGTTTACTTGATTCAGCTCCTGAATCATCTTCCCAGTTTCAATCAAAGATGACAACTCCTCCAGTTCTGGGTAAATTGCATCAAGAATGTGTTGCTTTTGTTCTGAATCTTCAAACGCCATCTTGTGGGGCAGGGAGGGTGTTGGCAAAAAAGAGAAATATTGAAATGTAAGGCAATCCTACAATTTTGGGATCCTCCAGCTATCTCTTAAATGTCCCAAGTCACAGTTAGCCTAAAGGGGATTATTAAGGTCAAACAGATTTCTGATTGAAAAATGCATTCACAAGAGAAAAATAATAGAAACAGACATGACTCAGGGCACCCCTCGAAGTTCATGCAGGAAGTTTTTGTCAGACGGTGGGTATTTTTGCCTCCTTGCAAGGAGCAGCGCCTTGCGCTGCATCTCACTGGGTGGGATTGCCAGAATTGCTCCATGTTTCAAATGGAATTTGGCTCCCAGGCTACAAGAGGCCCAACATGTCTGCTCTACTGAGATAAAAGCATGCATTCCTATCCCTCTTGCACTGACGATGGGAATAGGTACAGGTCCATACATTTTGTAGGTTACCGAAGCCACTTGCAAAGCTTTCTGCACAGTGTGCAGAATATAACTGGCATAACCGTGCAAGATACGCAGAATGAACTCCTCGCATCGGAAGGCTGCCTATCCCCCTACCTGGAGCGCACTGGCATGTTTGTTCAAAGCTTTTGCGGAGTCACTTCGACCCTGTTCTGTGAGCAGACGGTTGGTGTTTTCGAGCCAAAAGCGGAAGCACTTCAGGAGTTCATCGCATTCTTCTGTTTTGCTAGCAGCCTTGTCCAAAAGAAATAGAAAACATCACACATCATCTTTATGTCTGTTGAATGCAGCCTTCCCCAACGTGGTGCCCCAGAAGTCACTGGACTGTGCCTGCCGTAACTCCCGGCTAGCACAGACTGGGAAGAATGGAAAACGCAGCCCAATAAATCCAGACAATAGGTTTCCTGCTCAGGGTTAGAAATGACTCAGCACAAACCCCTTAGGAACAAGCAGTGCAGATACATGTGGCATTTATACTAAAAATAGTTTCTGGGCTAGAATATGGAAGCATGATTGACACAGGGCACTGAGGGATGTAGAGGAAATCTGGAAACAGTGAAGTAAGAGGTAAAGGTAACGGTTTCCCCTTGACATTAAAGTCCAGTCATGCCTGACTCTAGTTGGATGATGCTCATCTCTGTTTCCTAGCCGAGGGAGCCAGCGTTTGTCCGCAGACGGTCTCCGTGCTCATGTGGCCGGCATGACTAAACACCGAGGTACACGGAACACTGTTACCTGCCCACTGAAGTGGTACTTTTTCATCTACTTGCATTTGCATGCTTTCGAACTGCAAGGTTGGCAGGAGCTGGGACGGAGCAACGGGCGCTTACCTCGTTGTGCAGATTCAAACTGTCGACCTTTCGATCAACCAGCCCAGCGGCTCAGCGGTTTAACCCACTGAGAAATACCTAAATTAGGTATAGACCTTTCCCTTTTCTGAAAATGTTATTTCCAAAATCATGAGGACTACCAACTTAACTTTGTAGCTCTTGTTTATTAAGGGAAAAAAGGAATTTGTGATCTCCTGGCACTCAAGCTAGATATTTTTGTTATTATTTAGATTTGTTTGAAAGCCACCTATTAGCATTACGCTCTCTGAGTGGCCAAGAGATATCCAGTTTTGCATGTGATCAGAATTGCAGGAGGCGAATCCTGAGGGCATAGTGCAAAGCTTTGTGGGGCACAGTTGAGCAACCTGGAGTTCTATGCATGTGCGAATTGTCTTGCCCATATTCACATTAGGAAATGCTTCCCACCCTTGTGCAGTCTGTAATTAAAGGAAAACTTGAAATGATGTGCATCCTATCTAATCCCGATGCATATTTAGAATGTGGAAGTCGACTGGATAATTCCATATCTGTCAATTCCTGTTGCCATTTCGCCCTGCCTCAGTTCCTTTTGCCCTCCTTCCACTTGGAACATCCACCCATCTCTTACCCTGTTTAGGTCTGCAGTTCTGCGTTCGGCACGCTGTGAGACTTGCTGGTACTGTTGCAGTGGGATCATCAAGCGATCCATCAGCTCCTGGGCTTGGCAAGGATCTTGTTCCACAATGTCTTGAACGTCTGAGTCCAGTTCGTTCATTTTATAATGCCAGAGATCTAGCAGATCCCAGATTCTCTGCATGGAGCAGGCAGAACATCTGAATCAGTGAAAGGGGTACCCTTCCAGTCCGGTGCCTGCTAAAGGGGCTTGAAAGAATGGGGTGCTGGGAACATCTCCACGAAAAGGGGGTGGCATTAATATCTGCACTGACCCACCGCACAAGAGCAGAGCAATTTGCACATGGCATCAAGCTACAGGACTGAATAATAATTCTAAAACAGCTGCACAAGTTAGAGTTCTAAAAAATTAACTAGAGGATATTCCCCGGGTGACTCCTTTGAGAAACAGGAGCAGAGAAAGAGCTGCTTGACAGCAGGATAGCAATCCACTTTGATGTTGCTGTGTGGATTAGCACAGCCAGCTCGTACAGGCAAGAAAACATTGCTTTGCTAACAGGTGAAGCCTCAGATGACGGCAAGAAGTTGGGGAGAAACCAGTCAAGGGAGGGATCAGATCCCACACAAGGAAATGAGTGGTCGTGTTTTTGTCTGCTCTTCCCCAAAGGCCTGGTAGAGCTTTTCAACAAGCCATGACAAAACTGTTTTCCTGGGTTAAGATGACACAACAAGCCTTCTCTTTTCAAAGAACCATAATTTGTCATTTTGGCTGAACTGGAGCAAATTGGGGTTAGCTTTATCTATGGTTTGTGCAAACAAGTCAGGTTCAAACTGGCATATTTAGATAGGTCGGCGTCCTGGCATGTTTAGACAAACCAGTATTAGCCATAGTTAATTAACCACATCTCCCGGCTCAGACAAATTAACAAACTTCAGGTCACTGAAAACGGAAAGGGCTTCTGCTTTTCTTGCAGCCATATAAGAAGAGCGAAGGGGAAGGGAAGCAGGTTTGGGCATGAAATGCTATACCAGACAAGGGGACACATTCATCCAACACGAGAGGCAACCTGCAGGCAGAGAGGGGGTTTCTCATCCTCTGTGTGTCCTAAAATCTGGGATACTTTGCTCTTTTCTATGTGATTTGGGCAGACCTGGGTTTAATCCAACAGCTCTGAGGCCGTCGTGTCAGGGCTGAGCATCCGCTTGAGAGGGGCCTATTCTTGGATTCAGAAAAGGAAAGCAGGCGCTTACCTTCTGAATTTCTTTAGCCTTGGCGACGTTCTCGCTCTTCTGCTGCAGCATGTTGTCAACCGCTTGGAGGCCTTTGTTAATGTCTTCTATTTTTTTATCTGTGGTGTAGTGTGGGGAGGTTTTCATGAGCTCAGTGCTGACCTAGCAGGGTTAAAAAACAGCGACAATTAAAAGCATGGCCATAGAGGAGGAAGAGCAGGGAAGCGGGAGAAAAATGCGAAGGCAAGCCGCTCTGCTATTTCGAAGGATGACCTTTGCTTCCTTCTTCCTTAACGAGTCACAGAAATCTGGAAACCATCAGCAGAGAACCTGTTCCAGCAATATTACGCCAAAGCACCTGGACCTCTGGAGGGAAGGAGGAGGTCTGGCACGCCCTGAACAGAGCTGTTGTGAGCGGTGCTTCTCCCTCCCAGCAGTAATAGTCTCACCTGCACCTCTTTGCCAAATGTCCTTATTTTGAACACAAGCTTCTGAGCATACACAAAGTGAAATGCTGAACCCTCTCTAGCCTTCTTCATCCGAAGGTTTGCTTATGAATCCTTCTGCACCTATCCCTGGGGGAAGGAGCGCTGTGGAACCGGGCACACCTCTGTGCCCCCAAGAGACCCCAACTGGGCCAACCCTTGACTGCAAGAATGGACTATTGGGTCCACCTCCACAGGAGCCAGGAGTTCCCCATCCGACAGACTCCCCATCTTGTCCTCCTTCCCATGGGCAGGATGACCGGCCCCCCTCAGCTGCCCCTGAACCAGCCTCTCCCAGAGCAGGCACAGGTGTGTCCCCGGGGCCTTGGGCTGCTGCTGGAAATGGGTCCGTTCCATCTTGTTATCAGAGCCCTGAGCTCTCGGTCCCTCCAGAAGAGGCGTCCTCCCCTGCACACATCCCTTCCTTGGATTCGGAGCTGTCAGTCCAGCCGAAACCGTTGGCCTCTCTGGCATGCCTGAGATTTGCCAGAACGTGCACACGTGGCACAAACCTTGCGGAGGGGCTCCCTGAGTCCAGGGACCCGAGGCAGCCAGGGAGATCCGGGGCCGAGAAGGGACGTGGGATGGACTCCGCAGCCGAAGCCCAAGTGCAGAGCGGCTCAGATCCAGCCAACTGCCAGGCACAGAAGCCCCTGCCTGAGGAATACGGGCTCCTTGGAGTAAAGACAGACTCGTGAGCACGAATCTGTGCATGAGTAGGCCTTTCCTCACTGCGATGTGTCCTTCCATCGCACTATTGGTGGGGGTCTGAAGGCTCAGACTTAAAGGGACTAAGAGCTCTGGAGCAGGCCCAGTATCCAGCCTGGTATTTCTCATCCCTTGCTTGCTCTGTGTTTGTGCTACCCACTGACACTGCTGTTAGTGCTCACTCCAAAAGCCCCTGCAGCGAAGTGGCAAGAGTGCCACCGCACTGGGGACCTGGGAGATCGTAGTCCCCACCTGGCCGTGAAGCTCACCAAGTGACTTCGGGCTAGTCACACACCCTCAACCGCACCTACCTCACAGGGTTGCTGTTGTGAGGATAACAAGGAGAGCCTTGGAAGCTGCGCTGGTTTCCTTGCAAGAGGAAGGCAGGTAAAGCATACACAGGATGGGATACCAAAGCAATTCTCGGCAGCTCTGGTCTCACACTGCCGCAACCTGGATATGGACAGGCCTTGGCATCCACCCCTTTTTTCCGCATGCTTCCCTTATCTGTTTTTCTTTCACATGATAATCACAATATTATTTATTTGGTTGCTTTTTTCATTTATACGCTGCCCAATAGCTGAGGCTCTCTGGGCAGTTAACAAAATTTAATTCCGTCACACTGCTATTATTGCCTTTCTATCCCACCAACCGCTGGAAATCTCCGGCTGGTTTATAACAGCTCATAAAACAGAGGGATGATTGATAAGCAGAACCCTGGCAGGTTAGGAAAAGGCCGCAGAATTGCATTTTCTGTCTGAATGCCATAAAGAGCTGAGCCAGACCCTCTCGCCCAAGCGGTCCCGAGTCTGGGACTCAGGGCATCCACCAGTCAATAGGATTTGCTATGGGGAAGTGTGATAAGACCTCCCCACACAAGTTCTTTGGAAACTAGTACAGAAGGACAGGCAGTCCTTGCTATTGGAAGTAATATACAGTCATACAGACAAGCCACCATTGCAGCTTGTTCAGCGGTGGATTTTTCTCACCCCCTTTTAGAGGCATCTTTCAGTGGCAGCCGGTTCCACGAAGGAGGTCCACAAATTCTTGGGAGGGTCTCCCAAAGCGGCTGCATAATTGAAGCCAAGCAATTTCAGAGCAACTTGGTGGGGGCTGCCAGGGACCTCCGATGAGCTACCCAAATGTTTGTCAAGAGCGAGCAGGGAATACTTGTAGCAAACCTCCAGCATTAGCCTTTTCAAACGTCGGAACAAAAGCTACAGCGTTTACCTTTTCTTCCAGGTTTTGCAAGGTTTCCTTGCAATCGTCCAAATGTCTTTCGATCTCAAGTGGAACGATTGTATACATTTCGGCGTACTTGATCCGTAGCTTCTCCATGATCTGATCCAGAGTTTGCTTCTGACAATCGATTGCTCTCTGAATCTCCTAACATGCGGAAAGCATATAGTTTGTACAAGGCTTCACGCTGCAGCTTTCGCCTCACAAAGCCTCATTTTCACTACCCAGGCAGGGCAGGTTAAACCTGAGAGATGCTCACTTTGTTTAGTCATGATGCTTTTCAACTCGCCAAGAATAAATTAAACCTGATATCATTGCATTGTCCTCATCAAGGCTTATTGAAAGATGAAATAATATCTCGAGCAGTCATAATACCTCTCTATGATTAAGCAGTAAAGGGTGCATTTGTTCCAAAAGAGAAGAAACCCTCAAAACCTTTTTCTAAATTAAGGTTTAGCGATAATGAAATGCTGACCCCCAAAAAACACAACTTAGTCACTTTTATGTCAGCAAAACCAACAGATTAGTGCAAAACTGTCAGTTCCTGTTCTTCATGAAGGGTATCATTTTCCAGAGGTAAAAGAAGCTTGACAGTTGACTACTATTTGTGGCCTAGAAATGTAATCTCCTCTATCTCCCCTGATGGAAATAACTGAAAGGAAATACATTTGGGACCAAATTTCTGGTCCTGCTGTTGGAAAATGCATGTTGTTTTCAATCATTTGCCCTAATTCTGAGACATTTCCCTGCTATCAGCATATGGAATTTTGGGATTCATGTCCAAGTCAACATCTTGCATAGCAACTCAATGAAAGTGGAAAGTCTTTGTTCCTGTAATAGCCCACAAAGAAGTCAGTTGTAACAATGCCGGATTCTGTTACTCCAGGCGGCAGGACAAGAATTAGTGGGTGAAAATGCCAAGGAAGCAGATTTCGACTAAGCATTTAGGAGACCTTTCTACAGAAGAAGAGGGCTTAGCAGTGGAGCAGACCACTTGGGAAGTGGCGGGCTCTTTGTCACTGGACTTATATAATAGAAAAACTGGGAAGCCGCGCTGTAGTCACAACTTCCTGCACCAAGTGGGGACTGACCAGGAGGACCTCCAAGGATCCGTCCCATTTTAACATTCTAAGAGTTTATTTTCCTTCAGGTTTGCAACTATCAGGTAGCCCAAAGAGCAATTCTAAGAACAACTTTCTGAACTGTGAAAAACAGTGGAGGGAAACATGCCAATACAACCCTAACCCTGGACCAGAACTTGTTTGGTTTTCATTCTAGAGCCTGGGAAGGAAGGAGAAAAAGAGCAACCCAAATCCACACACAGAGAAGATCCCTTCCATCCCTTCTGCTCAAAGGAGCATCTTCTCCCCTTTCTCTTTTCTAACTCCCATTCTGTTCCAGATAGGCAGTGGGACCATGCTCCCCATCACTTCAGAAGTCAGCAAAAATGGATAAATAATTTTTTCCATGTTTTATTTTCCCTCTAAGTAGCCCAGACACCAATTATTCTCTTTCTTCCTCGTTCCTCCTATTCCACCCCATTCCACACTCCAAACTCAGTCACAGCTTTGGAGCTCAGACATGATTTTCAAAGCACCCCGTTACATCTACTGTCAGGGTTGACTTGAAATGCACTTTATCTTCAGACTTTCTCAACGTTCATGTATGGTTCCAATACCCTGGATGTAGACGTGGTTCTAATTCCCCGAAGGGTGATGTTAACACATTTTAAATTCTTTTTTTAAGAAAGCAAAACTGTGTCAGCCTTTAGTGATAACAGGTATCCTAAACACCCAGATTTCCACGTGAAAAGATCCCTCGTATATAAATTTGGTTTGCAGGAATGAAAATCACATCCACCTAAATTAAAGCTTTCTTTGTAACAAACGCTAGAGATTTTTGCTTGGTGTTTCATTAGGGCTGAAGACTCAGGGGAGAGAACAAACCCACACACGCTTGCAGAGGCCTTGCAGGTTCCAAGGGGAGCTGCTCCCAACCCTTAGCTGTGATACCTTTGCAAAAGAAAGGCCGCAGGTATTTTACCAACCTCCAGATTTGCCGCCTTTCCCTCCAGCGCTGTGCCCTGAAGAAACAACATGGTCTCCTGCAAAGAATTCTTCACGGCGCTTATTTCTTCATTAACTTTGGCCCGCTCTGCAATCTCGGACTGCACAGCATCCTTTTGCTTTTGAACCTTTTGACAGATCCTGAGAAAATTGCATTGGACATAATCTTCAGTAAACCAGGTCAGCTCTAGCTTCTCCACTGACACCATTTTCTACGCCCCCGTTTCCAACCAACACAACCGGCTTGCATTCCAGTGAACGGATACCACTGGGTTCCTCCATCTTGAAAACGACTCAGGTTGTACTTAGGAATGCAACATTCTAATCAATTAATCATATTCTCTCTAAAAACCTTATGCAGCTATCAGATAATCTGGAAGCCACAGTTCCAACCAAAAGCGAACGGAATGCAAAATGTATAAAAACCAGAGGAATTCTTTTCCCAACATACTCGTTCATACGTACTCTGTGATTCGGTCTTGCATGGTCTGAATTTCACATACAACAGGAAGGTTTCCTCCTTTTTCAGGTGGGCATTCAGGGACATTTAGTATGCTTCTCAAGCGGTGGGATATTACATGCAGCAGTAATTCCTCAGCATCCACACTTTCCTTGTAGTAGTTTGCGGCTTCCAGAAACTCTCCCAGTTCTTCTTTGGTGGCTCTCTCTTTTTCTCTGGGGTTTTCAGGCAGTTCCTCCAGAAAATTGTCTAGAATGATTGCTTCTCGTTCCATCTGACCAAAAAAAAAACAAGGATAGCAAAGCCAGAACAAATCAATGAAATGGGAGGAAAGGTTACTCATTCAAGCTTGCAATCCTGCATGCACTTATCTGGATGTAGACTGCATCGAATGCACTAGCACTTACATCTGAGTAAATGTGCTTAGGACACCTCCTAAAAGAAACCATAATGCATTTTCTTTTACATGGAGAGTATACCGGCCATGATTATTTATGGCTCCCAGTAGATGCTCCCACTGCACCCTGTACAGCAACCTCCCCCAACCTGGTGGCCTGCAAAAGCATTTGGACTGCAACTCCCAGAATTCCCATCCAGCAGGGCCATGGACTGAGAATTCTGGGTGTTGCAGTCCAAAGTTGGGGAAGGCGGCTGTATGGCCCTGCTTCAAAATCCTACTACCTTTTGTGTGCTCCATTCTACTGCTCCTCTTCCTTGGTCCTCTGACTCCCCAAAGCATAGCTTGTTGTTCCAGCCCCCTTACATTTCCCCCCTAATCTTTCCTGCTCTTGAGGGAGAGGCATGTTTGCATTTTAAAGGTGGAAAGAACACCTCCTGGCAGCTCCTCCACCATATAATCAGCCTGCTTACTGTCACTCTTCGATGCTCGACCAATTTCACACCAATTTCCACCCTCTTAAGGCTTTTTTCTGTCTCAACATGCACTCTTTGAAAAGAATGCTGAAGAACAGGCTGGGAATATTCTGGCCTTCTTTAGCTGTAGGTGACAAGGATTCAGACATAATTGTTATAAGAAAGATGGAAGTTTTGAGGAAAGAAGCCAAGACAGGAACAGACGGAGTTGTTCTATACCCAGGCAAACCTTTGGGCCATCAGTCCTCCAGTGTATCTGTCCAGTGTCTGGGGCAGAAGAAAAGCCTTTCCAATCTTCCCTTACAAGATCTTTTAAGGGGGAACTGCCAGGTATCCAGGGACTAAACCAAAACCTACTGACCTGTTTCCCTTCCTGTGCATGTGACAATCAAAATAATCTTTCAAGGCAAACCACCTTGAAAGTATCATGTGGGTCAGAGAGGCTGCTAAGCTACTCACCTCTTCATTCACGGCTTTCCATTCCTGGCTCTGCTCATCACATTTCCCTTCCCATTCTTTGGCGGCGTTGAGCAGGTAAAGCCACTTGAGCCACAAGGTGGACACAAGGGTGGCGATCCACGTGCGGACACCCTCTTTGCACACCGAGCTCAGCTGTCCCGAATCTTGCCGCAACTTCATCAGATCCTGCTCAGTCGAAACCAGCTGGGAGACAAGCAGCTTTAAGAGAAACATTTCATTATTTATTATTTATTCATTAAAAGCCTTTATAGGCCATCCATTACAAGCATCTTGGGATGGTTTAGGAGGAGGAGGATATAAAACAAAACAAGGCACTGCATCCAACCTCAATAATAAAACCCAGAATAAAACCAATTACCATATTTTTTGCTATATAAGATGCACTTTTTTCCTCCTCAAAAGTAAGGGGAAATGTCTGTGCATCTCATAGAGTGAATATGTGTATGCAGTAAGTCTGTCAGATGTGCAGTCCATGGGGAAGTGATGGGGAATGTGCCTGTGATTATGTGCCCATTTGATCCAGAATATTTTTTTCTTGTTTTCCTTCTCTAAAAACTAGGTGCATCTTATGGTCAGGCGCGTCTTATAGAGCGAAAAATATGGTAAACGTTAAAATGATGAGGAAATAAAAAGGTTTTCACCTGACCTATTACTGCATCTCTCTCACCATGTCTTATTTTATAATCACTCTGTTTTTGCTTCACAGCAACCCTGTCAGGTAGGCTGGGCTGAGGGGCCATCACTGGCCCGAAGTCACCCACTGGACATCTTGGCTGAGGGGGGCTAGAACCTGGATCGCCTAAGCACTACGCCGCAGGGGCTCTCCATAAGGGCGAAGAAAGCAAACACTGAGCTTAACCAAGCAATCTCATGCACATCTACTCAGAAATAACACCAACCAAATTCAAAGGGACTGACTGCCAGGTAAGCCTGCACAGGACGGGAGACTCAATAACTCACAGTGCAGACCATGCATGTCTGTTCCTCCGAACTTTGTGCACATCCCTTTGTATTCAGTGGGACATAAGCTGAGATAAGCTGGCACAAGATTTCAGCTTTATTTCTTCTGCTTTGCCCATGCCCTTGTAAAATCCATGGAGGAGCACTTGTGGCAATGTATTTAAAAAGGCAAATTGAAACTGTACAGTAAAGGTAAAACAGTACAGAGGTAAAGTCAACATAATGAACTAAAACATGTTGTGTTTAATAGCCAAGTCCTAGTAGCACCTCCGGGGACTCAAAAATGGGCATCTCCCTTTGGACATGCCCTGGTTTAGGCGTGTAAATGAAAAAACCAGCGCCCTGAAGGGGGCGTTGAAACAGGTAGGAAGCCGTTTCCAGACTGGTGCTTTTTTTAATTAGATTTGTATCTTGCTTTCTTCTTGCAACAAACTCAGGGTGGCTTACATAGTTCTCCTCCTCCTGCTCTCTTAGCTTATCCCCACCACAACAACCCTGTGAGGTAGGTTGGACTGAAAGTCTATGACTGGTCCAGCCACCCAGTTGGCTCCATGGCTGAGCGGGGACTCGAACCCAGGTCGCCTGAGTCCCAGTCCTGCACTCCTGACCACAGCACCACACTGGCTCTCCCACTGGCGTTGCAGGACTGGTGTCATCTGGTCTATGAAACACACTCCATTGAACTTGCAGATTTCACAACAAGGGGACAACTAGCAAAACGTTCCCGCTTCTTAGTTCTGCTTCTTTTCCCACTACTCATGCGTAAACAGATGACTTTAATCACTGCATGACTTTCAGGGTTACATCTAGTTTGGCGCTTAGCCTGACCAACTATAGGGAACTGTCATTCATGATTCTCTTGATAATGTGCATTAAGTGCTTTGAAGCCTGCAATAAACGCTTTACAAGCATGACAACCCTCATTGTTATCAACCTCACCTTGCTTTGCTCAGAGAGCTCCAAAGCTTCTTTGTAAGACGCCGGAGTACCGTACAAAGATCTCCAGAGCACCTTTTCCGCATTGTTCAGATTAGTACGTATCACCTCTTTGGACTTTTTGAAGCTGTGGTATTGTGCCAAATATCTACGGATGCAACAGGAGTACATTAAAAAAGTGTCCATTTTTGTCAAGTGAAATGCGTTCTTTTTTTTTCCTCTTTGGAGTCAACAACAGAATTCTCTTTTAGCCACTGGCATAAACTAAATTATATACAAAAGAAGAGAAAATGGCTGATCTGGGGGAACCATTCTGAGAACAGCTGGTGTTACTGGAGGTTCGGTACCATCCGAAGTCCCTCTTGGTTCTTAACGACAGTGTTTAATTTGGGGAAGGGGATTAGAGTTGTTATTCTTGCTGTTAATTAAGAGCCCATCACATCAGGGGTGGGAAAGCTCTCAGGCCTGAACGCCAAATGCAGCCCACCTGCAGACACCGTCCAGCCACTTGGGGCTCCCTAGAAGACCCCACCCCTTTCCCCAACCTCCTGGCTTCCCTGCAGTTCTCCCACCCCCTTTTTAAGAGACAGAAGTGGCTCTCCTGTCCCTTGGCTGCGAGCAGCAGAGGTTTAAGCTACACGATGCTGGCTGCTTTTCTAGTTCCCCCAGCCTCTTTCCCTGACCCTCCACCCCTGGAATGCAGCCCCTGCCCCCGAGACTCGCTTCCAACACTGAATTTGTCCCTCGATCTGGAAGACAGCCCTTCCTGGTGCTGCTTCTGCAGTACACGCCATTGTTCTTTGAGCCAGACCAGTGAGTTCTGGGTGGGCCCCAGGAATGGCGACCTGGCAGGGGAAAGACCTTGCTGGAAAAACCTCCAGGGTGAAAACCTGCATGCAGCTGCTGTCGGGACAAGGCTACCAGTCAGGGCCTCCGCCACAGTAGGTGCAGCAAACGGCTGCATGTTCTCATCACTGCAGGTACACGCTGGCATGCAGGGCAGCCCACGTGCAATTCCTGGCACCGCCAGGTCAGGCTGAGAAGGACTCCCGGGTAAAACCCGGAGAGCCGGTGTCATCCTGCCCACCCTGGCGCCCCCCAGACATTTTGGACGAACACTCTCAGAGTGGCAGCCCACTGGCCTTGCTGAAGTTTTATTTTATTTATTTATTAAACGCTTTTCTATCCCGCCCCCTACAGAACATCTCAGGACGGTTTACAATAAATAAATAGAACAGAACAGCCCCACAGCATTCGACCATTAACATACTA
Organism: Varanus salvator macromaculatus; assembly: GCA_023646645.1. Classification (NCBI taxonomy): domain Eukaryota; kingdom Metazoa; phylum Chordata; class Lepidosauria; order Squamata; family Varanidae; genus Varanus; species Varanus salvator. Next base: position 25,951,690 of record JAIXND010000624.1, on the reverse strand, counting down.
CAACCCCAGATAAACTCAATTAAACATTAAAATAATGGGAAAATAAAAAGGGTTTTGCCTGACGCTGAAAAGAATGTAACATCAGTGCCAGGAAAACCTCCCTGGGGAGCGTGTTCCATAGCCGGGGCGCCACCGCAGAGAAGGCCCTCCTCCAGGTACTCTCCCTCCTAAGCTCCTTCAAGGAGGGCTCCCAGAGTAGGGCCTCCACCTCAGATCTCAAGGGGCAGGCTGGCGTGTAGGGAAGGAGGCATTCCTTCAGGGATCCCAGACTCAAGCCATTTAGGGCTTCATAGGTCATCAGCAGCACCTTAATTTGGGCCCGGACTTCAATTGGTAGCCAGTGTAACCGGTAGAGGACCGGCGTTATGTGTGAAAATCAGCTAGTCCCTGTTAGCATCCTGGCAGCTCTGTTCTGAACCAATTGAAGTATCTGGACCGTCTTCAAGGGTAGCCCCACGTAGAGCACATTACAGTAATCCAACCAGGAAGTTAAAAACATTTGGAGGACACCGGGACAGGGAGGGCTGGTGCAGAGAACACTGAGCTAGAAGGAGCAAGGATCTGACCCAGTACATATACTCCTGAAGCAATGCTGTCCAGCCCTCTACCTCTGCATAGCAGATCTGCTCTTTTGTTCCTGTTCTCTTACGACCAAATTCCTCGCAACCAGGTCATTCAAAGCTTTTTCCGGTTGCAATTTGGCTTTTGCTTTCATCTTCTTTTGCAGTGCAGAGATCAGGGCTTCTCCTTCAGCCTTCGCGGTCTCAAATTCTTCTTGTTTCTTCTGAAAGAGGTGGCCAGATCCATCTTCTAGTTTATCCAAGTCAAGTGGAGCAGTGGGGAGATGGGCTTCACACTGACGGAGGAGGCCAGCGGCCTTCCGAACAGCTTCAGTGTAAAGCTTCACAGTCCGGCAAGCTTCGTCTAAGGTGCTCTGTACAGGTAAATAAGGATGAAAATGAAACAGGGTTCCAGGGACAGAAAAAGAGAAACCTCTTCTCCCAGATATTTTAATGTTCTCTCGCTTTAAGATCTAGCACCGCAGTTCAGTTCCGCAGCCTGACCTTTCAGACATCAAGTTAATTAGTAGTACCAGCAGAGTCTTTTCAGTGGTGGCTCCAGACTAGGAATGACCTTCCCTGAAATGTCTGTGTCTCACTTTCTCTTTATAATGGGCAGGTAAAGACATGCTGGACATTGATGTTTAAAATATATTCCCCAGAGATTTCAGCTGCCTGTGCTTTTTTTGTAAACCAGTCAAAAGAAAAAAGTTTAAGTTAGAGTAGTGCTTAAATAAGTATAGAAATAAACTTCTGAGTGATGTTAAGCCTGCCACAAGAGGGCAGGGCCAAAAAAGCCTGTCCAGGAACAAGAGGGCACACACACAGCCGCCTGGTCCCTGGCTTGGCAGACTACAGGGAAAACAATAATTGATATTCAGAATGGCTTACTAAAGCCAAAAGTGAAGACAAATAAAACAGTATTAAAATACACAGATATAGACAACTCAAGACATCAGCAGTAAGGCATCCAAAATCATTCCTTTTTAAAACCTGCCGTAACCTTTGAAGAATAGAAGTTTTCCCTTGGTATCTGAATATTTTTAGAATTGTTCCAGATAAATAAGTGTAGGAAAAACATGCCACAGTGAAAAAGACCACATTTAGGTTAGCCATCAACCTATGTTTTGAAGGTGGGTTGGGACAAAACCCAGTGGAATCTTTCCCTCTAGTATTTGCAGACTTTGGCTGGTGCTTGGCTTGATCTTGAAAAGGAAGCCAAGCACAAAAGGAAGTCGGCAGTCTTGCAGAATTAAGACTGCACAGTTGGCAACTGTGTCAAGTGGAGAAGCACAAACAACGGTGCAGAAAGAGGCTTAGGCTTAGGCTAGGCACCCCATAAACACTGGGCTGGCTGTTCTCACCCTGAGCTCACACTCAGCTCTGTGGCAAAGTGGGCCAGAGTCCGGGCAAAGGAGCCCAGGGAATTCAACAGATCTCCATCTGCCAAAGGGATTCCTCTGCACCCTAAGCCAGCATCCCCCAACACTCAAGACACATGCAGCTTCATAGAAGGGAAAGCGATTCTTCCAGTATCAGGCCATTTTGGACATTTCTGGGCTTCAACTGATACAGACAGTCGAACCTCGACTTTCGTGGTTTTAACTTTTGCGGATTTGATTATTTGTGAGTTTGCAGCCAATAATTAAATGGGATTTCCTTTTGGAGGGCTCGGGTGTAAGCTGGGCCCTTCCTGTGGACCGCCCTGGCTGCAGCAGCATCACCCGGCCCTCCTCCCTCATGGGGATGGGTTGGGTCAGTGTTCCAACTCAGCCACGCCTAGCAGCTGACTGGGTTTAAGCGTTAAGCTTTGGAGAGGCTTCTCCTGCCTTTTTCCTACGAAGGGCTCAAGGCAGCTTTCATCATTCTCCTCCTCCATCTTATCCCCACAACAACAGCCCTGTGAGGTAGGTTGGGCTGAGAGTCTGTGACTGGCCCAGTTGGCTCCATGGCTGAGCGGGGACTCGAACCCAGATCGTCTGAGTCCCAGTCCTGCGCTCTTCACCACTGGCTCTCCAGCCATATTTGCATTTTTCCCACTTTCATGGGGGTCCTACAACCCTACCCCACAAATGTGGAGGGCCAACTATATTCAACGGATTCCTTACCTGGTTTGCATCATGCAACAATCCCAAAGCGAGGTATAAGCAAACAAACATAGTAAAACAATTCAGGATTTTATATGCGCACACCCGTTCAGAAAAGTGGTTTCGTGTTACTTAAAAGATTGCTTTAAAATGGTCATAAAATGCCACCTTCTACAAAGGTGGAACGTGAAAAGTTATGGTAGGTTCCGTTGCCCCAAAATTTTCGATCCATCTCAAAACCACGCCACTTAAAGATGGGAAACAGCGCTCGGGACATTACCTGTGTTGCTCTTAGCAAAGTTGGGCTTGCTTCAGTACGAAAAGGGATGGGAGCAGCACCAAGAACGCAAGGGAGGAAAACAAATGGATGTGGGCATCTTTGGCTGGACCACTCGTGAAATGTGCGTGAACAGACCGTGGCAATTCCACAATAAATCCCTCAATTCTGACAAGGTGCACAGAAAGGCTGTCAAGCTAAATTTCATATTGAGCATTACTTACTCGACGCACAGCAATGTCAGCTTTCAGCTGTTTTTTCAGGTTCTTCAGTGCCTCTGCTTCCTTTTCCAGACCCTCAGGAGCAGGTGATTCTCTTTTCTTGTCTATTAAATGTTCAGCCACGCGAGATTCTGCTTTCACAGCATCTTCAAGCACTTTGCAGTACAACTTTTCATGTGAAATCAACTGAGTGTCCAAGTCAAGTAGGGCAGGCTGCTGAAGCTCAGATTTAATTTGCTGCAACACCCTTAAACTTTGATCCAGCTCACTCTGCAAACCTTGCTCAGGTCTGCATTTTTCCTGACCAGCCGATATGTTAGATTGGATCTTTCGTGACAATTCATCTATTTTTGCCCCCAGGCTCTTTATTTGCTGCAGCTTGGCCTCTTTGAGAGAGGTGTTAAAGGACTCGTTTTTATCTAACAGCCTGAGTACCTCCTCAATTAAGTATCTGGCATGTTTCACTCTCCAGCTCAAAACCTTTCCTGATACCAGACAGGCTTCAGAAGGAGAGGCAGAACCATCTTTCCAAGCATCCCAGTCTTTCTGTATATTGTCTACAATGGTCACAACCCCATCAAGCGCTGTCTGGTACCTTTCACCTTCTGCACAAAAGTGATCGAAGCGTTTAAGCATCTGCTCAAGGTTATTCTTCATTTTGCAAAACTGGCTTTGCAATTCATCAAGGCGTGATGCGTCCCACTTCAGGCCAAGACAATCCCAAATCTCCTTGTATCTGCCCAACTGTGATAAATCGGACTGGATCCGTAAAGCTCTCTCTTGAAGCAGGTTCAATTTATCCTTTACCCCTTCATCTGTTGGCAACAGTGCCTCTGGATCCAGGCCCTTCGCCTGGAGGCAGCTGAGGTCCTGCTGCAAGGCCGCCATTTTTTCCGAGAGCTTTTCACAGGCATCAAGCTTGTTTTGTGCTGCACCGTACTTAATTTGGATCAGCCTACAGGCTCTCTTAGCTCTGCTCTTAAGGCTACTCAAACAGTCTTTCAGAAACAGTTGCTCAAATATATTTAGCCTCTCAGCTGGTTCTCTGCAGCTGGCATCCACGAGGTCTTCCAAATCCTCCATCTCCATGGGAATCTTTTCCAGACTGGCCCGCCAATGGTCAAGCTCAGACTTCAGGGTTGTTTTGCCAGCCTCTAGAGTGGCCGCCTGCTCTGCCTTCTGAAGTTGGGTTTCAACCTTTTCCATCTCGGCAAAAAGCTCGCTCCTCTTTCCGAGCTGAGGTTCCAACTGCTGCATCTTCTGAACTAATTTCCGAACTAGACCTTGGTAGTGGGTTTGCAGCTCCCGTAAAAGCAAAGTGAGCGAGGAAGCTTCCTGGGAGGCCAATTGGGGAGCGATGCTTTGCACCTCCTCTGCCAGCCGCACAAGCACTGGCTTTTTCTCCTCGGTCGCACGGATCAGAGCCTTACAGCTCTCGATTTGTGATGCAACATCCTCTGGAAAAAGAGCCGCCGCCTCATCCAGATGGAGCACTGAGACCCTGGCCCACAAAATGGCCTCTTCTACCTTCTTTGTAATTTCATATGCCCGGGGGTGGGCAGGGATCGGGGCGCCCTCCCTGGGTGTCAGCTGCTCCAGTTCCTCCACCTGGTTCAGCAATTCATTGAGCGTGCTTTCCAGGGCTTTTTTCCCTGGATCGCGCCAAATCCTTTTCATCCACACCTCAGCACCTCTTTTTAACAGAGAGACACTGTGTTTAAGTGCCTGCAGGTCAGTGGCCATCAAAGCAGAGTGCGAAGGGTCTTCTCCATCGGGGCTGTCCAGGCCTCTTTGCAAACGGTACTGCTTTTGCAGCAACCTTTGCAGGTCCTCAGCTTTGCCCATAAAATGTTTAAATTCGTCGGCTTCAGCTGCTATGCGGAACTGGCTCTTTTGGAGCGACTCCTCCAGCTGTCTCCACCACTGTGCAGCTTGATTCACCTGGCTTTGCGTTAATTCCTTATCCATCCAGGTAAGGAGCTTAGATAAGCTTTCTTGTTCAGATTTCAGCGTGTTTAAAAGGCATTTCTCTTTTTCAACAGAAGCCAAGCACTTCTTAATATTCTCCAGGAGAGCTGCATCTTCTATTGGTCCTCGTCTAGGGGGGGAAAGGAAAAAATAAAGATCTAAGTACATTTTGAGGGCATTTTTCTCGCTAAACAGCTACTCAGAAGCATATTTGATAGGCACTAACAAATTGGAGAGCCACTTTATACAGAATACAACTTTCACAGCCATAGTGTATACAGTTTCAACATGCAAGTATAGCCAGAGTCCTTAGGAAGAAAAGGCACTTCTACACATAAGCTTTTACAACAATAGTGATAAATTGGGACTTCCCCATTTACTTGGACCTATTGTTTGCATGTTTATCCGGCAGTCCTGCTTGGTTCACCGGGTCTTATTAGTCAGCCCACAAAGGATTGCCCAAGAGAATTAAACAGGTCAGCTATCAGTCAGCAGTGTGATCCTATGCATATTTGCTTGGAACCAAGTACCACATTGTTCAGTGGGATGTGCATCCAGGGGAGTACGCTTGGGGTAGCAACCTCAAAAGGTTTTCATCCTTGAAAAGCACAGCCTCCTCAGGATGCCCAGCTCTATGTTTCCCCTCTGCCTCTGGCTCTTCGTTCTGCTGATGTGCCTATCTAACTTGGTGTTCAGCGGATCTGTATTTTTGGAAACTGTATTGGTATTCTTATCTTGTACACCATTTGAAAAAGGCTGAGGCCTTGAAGCCTTATATTGCGTTTATATCCTACTGACTATCCTCTGGCAAGAAATCCAAGGCAGTTTACATAGTTCTCTCCAACTCTATTGATATCCACAGAACAACAGCCTTATGAGGTAGGCGAGGCTGCAAGTGAGCGACTGACCCGAAGTCACCCAGCTGAGCTGCATGACCAGGTGCTGTCAGGAGAGAGGTTCCCTCTTCACACATTCAGAGCAACAAACTGTTCCTTTGCAAAAGCTCTTTTTTCTCCAAAGTATATCCAGCGAGCACAATCTCCATAGAATGAGTCTCTGAGCATGCTCAGAGCGGTTTGTTGAACCCAATCTAGCAACTACTTCCAAGAACCCTCCTTTTGAGTGGCCCTGGGCTCCCTCCTTTGGGGAGGGCCCTTTTGGAGGCAGGCAAGCTTCTTCGGTGCATGAAGCCCTTCTAGCTGGCTATCCTTCTTCTCCCAACACTGCGCCATGGGGTCAAGAGTCGTTCCAGGCTCAACTGGATGCTGGACCTTCTGTCCCAGGCCCCTCCGAGCAGCTGCAAATCCTGGCTATTCCCAGAGTCCACCTGAACACCTAGAGAGGGCCGCCTTGAGATAAGCCCCTCCATTTCTCTCATCTCAAAATCTGGGGGTGCCAGTTCCCAGGGTCAATTCTCCTCCTTATCTGATCAGTCCAAACAAGAACAACAGCCCCTTTCATTCCCAACTCGTGGGCACTCAACCCGGATCGCCCAGTTCCCCAGTCCAACACTCTAACCACCAGTGCTTTTTTTGTAAAAAAAGAAAAAAAAGGTGCCAGAACTCACGTCTTGGGGTCACACTTTTACACTAAAAAAGATTTTCAATTCACCAACTTTTTTTTGAACTAAAGAACTTATTTACCTTTTGCACATAGCCAGTTACTCTACACACACATAAACATAATGGTTGCCGCCAGCAGTGAGTACTCAGCGTGCAACCACACGGTTGATCCCAAGCCAAGCAGCGTCCCAAGCCAAGCAGCACCCTCACAATCAGCGTGGACACACAAGCAGCCCGCATGCACCATTTTAATGATTTTTGCCGCCGACCTGCTACGCCCAACAGGGCAATTCAAAATCACTTGGAAAAATCCGATGGAAAAATCTGTCAAAAAATGGTGCCAGAACGCTGTTCCGGTGCATTCTGTGACAAAAAAAGCCCTGCTAACCACTACCCACAAAATCTATTACTTTTAAAACTCGGGTGGCTGGGAAGCATGGGGCCTGCAGTGCCGTGCATCGGGGGGCTTATGCATTTTACTACATTATGCATGACATGAAGAAACAGGCAGAGGGAAGTGGCGTGCTCTCTCTCATGGTACAAACTAGACCACATACCCTGTTTCCCCAAAAATAAGATCTAACCAGAAAATAAGCCCTAGCATGATTTTCCATGATGCTCATAATATAAACCCTACCCCAAAATAAGCCCCATTTAAGATCATCAGCCAGACGGACGCATTTAATACGTCCATTGCAACACAATTTGGGGTTTGGAGTTTTATGACAATGTTCCAGAATAAGATAGCATGACTGTATTTGAATAAATGTAGATTATCGTACATGAAAAAATAAGATATCACCTGAAAATAAGCCCTAATGAGTCTTTTGGAGCAAAAATTAATATAAGACCCAGTCTTATTTTTAGGGAAATATGGTAGTTAAGACGGGGAAGCATAATGCTGGACTAGATCTGGTTGGAAAGACTCAGAAGGGCTCTGTTTGCATGCCCTTTCCGGGAGCAACAGCCCATTGCCTTTCATATTATGGGCTGCAATAAACAAGGAGCTACAGTACATTGAGCAAAGTCACACAATTTTAGCTCACAGAGCAATGTACTTTAATAAGGAGTATATTAGGGAAGCTCAAAGTGACCTGGCGGACTGACCTTTCTGTTAATTGAGGAGCAAACATATGATAAAACAAATACTGCAAGAGCAATTCATGTAATTTCATATCCACTGTGAATGCTACACTGCTTATTAAAGCTTTGAAAACCATTTAACCATTCAATTTATTTTATTCCATCCACTTGGGTCAAGCAATCATTACAAAAATATGCTCCAATTCATGCAGTCCATTGTTATTGCTCAAGTGTCTACATTGCTAAATAAATAGGTAAAACCTAATTTGAAATGCCTGGAATTTCTCTTAGCATTAAAATCATCTGATGGCTAGTTTGCAAAACAAGCTAAATTTTTAAAAGCATCCTCATGGTGGACTCTCTGTGTTGCATCCCTTTTCCAGAAAACTGGAATAAATAACAGGAAAACAAACATCAAATAGACAAGGGGAGGTCAACTTGATCTAATAAACCACCTCCCATTAAGGTTGCCTCTCTCCCAACCAAGGTCTTCTGAAATCTAGATCACTATGTCTCAAACTGTGTTCCACAGACACCTGGGATTTTCTCAGAAGCAAAGCAGAGTTTCTGCTTTGGTAACAGGAAGCAACTTCCCTTGGAAAGCCAACTGTTTCCCCCTACTGAAGCTCCCCTTTAACATGTAACCACAGGAGAATGGCGAGTATCATTTCTTGGGGTACATGTTGATCAGCAATGGAACACAAGAGATCAAAAGATGGTGGACTGCTCTTCGCTGGAATGTCCAGATAGTGACCATTTTAGTCTGGGCTTCAGGAAGAACTTGAGGTATCCTTGATGCTACCACATTTATGAAGGCATAAGCTTTGGCGCAACTGACGATGCGAACTCCAGTCTACAAAACCTTGGTCGTCGTTGTTGTTCTGCGCCTCTGGTCATCAGGTCATCTCTGACTTTTGGTCATCAGGTCATCCCTGACTTCTGGTGACCTGATAAATGAGTATCTTCCAAAATGTCCTGCCATGACAGTCCTCCTCAGCTCTAGAGGTTGAGGAAGCCTTTCTCTTCTTCTGCCTTCAACTTTCCTTTACGTGATAGTCTTCTTCAAGGGATCTCGCTTTTTTGTTATGTGCCTGAAGTAGCACAAGTTCAGTTTTGCACTGCTTCTTCCAAGGAAGGGTCTGGCTTGATTTGATTGGAAGCCCATTTGTCCATATTTCCATTAGTCCAGGGTATTCCCAAGTCTTTCTTCCAGCACCATGTTTCCAACACATTCATTTCCTTCCTGTCAGCTTTCTTCATTGCCCAGCTTTCACAGCCATACACGGAGAATACAATAGTGTGGATGATCTCCACCTTGGTTTCCAGTGAAACATCCTTACACTTGATGATCTTTGATAGGTCCTTCACTGCTGCTTTCTATCAGTAAGATGGTATCATCTGCATAGCTTTAGCGATGGACCTTTCACCAATTTCCATTCATTTTTCTGATCCTAATCCAGCTTTCCTTATGTCTTGCTCTCCATACAGATTGAATAGTTAGGGAGATAAAATACACCCTTGTCTGATGCCTTTGCCTATAGGAAGCCCTTCTGTTTCTCCACATTCCGTCTTAACAGTAACTTTTTGATCATGATGCAGGTTACACATCAGGATGATCAACTGCTAAGGTAGATGTATTTCTTCCAGGACCATCCAGAGCATCTTGTGACCAAAAGCTTTCCTGTAGCCTATAAAGCACAGAGTGATCTTCTGCTGAGTTTCTTTGGCGAGTTCCAGTAGCCAACAAATACTTGCAAAATGATCTCAAATGCCTCCTTTTCCAGAATCCAGCTTTCAGGCATGTCTTACTCCATACTGAGCAATAGTCCCATTCACTTTGTTTGAATGGGAAATTAGAGCAACGGTCCTATTGTTGCTACACTCATAGAATCACAGAATAGTAGAGCTGGAAGGGGCCAGAAGACCACTGGAGCCAACTCTCTGCAAGACATCAAGTTAAATCATCCCTCTCAGCTGGCTATCCAGTTACATCTAGTGTGGGAGAGGCCACAACCTCCCAGGGTAATGGGTTCCATTGTCGTGCTGTTCTAACAGTCTGGAATTTTTTCCTGATATCTTGCTAGAATCTGGCTTTCTGTAACTTGAGACCATTATTCTGTGTCCTGCACTCTGGGATGATCAAGAGAGATTGTGATTGTTCCTTTCTGTGACAGGCTTTCAAGTACTTGTAGAGTGCTTTCATATCGCCCCCCACTCTTTTCTTCTCAAGGCTAAACATGCCCAGTTCTTTCAATCTCTCCTCACAGGACTTTGTTTCAAGTTCTCAGATCATCCTTGCTGCCCCCTCTGAACCCCTTCCAGCTTGTCTGTATCTTTCTTCAACTGTGGTGCTCAGAATTGGACACATGACTTCAGATAAGGCATAACTAGCACTGCATATAGGGGAATTTCACAGGAAGTGCTACTTCTGCTAATGCAGCTCAAAATAGCATGTGTCCTTTTTGCAGCCACATCACATTGCTGGCACATCTTCAGCATGCAATCGACAACAATTCCAAGATCCTTCTCACTTGCAGTATTGTTGAGCCAAGAGGAGGAGGAGGAGGAGGAGGAGGAGGAGGAGGGATCTTCTTAGGGTTGCCCCATTGCAAAGTTCTTCTTAGGGTTGCCCTGTTCAGGAATTAGATCGGAAATGTTAGCCTAGCCTCTGTATAAACCTGACCCACATACTCACATTTTAATGTTCTCTTTTTCTGACGATAAATGCTTCAATGCGGATTGGACGGCAGCGAGGCGTTCCTGGTAGCTGTTCACTGAACGAACCTGAGCCTGCTTGGCCTCTTTAACCGCTGTCAGATCCTGCATGAGTGTGTCCCAGCCTGGAGATGTCACCCTGGGGGCATCGGCCAGATCCCGTCTGCTTTCTTCTGCAGCAGCCAGGTGCTCTCCTTGCTTCGATGGAAAAGCTTTGGCTTTGTGCTTTTCCAGCAGTGTGCTCAAATTCTACAACAGAAAACCAGAAAAAGAAGAAAGTAAGGAAAGTTCTTCTGGATGAGAGCAAGGTCCAGCGGGGCGGCATCTCCTTTGCTGGGGGACATGAGCAGAAGCTCATGTCTGACCTCTGGACTTCACACAGGCAACAAGCATGAACAGGCCTGAACAGGAGCTGGATGCTGTGCTAGATACACCCTTGCCTGATCCAGCACAATTCTTCCTATGTCCTTAACCCAGCATGCCATTTCCAGGCAGATATTTCCTGGAAGTCCACAAGCAGGATGAGAAGGCAGCAAAAGCCCAGCCTGTTGGTCTGCCTCCCTGCACCTTGTCCTTCAATGTCCTACTTTTAGGAATGGAGGCTTCCTATTATGGCGAGTAGCCACTGAGGGACCTGTGCTCCAGGCATCTACCGTATTTTTTGCTCTATGAGACTCACTTTCCCCCCCCTCAAAAGTCAGGGGAAATGTCTGTGCGTCTCATAGAGCGAATGTGTGTGTGCAGTAAGTCTGTCAGATGTGCAGCCCATGGGGAAGTGATGGGGAATGTGCCTGTGATTATGTGCCCATTTGATTCAGAATATTTTTTTCTTGTTTTCCTCCTCTAAAAACTAGGTGTGTCTTATGGTCAGGCGCGTCTTATAGAGCGAAAAATACGGTAAGTGGATGGATCTTGTCACTTCTTGTGGCAACAAATGCCATGCATTAATTTTGCATGTGGGAAGAAGCACTTTTCCTGCATGCCCAGAACCGACTGCCAAGCAAATTCATTTGGCGATGCTGAGTTCTAGCAGTGTGTGTGTGTGTGTGTGTGGGAAAGGGAGAACTCTTTCTGTATCTACTCACAGCCTATAATTCATAGTCCACCAATACTCACCCAGCCTTCCTCAAACTGGTCCCCCCTTGTGTTTCAGACTAGCTCCCATCATCCCTGGCCCATGCTGGATGGGAACTGCAGGCCAACACATCTGAAGGAATCCAGTTTAGGAAAGGCTACTCTAAAATATGCCCCCTTAGTCTTGTCTTCAAAGTAAAAAGCCCCAAACAATAATGTCCGTTCCCTATAGGATAGATGCTCAAGCTCCTTGAACATTTTAGGTCCTCTTCCCTTCCCTTCCCTTGTTCTAGCAGAGAAGAGAAAACCAGAACTATACACAGTATCCCAAAATGCACTGCAGCTGCGTATGAGAGACAGACAGATCCCGATTTGCTTGTCATTTACATAATGCTAAATAATAAACAGTGTGGATTACATCCAATCTTGCATTAGCAGCTTTCTCCTTCTCTCCTTCCCATTCAATATTATTATATAATACTAGCAATTATTCTTATAATTGCATCGCTTTTCCCTCTTGTGAGGAACCAAACGCTGCTTTCCGCAGCCTTCCTCCACTCCTTTTTACCCCCTCAACAGCAACCCTGTGAGGTGGGTTGGGCTGAGAGTGAGTGATGGGCCCAAAGTCACCAGAACCCAGATCGCCCTGATCCTCACTCCAACACTCTCCCCACCACACCACACCACACCACACTGGCCTTCCTCCAGAACTTTTCCTGAAAATCTTCTCCAGAACTTTTCCAACCATCCAGAGCAGATATTAAGAGGGCCCTGACAGGGGCAGCAGCATCTACTTCCGATTCAGCTGACTGCACTGTTCCACCAGTGAAATGACATCATTGCAATAAGGGAAGGATGCTGTGGACCACAAAGCGTGAGAAGACCTGCTTGGGTTGCATTCAGGTGTAATGTAATGTGAGTAGCAGGGCAGCTACGGAAGCACAGGTACAGCATTCTTCTCAGATGGACCCGTCTGAGTTCAGATAAAAGCCGGTTGTCATTTTTGTAGCAGAAACCTGCTGAAGATCGGCTGGCACTGTCCCTTCAGCTTCTCTACAGCTCCCAAGAGTGATTGAGTTATTTTTCTTCGGAAGGAGCAACAAATGATGGTTTAAATCAACAGACAACACTGAGGCGCGGGACTAACAAACAACCCATAGCTGATTTGCTGGTATATATGTCTGCCTTTTACGCAGCAAAGCCGGGCTCACGCTTAGAAGAAAAACCTACAGGAATATTGCAATTCGGCAACAGACCCCAGGCTCGATTCTTCATCCAACTGGGTATCTTGCAAAGCACACGCCAGGAAGGCTGGGAAGCTCTGCGGCAGCCTGAGCACCCGCTACACAAATCGCAAAACAGCAGTGCAGGATGTATGGCTTCAGGAGGCTGTTTCCATACCTCGATTTCTCTCAGCTGATCATTCAGCAACACAATATCTAACTCTGCAGCCCAGACTTTCATCTCATTGATCTTCTTTTCCACCTCGGCATATTCCAAAATTGCTTGCTCCTCAGATGGAAGAAGGCCCTTCTGGGAAACGGTTTCTACCTCTGGGTCCTGGAAACACAAAGGGTTTGCCGCAGTCAGCAGACTGACGTTTCGAACTGGTGAAACAACTGGTTATGCCTATAAGATTTGTCCAGAAGTGACATATATATTTTAAAAAGGACATATATGCAGAGTAGTTTGATCTCTCTAAAATGCTCTCTAACATGAAATGCTTACCAAAATCTTCATTCATGAAGGAGCTGTTTTTTAAATCTTGATTTACTGCTACTTACCTGTTATTTCTCTGGTTATATGCTAGCCTTGTCACATTTATTTACTGCAATTTTAAAACAATAATTTATTTGCATTTCTAATCTGCCTAGGAACCCATGATGACTAATGTTCCAATTTTTTAGTTTTAGTGGACACAACCTGCATGCCATCTCAGACACCTTGTTGGACTGGTGCCATGTGAACAGAATATCAGTAAGTAAGTACAATCTTATGAGTGGCTTAATTAGGATTAAGCTCCGTTGAATTAACGGGTCTTATTCCTAGGTAAATGTGCATAGATTTGCAACCTAAACATCCCAGACAATGAAAAACATTCGTGAAAGATGTGAAAGGTATATTCCAGCTGCCAACAATAACAATCCAAGGGTAAGAAGGAAGAGAATGTTAAGTAAGACAGGAATGTCTTCCTGTTCAGATCCAAAATTCAACTTATCTATGCCAGATGTCCAGCTTCTCTGATCATGCCATTACAGCAATTTTTATCAATTTAAGCAGATACTTTAGGCTCTCTCTTAAAGAACTCTCCAAGCTGCGAAGCACATAAAAGCACAGCCAGCTGTTAAAAAGACTAAGCAGGGAATTCTATCTAAACTGGTCATAAAACCAAAGAAAGGAACAAAGAAATTGAATTAAATTGCTTGTTCGCATTTGCCAGTCTGCTAAGGGTTGTTAATGTATTGCTTTTCCCATTAACATATTAATTGATTACACAAAATAAAGCAGGAGCTTAATGCATTTATTATTATGCATTTGAGGAATGGTTGCTAAAGAATACAGCTTCAAGGGAGACATAAATTTTCTACCAAGCTCTCAAAGGAAGAGGGGGATGTTTTAGTCTTCCAGAAACATACAGGAGGCCAGAAGAGAAGAAAATGTCAAACTGGTGCTGGGTGTTCCTTCAAGAACCAGAATCCTGAGGTAATTAAATGCCTTTGGGGGGGAAAGCACATAATTGACAGAAAAAGCAGAGAAAAGGCACATAATTGTCTTTTTAAATATTATAGGCTGTCCTGAAATCTTGTATAATAGGATGGCGTAAAGGTAAAGGTAAAGGTTTCCCCTTGACGTTAAGTCCAGTCATGCCTGGCTCTAGGGGGCGTTGCTCATCTCCGTTTCCTAGCCGAGGGAGCCAGCGTTTGTCCGCAGACAGTCTCCGTGGTCGTGTGGCTGCATGACTAAACACCGAAGTGCACGGAATGCTGTTACCTTCCCACCGAAGTGGTACCTTTTTATCTACTTGCATTTGCATGCTTTCGAACTGCAAGGTTGGCAGGAGCTGGGACGAAGCAACGGGAACTCACCCCGTTGTGCAGATTCGAACTGGCGACCTTTCGATCAACCAGCCCAGCAGCACAGCGGTTTAAACCACTGCGCCACCTGCAGTCCAAAAGCTTTTAATAAATAATCAATCAATCAATCAATCAATGGGTGTTGGAAGGACATTTGTATTTGTGCCAATGGACTGGCATCAAATCTGGAAGTGCCAGGCTGGTGGGGATGCTAAGCTCACAGCTCAGAACAGCAGAATGGCTGGTTCTAAGCTGGAGGCTGGGTAGTCGTACTCCAACAAAGGAGTCCAAACTCCAAGATGCTGCAGATGCCAGACCAGTGATGATCCATTTGGCTATCACACCTCAAACATTACCCTGTCCATGTCTGAACCATTTCTCCATGCACAGCTCCCGTGAGCAAAGACCAAACGGACAGTGACCAGCCTGGGTGTGGTCCTTCCCATGGTGTTCATGCAGGTTATGCGGTTTATACACACACAGGTTTGCCATCTGGTGCAACTGGCTCACTTCAACATGATCCCAGTCATGTTGGAGTTGATCTCTGCACAGCTACAGCGATGCTTCAAGTAGCATGTGCACTGTCTATTCCACCAAAAGCAAAGAGTCCAGAGCAGACGGACCCCTCCTTCTGCCTGCAGAGCTGTGGTCCCAAGAGCGACTCCTGTTCTTCTTCTTAGTATTACTGCGTTACATTTCTGTACTGCCTGTATCCGGACTTCTCTGGGCTGTGTACAACAAAGCCACCCATCCAGATTTCAACCACACCCAACCCTGCTTAGCTGCCAAGGTTAGGCAGGATCAGGCACTTCAGGCTAAACGGAAGCTTCTTAGTACTCCAAGCCAAGTTAAACTGTATCTGGGCGTCTCGGATGGCTGGGAAGCAATCCATCCTTGGACAGTCACATTGTTCGCTCTTTGCCACACCTGCCTTTTTTGATCAAGGCAGGATTCCAGTGCGGGTTTTGAAGCCTACTTGAAATGTCTCCTGATTACTCTGGTTGACAATTCCATTCACCTGCTTCCCATGCAGCTCTGGCACTGGATATGTCAAGAGTCCACACCAGACAGGCCAATTACATGGCTACTTCCCACACAAGGATTGCTCCTGCCCAGGAGCTGCCTCATCACACGTCTTTCCGTCCAACATCATCTCTCCACTACAGGCACTGCCAGTGAGGAGTGAGCAGCTGCTCCTGGGAAGTGATGACCATGCCCCTCCAGCAGCAACTGGGGCAGTTGTAAGAGAGCAACACTGTGAAAATGGACGGTATGAGCTGATGTGACAACATGTTTCATTTTCAGGATAAGCAACACCCAACTTCAGCATTCATCTTCCTCGTAAGATAAGGTGAAGTTCATGGCACTTTCCCCTACCCCACTATATTGCCGCAACACCCCTTCGGACTAGTTTAAGTAAGGAAGGAGTGTCCAACCTAACGCCAAACAGTGAGCGTCAAGGTGAGTAGGAGTTTGAACCTGCCTCTCTCTAGTTCGCATCGAGTATCAAGCAACCTAGTGTGCTTGACAGGGGTTGGGATCACAACTCCCATAACTTCCAAGAAGCAAGGCTAATGGGAACTCTAATCACTACACCACACTGTCCCTTGATGAAACTAAGGAGAATGCTCTATCTCAAGTTCAAACATGGAGAAGATCAGAAGAAGAAGAAGAAAGCAAGAGACCCTTGGAGAGCAATAGCAAAGGTCTATAATTATCTCGTTAATTCAACAACAGAGAGAAGTTTATTGCATTGGACATCTATTAAACCAGGTGATATTAAGATACCAGATTAAGCCAGATTTACTGGTGGCACAGCTGCACTGCTCCTCTACCAGAAACAGAAGAGAAAAAGCATTAGGTTGCCCACATTATGGATAAATGGCTGTATCAGCTGAAGAGCCACCAGTGTTTGATAATAGCTCTTAACAATGTCCTTCAATGAAGTTGTCTGACAACAGGGGTTATTACCTTGCTTTCTGGCAATGGGTGCGTAATGGAGGAAGGAACGGGGTCAGTCCCTTTGCCATTCATCAACGGCCCAGTAGACGGAGGCTTTTCTGACCAGCCCCACGTCGCTGGCAATTTCTTTTGATAGCTTGGCTGCCGCCGCTGAAGCTCATCAAGAAGATCGTCATCCACCGGCATTTGTCCGGATTTCTGTAGCTGCTTTCCACTCTGCCTTGTCGAGCCTGGGAAATTGTGGGCTTCAATCAAACTGCCTTTCAGCCCCTGACAAATGGATGTGGGATGAGCGGGGTGGGGTGGGGAGAGACGGGAAAAAATGTCACCTTCTCAGGACAAAAGTTGTTGAAATGTCAATTGCTTTCTTAATAGAAAGAACTTATAGAGGAAAGAATAGAACAAAGGGGCGATAAAGGCCAGAGAAAAGCAAATTGATGCAGCAGATTCTTGCCATTTCAAATATGTAGGATGGAGGGTGTCCCTTAGAGCGCTTGCAAGAGGCAGTCAGTTTGGCAATTCCCTGGGCAGTCCAATAACAGGATTGTAGTAAAAGGAGGAGAGACCCCACAGATTCCTTTTGGCATCGATGCATACAGAATTTGTGTTAGAAAGCCCTAATAGCTGCCATACAAGATGAGTTAGAAGACTCTTAGTCTAGACCAGCCTTCCCCAACCTTGTGCTTTCCAGACATGTTTGGACTGCAACACCCAGAATTCCCAGTCAATGGCCCTGCTGGATGGGAATTCTGGGAGTTGTAGTCCAAATGTCTCTGAAGGCCAGCAGGTTGGGAAAGGCTGGTCTGGAGTCCTGGGGGCTTGAAATTAAGCCTTTGGAATCATGCAAAGCTTAGGACACCAGCACTGGATCTCCAGCCTGCAGGCCACCCTTCTGCAGTTAGAAACATAGAAACAGAGCGAGTCAGAAGGGGCCTCCTGGGCCATCTAGTCTGACCTCCGGCACCAGCCGGCTCCGCTCATGACATGCCCACCATGTGCATGTCCAGCCTGTCTATAGAAACATAGAAACAGAGCGAGTCAGAAGGGGCTTCCCGGGAAGTTCTCCAGATAGACATGTCCTTCCATGGCTGAGGTTCATGAGAAGTTTTCCAAATAATTCTGTGGCACATTTAAAAAAGAAGCTTGTTAGGGTGCAAAAAAGGTTACCTCAAAAGTCGAAGATGGTTCCTCCATAGATTCAGCCGATGCAGATCTTGGCGATTGCTCGTTCCTTGTCAGCATTTCCTGGAAAATTTGTGGTGCTTCTCCATCCATCTGATCTTTCATGGTGAGAGACTTTTCCTGCATCTGACAGGAAAATGCAATAATTAAGTCAATGAAGGACTGGCATACGGAGCTGGACGATTTAAACTGGCAAAGAAGTTCTCTGTGCAGACAACTATACACAGAGAGCACCCATAAGATCAAAGATCCAGCATGGTGCAGTGGTTAAGACTGTGGGTTGGGACTCAGGAGATCTGGGTTCTAGTCCCCGCTTGGGCAAAGAGCCAACTGGGAGACTTTGGGCCAGTCACAGATGCTCAGCACAAGCCTACCACACAGGGTTGTTGTTGTGGGGCTAAGATTGAGAGCAGAAGGAGGAGAATGATGGAAGTCACTTTGAGTTCTTTAAAAAAAGAAAGAGGTGGGATTTAAATTGAATCAATCGATCAATTTGTGATCCTCCAGTTGTTCTCACCCTTTATTTATTTGTTTATTTTAAACATTTTAATCCCGCCCTTTCCGAAAGGCTCAGGATGGCTTACAATCATAAATAATACTATAATAATAAAATAATATAGTGATTAAAATAATAAATAATAAACATAAACCAAACATTTCATAAAACTACAGAAAAGGAGGAAGAGAAAAAAGAAAAACAGTATGACTGTGGACAGATCTTAAAACATCTAAAATCCTTATTTACTTATTGAAATGTTGGCTAAATGAAAAGGTCTTAACCTGGCGCCGGTAGGAGTATAAGGTCAGCGCCTGGCAGACCTCTCTGGGGAGTAGATCCCATGGCCCCCATCAGCTCTAGCCAACATAGCAAATGGTGCAGAATAATAAGTTTGAGTCAGGATGAGGAGAATGACATAAGCCACTTTGAGTTCAGTTTAAGAAAAAAGCAGGAGATAAATCTAATAAATAAATAAACTCAATATTCAGACATTCACGTGAGAGTAAGGGGAAGCAGCAGAGTGAAATAACTTGCTATAAAAACCCACATTAGGAGGCAAATATGGCCTTTGCTCCTCTTGACCCATCATCCTGGTTGCTGGAAATATGGGTTTGGGTGTCCTTCAAGCCTGCCCCTCCACTGTGGAGCTCTTTCCATGAGGAGGTTAGGCTGAGCTCTTCTTCATTTAGTTTTCAGCAGCCTGCTAAAACTTTCTGATACCCCAGCTTTTGAGTGATCTTTACATGAATAACCTCCGCTCTCTATTTTTAAGGCATCACTGGTCTCCTGATATTAATTTTGCCCGGTTAATAATTTTGATAACTTTTATAGGTTTAAACTGCAAGCCAACTTGTTGGGTTGGAAGGCAACTCAGAATCTACTGTATAAATGCCTACATCTGTTTCCTCTAGCCAGCAAAACAGCTGTTTGGATGTTGCGTTCCCATTGGCCACACCAGACGTGCTGCTGCACCCACAACACTTACACGTTTTCCTTTCTTGCATCCTTCAAATACGTCCACCATGCTGATTTCTTTGGCAGCAAAGGGAACACCAGGACTTACCGGTTTCCCTGTGGCTGTCGTTCCATCAACCTCCTTTTGGCTTTGCCCATCATCAGAAGAGACTGGGTTCTGCTTAACCAGGCTGCCCTGGCTGTTCTCAGCTTCTTGCTCCACACGTCTGTGTTTAGTTTTAAGACGCTTCTTGTGTCTTGTCTGTGGCACGTCCACTTTATCCTTCACACACGCCTGCTCTGATGGGGAGATCTTCTGCCTGACGGAATCCACCAGTGCCACAATCTCCTGTAAAGTGCCTTCACTTTGACAAAGAGCTTCTTGTTGTACCTTAAGCGAAGACAAACAAGAACAGTCACGAGATGTTGGCAGCTCCCGGAGCTGTTGCCATCTCTGAGAACGCTGCAAATGCCAGAAGTGAATCAATAAAACCATTACACCAAAAGGCTCATGGAATGCACAGGGATGCCCATTCATTTCTAGAGAGCGGAACGTTCCTTGCCTGAAGCGCAAGAAATGAATGGGTCGCCTCTGCAGGGTTCTGCACATGCCTTGGGCCTAACCCAGAAGCACAAGATGCAGCGCTGGAGCAACGTTGCTTCAGAAGGCGTATCTCTGATTGACGGGTTGGTTTTTCCAGGGATGATCCTGGATGGAGTGTGGCTATCGGATCTCTGGAATGTTCAATGACTCCAGTGGAGCCTAGAAAAGTTCTTGCTGCAGCTGCTTAGTAAAGTTGTCCTGAGCGGATTTAACACACACACATTTGAAAAGGTTGCAACTTGCGACATCCGAAGCCATCAAATGTGCATTTGGGAGCAGTGGGGCATCCCATGTTTTCAAAAACTCGACATTTTCAGAGGCAAAAAAATGTCAAAAAATCACATTGGGCAGATGAAATATGGCCCTGTGTTTCTCAACCCCCTCCCCCAATGCATACCCTGCAGAAGAAACTGGCATTTTGTAATAGATTACAAGTCTGTCATCAGCTGACCTGCTTTTGCGCTGCCTCGACAGTCTCTGGGAGCTCCTGGAGGGTGGCCCTCAAGCGAGCTGCAAGCTCTTCACAGCATCGGCGTTCCCTGGCATGTCCTTCCAAGAGCTGTGACACGTTCTGGAAATCAAGCAGTGCCCACCCATCAGCGCCACACGGACATATGCAAGGCAAATCTTGCCCACAGGGAAGTCCAGAACTGCGCACCATTCCAAAACATTTTTGCCAGAAGCTAAAGTGCCCAGAGTTCTTTCTTCCTCGTGCCCTAGGACTTGCCTCAAGCTGCCTTCCACACTCAGAAATGCTAGGGAGAGGGTGGAGGAGAGTCCAAGTTGTATTGGTGACAAAGGGGCGGCTCGAGACCAGGTGATATACAGGAGCACCTCCTCCCAAACATGCCTACCTGGGCTAGGTTGTCACTGGACATCCTTCTCAGAGAGACCCCTCTGAAACAAATAAGGAGGGTGGCCGCAAGAAGAAGGGCCTTCTCAGTGTTGGCATCCCAACTCTAGAATCAGCTCCGCAAAGAATTGCACCTGGTACCTTCTCTCTAGTCTCTTCAGTGCCAGGTGAAGACCTTTCTATTGACCAGATATTTTAATTGTTAAGATAATTTAAAAGACGTTATGTATTCTGTATCTTGGGCTCCTGCCTTTTAACAGTTTAGGAATAAGAAGTATTGTATGTTTATTGCCAGGCTTTTTGTGTTGGTGCTGCATCAGAGGCTGTGATGGGTTGGGTCACAAGCATGTCCGTAAGGAGAGTCTGGGGAAGTAATTGCTAGGGTGGGTTCAACCAGCTGCTTTGTGCATGCTCAGAGACTTGACTGGATGATTCAGGTGTAGAAACAATTAAGAGGGTTTTGCTGAGAATGGCTCGAGGGTGGTGATTGTCAGGGGGAGGAAATGTGGCTTGCCATGCCCAGATCAATCCCTGTAGAGCTGAGGAAAAACCCTGGCCTGAAATCTTACAGTTAGTGTGGACATGACTGAACTGGATGGGCCCACAGTCTGCGTTGCTATGAGGTGACTTCCCACGTTCCTATGGGGTTGGGGTTAGGAAGTCAATCCCCATCGAACGCAGTGGGGTTGACTTCTAAGTAAGCACACAGGACTGCACTGTGAGTGACAGTTAAAAGACACCTTTAAATCTGTCTCTGATCACCAAATTGCTCCAAGCTTGCATCCAGCTCAATTAAAAACTGTGCATTAAAAATGTTTTCCTTGTCGTGTTTGCATTAACTATATTCAGGAGTTTAAAACAGCCCAATCACTGGCCCAGTCCTCGGAACATTTAATCAGAAGTGGAGTGGATACGATTGTACCCCTAGAGAAAAGGTCAGGTCTTTCCCTCATGTACAGAAGACGCCGATGGACCATTTCACATGGAGCGATGACAAAGTGGTTCCCAGACCGAACCATTTCAGTCCGCAGCTGGGGGTGAATGGGGTGTTTCACATGGTTAAATGCTTTTGCGTGAAGAAACTTCGAGGAATATTAGAACTAGCACGGCAAGAGAAAGGGAATCCTCCTCCTGTAGATCTGGATTTTATTTTACTGTGCAGGACCATTCAAATGGGAAACATCTCACCCACCTCTGTATATACACACACCCAACCAGAAGCCTACAGTGGAATAGCCCAGGGGCATTGCTGCCCCTTCCAAAAATGATTTGTGTGCATCAGACCCACCCCACGGACCAATGAAGACGCAAAGTGCAACCTCACGGGATTCAGTTTTGCATGTTTAAAGCCAAACCCACCTGCAACCGGCTGCAGAGACTTTCATGGAGATGCTGCAAGGCCCTCCGTGATTCCTCAGTCACGGAGCTGCCAGGGCAGAGGCTCAAAGAACTGTGCTGCCTTGCTAATTCGTTCACCAGGAGGGCTAAGCCCTCCGTTTCCTGCAGGAGGGCAGCAGAATCTGTAAACTGGCTGGGCTCCTCGGATGAGCCAGGTCGAAAAGCGAGGGTGAAGTCCTGAGTCTGGTTGCCCGGTTCCCACAACACCGTAGTTGGACTGTCGACTTTTTGCCGGTCTGGCTCCTGTTGTGGCTGGGATGATTCTTGGCGCCTACGGGAGGAAAAACGACCCAACCCAAGTTATGAATTCATGGTTTACTGTAACAACCAGGCTACCTGTGAACGACCAAGCATCTTGTCCTAGCTCCTTAAAGAAGGATCTTACCTATTGCAGCGTGAGCTTTATGGGAGCTAAAAGCCAACATTTCTCAGAAGAGTGGTGGAGTCCTAAGTTGGTAAGATGGATATGGGTATGGAGAAGAAGAAGGGAGGAGAGGGAAAGAAGGAGCACAAACTATAAGACACGTTTCCCCTACCTCACTGCAACTGCCATCATCCCCAGCCAGCATGCTGCTCTCCAGGCTCGCTGCCCTTCCTATTTTTATTTTATTGTTTTGACTATTCTAATTTCTTACAAGATTGTTAATTAAATTAATGGGGCAGGCATACTGCAAACTGGAGTTCTGGCTCCTAGCACCGTCTTTTAAGTCCAAAAATGACTCAGGGCCCCAATCAGGTACAAAATAAAAAAACATGGGGCAGTTGCTGTCAGCAGGAAAAAAAAGAACGATAGGGAGTGCCTTAGTGAGGCCAAAAGGAGTAGAACCGTGGTGCAAACTGGTGAGTTTAGGCCCCAGGCTTAACAAGCTACATGTCTTGCTATGTGGAAGGCCCTGTGTTTTATTTCAGGTGCGAAGCTCACAACAAACACTTCTCTCTGCCTGCACCCAGCTGCCATTCTGTGCTTTAGAGCAGCTTTTGCATTCTTGATATGCCAGAACAAGAACAGCCAGGCTGTCAGCCACACCTGAAAAAAATACCAATACCAAGTAGTTCAGAGTCACTTAAATTGTAACACCTTTGTAATTACAGAAAGGGAATCCCTGTCTGTTGTCCTGAAGTTCTCATCGTAGCCAATTTATTTATTTTAAGATTGATGGGGTTTTAATGTTTGCAAATCACCCAGAGAGCCCTCTGGACGATTGGGGTGGTATATAAATGCAATCAATCAATCGATCGATCGATCAATCATCTCCTGTCTGGGCCTTCAGATGTTGGGCCTGAAGTCGAAGAAGAACCATTCTTTCTGAGAGCTTATCGATACAATAATGTGGACTCTAGTGCCAGAAATTATTTTTCCTGAGAGTGCCATGAAGTTTTTCACTTCTACCAGCAGCCAAGACACGAGTTTGCCACCTAGTGAGCACTAAACCTGAACGAGGAGCGTTTTCTCTCTAGCGGAGGCCACAGCACCATCTTTTCCAGCTTTGCAATACCTTTTCTGCCTGAGGGATACCTACTTCAGACAGTCAGCAGCCAGCTGAAAGGTGCAGTCCCACTCATTCCGGACATCGGAAACCTTCTGCTGAACTGCCGGGTTTTTGCTTCCATCAAGGCTCTTCAAGTGTTCTCCAAGAGCTGCGATACTTTGCAGTTTAGCATCGCCTTCGTCTTTCAGCAAGGCAATTTCCTGCGTTACAAGGAACAGCATGAGAGAAATCACTTTCCCACTCTGGTTTTGATCTACCCTATGAGAGGAGGACATGAGAGGAGGCCCCATCGGTGAGGGTGTTCAAAGACAGGCTGGACATACACATGGTGGGCATGTCGTGAGCGGAGCCGGCTGGTGCCAGAGGTCAGACTAGATGGCCCGGGAGGCCCCTTCTGACTCGCTCTGTTTCTATGTTTCTATGACATAACAAGGGTGCAAACTAATGACAGAACCTAGTGCTTCACTTTCACGTTGGTTTGACAGTCTGACCCCAATCAAGAATTGTAAAATGACGGCTGCTACAACCAGAACCTACACCTGACATCTCCCTGGGGAGCTTCTCAGTGGTGGCCCCCCCAATAACAGAACAATCTCCCCACTGAGGCCCCACCTGACACCAACACTGCCATCATTTTGACATCACCTTAACAGCATTGCTATCTCCTGGTTTGAAAGTAACTTATACGGCTAGAAACCATCCAAATGGTTTGACATTTTGCCCGCTGACCTCTCATGCTGCTTTTTCTCTGTGTGTTTTTCATGCATTCTGTGAATTGCTGTGCACCATCCCGAAAGCTTTGGCTACTAAGTGGTATAGAAATGAAAGATGGTGTGCTCATGACAGGTGGTGGTGCAATACTGGAAGAACATCTGGTGACAAGGAAGGGGTGGAAAGGAAATGCTGGGATGTGAGATTTGAATGTATAAACAGCTTACCAGGGTTGCGATATTTGACCCAGCCTTTTAAAGACAAATCTGGTAATTCAGGAGGAGTGAGGCCAGGTTAAACTGAAATCATTCTGGGTGTGTAGGTCAGACATACTGTCTTTAAGGACAAGATGACTGGGTATGTTTCATTCTTTTTGTATTTATTTTATTTTTATTTATTAACATATTTATATGCCGCCCCCTTGCAAACAAGCCATTTAAATGGCTTGGCTGCCTCACAGAGTTTCCTTTGCGACTGGTACCCTCCAGATGTTAGAATGGCCCATTGAATTGACACTGAGATTGCTAACCACACATGAGCCTTTCCAACCTGGTGCTCTCCAGATGTTTCAGACCCCCCTCAATTCCAGTTAGTGTGGCCAATAGTCAGGAACTCTGGGAGCTGTAGTCCAATGATTCTAGGTTAGGGAAGGGCATTTTGCATCACGAAGCTACAATTCTACATCCACATGTTACATCAATTCACAACTGAGAGGCTAAATTGGGCTCAACTGGTAGATGGTTGGCACTAGATAGGAATGTTCAAGGGCAGAACAGCACATCATCACGGAAACAGTTGACTGGGTTTTCGTACCTTCATCTGGCACAGCCTTTCTTCTGCAGGCATCTTGGTTTCTTTGGCACTCAGCCTCTGGATGGAGTCCTTCAATCTCTGAATCCAACAGAGCATGCTCTGGGCCAGCTCTTCAAAGTTCTTTTCTTCAGCAGAAAGTGCCTGAGGAAGTTGGAGGCTTTTACGGACTTGGTTGAGCAACTTCTTGTACCTGCCAACAAGCTGGCTGGATCCTAGTACCACCTCATCCCCTGAAAATCCAGCGTTCCTCAAAGAATTTGCCAGCCAAGCAAAAGAATCAAAGGACTCCCTAAGAAACAAAGAACAGCAGCAATAACGCTGGATTATTTTCTTCTGCGAAGCAAGTGTTTATAACTCAGCAGGCGCTGGGTTTTACATGGCTAAGTTCTTAGCATTTAGAACTTAGATTTTCTGCTCAAGCTCATCACCCACCTTTTCACCTTCATGGGGAAAGATATGAGAAACTTGCATGTGGATGCAAATACCAAAGATGCAGGAAAATACATTTTTATACAGACATGTTTGTGTGCAAAATACGAGCACACTTCATGGCACTAGCCTCAAAGAGAGCAGCAGTGACAAGGACAAGATACCTCTGCTTTAGTAGAAGTTGATAAAATTTTTCAAGTCCCAGTTTCTCTTTTAGGCTCTCTTGCAATGTCTCTTCCTGAAGGCTTAGCCATCCCTCCAGACTTCCAAAGTCATCTTCAAGCCTTTAAAAATAAACAAACAGAAGAAAGCAATATATATGGCTCAGGAAGCTGAATGATTTAGTCATAAAATCCAGGGACAATGACTATTCCATGCAAATGTTATGTAAGGGTCTTGGTTCAAATTCAGCAAGCCCACCAATTAATTTTTAATTGCACTGTGCACTGACTGACACCTGCACGTTGCACAGCCTGGAGGACCTGATCCTGTGTAATCCTGGAAGCTAAGCAGGGTTGGGCCTGGTTGAAATCTGGATGGGGGACTTCAGTCTTGTATCAAGCTGGGCATAATGCATTCTCTTTTACATGGTGAGTGTATTGGTCATTATTATTTATGGCTCCCAGTAGACTACTAACGTAAACTACACCCTGTACAGCAACCTTCCCCAACCTTGTGCTTCAGACACATTTGGACGGCAACACCCGGAATTCCCAATCAATGGCCCTGCTGGATGGGGATTCTGGGAGCTGTGGTCCAAATGCCTCTGAAGGTTGGCCTAGAGAGCTTTGACTAAGGTTAATATATAAATATGGTGGTAGTAGCTGTTGTAGTAATAGAGGTGTGTGGCAGAGAATATCACATCAGTGAGATCTTGACCCAGTTTGCAAGTTCAATTAACTTAATCCTTGGTAAAAAAAATGTTTTTGCGGCAGGCTTGGATGGATAAGTCACTCTCTTCCTTTATGGTTTATGGACGCTAATGAGTTTGGATCATTGATCAATGGTGAGTTTGGATGATTCTCGTCTTTCCTGCCAAATACAATTTGCTTGCTTTGGCTGAATGGCAAATTACACTTGTAATTGCTTAGCATTTAGGTTTGGTGGCCCTGCAAGTTTTACAGCTCCACAATTTCCTCCACTATCGGGAATTATTAAGGCTGATGAGTCATATCAACCCACAATTTGTGTTTTCAATACTTATCCATTGATCGTATTATTGTTACATTATTACATATGTTCAAGCCTCTTTTGGGCAGGAAGTTATAATATGGATAGAATTTATACTGGAATATTCTTTAATATTTACTGATGTAGATGCTCTTTAAAATTAACACATAGTCCACAGTCTTTGGCAGGAAAAAGACTAGCATAACAACATTGGAAGGACAAGCAACACTCTCAACATTTGAACAGACACCAAACAGATGCCTCTTTCAAATGGATAAATGCAAGGATGTAATTGCTGATGCTTATGTATTACTGATATACAGGTAGGTCTCAGGTTAAGAACGAGTTCCATTCCTGAAAACGTCCTTCAGTCAAATTTGTATGTAAGTCGGATCACATGTTTGTCTTAGCACATGTATATATGTGGTACCTTTCTATGCATAGGAAACAGTTAAGGAGCACTTCCACATTCACTAAAACATCTTAAACACAATACAGCATAATAAGACAGTAATAATAAAGTAACTACAGATACTGAAGAGAGAAACAGAGAGAATCTGCATGTATGTATTTATATGTGTAAGTATACAGAATTGCAAAAAAATTAAAGTAACAGTTCTTAAACCAATTCAGAACATTCTTGAGGTTACATTAAGCCTAACATTAACTGGTGGCGTTGGAGATGGACCTGCTGCTGGAGAGTCAGGGTCTGACTGTGCTGCTCGGCGCAAGGAGTCCCTTTCTTGAAGTAGGCATCAAGGGTTGTTGGTGCAGCCATTTTCTTTTTCTCATCATAAATGGCCTTGTAGCGGCTGAAGGCCTCGACAACTGCATGGTAAACCTTTGTGAAGCTCTCCGTGTTAGGATCTTGCTCCTCAAACTTTCCCATCCCTACTTCATGGGCCTGATTGCAAGGCAAAATGCTAAAGAAAAACCAGAGGGGAACTATACATCCCACATGTGCCTCGAAACACACCAGCTTAGGTAAGCTCAAGCCGAAGCAGAGGAATGAACATTGTGAATACTGTATCTCTAGGGAACTATGCTGCCACTGACACGCCACCAAACACATCACATAGTTCCCTAGTGATATCTGTGACTTTTTGCTAGAGATACTCATATAGGGTGCATGGTAGTTCACACATTCATAAGTACAGGTTGTTCACAGCCAGGGGACTACCTCTATCTAAATTCTGCAGATAAGTTTTTATTTCTCCTTTTTCATTTGATGGTTTTGTTTTGCTTAATTTTTTAAAAAATGATATTGTAATGATTTAAAGTGTTACATGTGTGTTCCTTCAAATGTTGGTAAACCGGTAAGAGGAGAGAGATATATAGATGGTCTATCAGTCTATCGGTCTGTCATAAGTTGACAGTTAGTTGGGGTCAGTCATTGGTTTGCAGACTCCAAAGAGATAGTCTTCTCATTAGAATCCCAGATAGAGCTGTGAAAAGCATTTAAGATTCAAAAGGAAAGGGAAAGAAGTGGAATACTTAAGAGGACGTATCAGTGACTAGGGAGAGTCAAAACCTAGTATTGTCAAGTATTATAAGGGCTTGAGAGACAGAAGCTGATCTGAATGCAGAAGGGAAAGGTTAAACTGAGAGAAATAGAATAAAGACTGGACAAAGTACATTCAGATGAGAAAAGATGATTTGGGAGTAAGGAGTGAGCAAGAAGGGAGTGAGAGAGATACCTGACTCAGAAGTTGTTATTATACATTGTTTTATTAACTAAGGAAATAAGTTACTGAACACCTTGAAACCAACACACTTAAGGAACAAATAAAGTTTTATTTTGCTTATTGTTGACCCAGCGTCATCGGCTGTTTGAGTATCAGAGTCTCCTCCTCAGGGCCAGAAAGCCCAACCAAGGAGCCTTATCACTCGAGCACAGTATTCAGGGAGAGCTTAATTTAAAAGGTTGGAATTAAATTCCTGGTGGCAGCACTATGTATGGAGAGAAAGAGAGGAAAATTTCAAAGAAAATTAAAGACGCACCATAGCCAAACAGAAAAAGGATGTGGTTAATAAAAGAGCAAGATCCAATTTGACAGGACTTATATTTGATTGTTATGGCTGTTGCACTGAGGATAGTCCATGATTACAATGCAATATCTCTCACTTTAATGGTGAATATTTTTCACAGACATTTGGCCTAACAATGGGAAATCAACTGCCAGCATTATAGGCCATTACACCTATGAATTCAACTGAAAGATGAACTGACTGCATTGTCTATCTATGAATGATATTATCATTATAACTCTTCCCATAACAGAAGCAGATAAAGAGTTTGATGCAAAGAATGGAGTGGCCTGTATAAAATTACCATGGAAGCAATCAAATGCGGAATACTCTCCGGAGAGGTTTGTCTTGTACCGACTCTTTATTCATTCCAGTGCCAGGCCTAAACCTCTTTATTTACCCAGTTTCTTAAATAGTAGTTTTTATCATACATTTTATCTATTGTATTTTTAAATCAAGTACCATTTGCCTGGTTCTGATGTGTTTTTTTAAAAAATTGTACACCATCTTGAGATTTTTTGGAAAAACAAGACAACATGGGAAATTTATGAATGAATGTTGGTGGGCTTCCCCTTCTGGATGCAAGAACTGTAATGGCCAGTCTGAGTCAAGGTAGTATAGAAAATTAAGAAAGGGGATACAGTATTGAAATGTAACTCTGCACACCTTGTGCCAGTGAAAAGGCTGGGGGTAAAGAGCTTGTTTCAGAAAGATTACTGGCTTGTAAGTTCCTGGTCCCCATCAGGATGCAGGAGGGGGGAGGCAGGAAGCAGGGGTGCACCACTATTTTTGGCTGTTGCTCCTTTGAATCTCTTTCCATTCTGGCCTGTCATGACAGGCCCTGCAAGTTTGGATGGCCTTAGAGCGTTACAGGTACAGTACAGGTGGCCATAATAAGAGCAGCCTTACAACAGTGCTGTATTCTTACTGCGCAAGGCAATTGAGCGGATTCTGGCCAGGCAACTTCAGGCTCTCCTGGAGGAAATGGATTATCTAGACCCATTTCAACTGGACTTTAGGTCTGCCTGTGGGATGACCTCTGCTGGGAGAGAGACGGAGGAGAATAACCATGCTGATGCTCCTGGACTTCTCAGCATCTTCCAATACCTTCGACCATGACGCCTTCTGGAGAGGCTGGCTGGGTTGGGAGTTGGGGGCGCCGCTTTGGCTCCTACCTGGCCAACCATGCCCAGGGGGTGGTGGGGGGAACTATGGCTTTGTGCCATGGCCTCTGCACCATGGAGTCCCACGGGGCTCTGCTCTGTACCCCATGCTTTTCACTGGGAGAAGTCATCAGGAGGCTTGGGCTGGCGTGTCACCAGTACGCTGATGGCCCTCAGCTCTACCTCTTGTTCTCACCATCTCCAGGTGAGGCAGTCATGTTCTGAACTGGTGCCTGAGCTCAGTAATAAGCTGGGTGTGAGCCAATAAGCTGAAGCTCAGTGCAGGTAAGACAGAGGTACTGTTGGTGGCGAGTCTGTCTGTTCAAGAGGGGAGCTTTCAACCTGTCCTGCATGGGGTTACGGCTGCCCAAAGGATTAGGCTGATCTATCAGCCGCGTCCCTACTTGGATGAGCAGTGCCTTGCCACAGTCGTCACCTCCCGCTTGGATTATGGCAATGCGCTCGCTATGCGCTACGTGAGGCTGCCTTTGGAAACGGTCTGGACCTTGCAACGTGTTCAGAATTGCACAGCATGTGGACTGATGCACACCAGTGCCCGTGAGCACGTCGCGCCAGTCGTATGCGGGCTACACTGGCTGCCGGTGGCCGTCTGGGCCTAATTAAAATGTTCCCGATAACATACAAAGCCCTAAACAGCTTGGGGCCAGGCTACCTGAGGTAGCGCCTTTCCCCATATGTACCGGACCAGGCACTGTGGCCCTCACCTGAAGCCCTCCTCCATGTTGGGGGAATGTGGGGATGAGGAAGAGGGCTTTTTCAGTCTTAGCCCCCCAACTCTCAAATTCTATCCCACTGGAGGTTCAGTTGGTGCCTGCTCTTCTTTCCTTGAAGTGCCAACTTAAGACATTTTTGTTCCATTGTTATTTTGATAGGTGAATTAATTGGTGTTTTAAATATTTTGTATCATTAAATGCTGCTGTCTTTTGACTCTATTAATTTAAGCTAGATATTGATATTAATTATGTTCTAATTGGTCTATGTCCCTTTAATTTTTGGGTCCCTATGTATGATATTTATCTTATTTGTTTTATTATTCTTAGTTTGTTTTATTTCATTTTAATAGCGTTTCTTTATGAATTGCACTGCTTATGAGTTATTGTGGTTTGTGGATTTTATTGTGTTATATATTGTATTATATACTACATTGTATATTATGGATTTTATTGTGTTGTAATTCTTCCAGAGAGCCTATGACTAGTGGGACAGCATAGAAATTGAATATATAAATAAATAGAATAGTAAGGATCTGTGTCTTGAATGTTCTTGTTTTTCTTCTCCCTCCTCATCACTTTTAAGTTTTGGTGTCCTGTTTTATTAAATGGTAAGCCAGAGGGCAGGGGCCACCCCTTTTATTGATCTGGAAGCTGCTTTGAGAACTTTTCCAGTTGAAGAAGGGGGTCAAAATGATGAAGGAGAGAAAGAAGGGAAGAAAGAATTAAGACTGCGTTACTTTCCCAGCCTTTCAGTGATAGAACTGTTGTTCTTCTGTTCTTGACCTCTTATCTTTATCTTAGCATTTTTGTTGTTCTTGCTCTTCTGCTACATTGCTTACAGGTCTGGTTCATTGTGTGTAGAAACATAGAAACATAGACACAAAAACATAGAAACAGAGCGAGTCAGAAGGGGCCTCCCGGGCCATCTAGTCTGACCTGCGGCACCAGTCGGCTCTGCTCACGGCACGCCCACCATGTGCATGTCACATGTAAATGTGTGTGTTTATTGTACTGAATTTGTTGCTTTAATTGCAAGCTGCCTTGAAGCCTATGTGATCAAAAGTCAGGTTAGGAACCCTTCAACTAGGTAGAGGGCTGCACGGATCTTTCAGCGAAGTCCCGCCGGGCTCATTTGGGCTTCTTACCTAGCAAACTGCTGCAAAGAAACGTGGAGCTTGTGCAGGCGAGCCTCGCTTTTGGAAGTTATTCCCTGCAGTGCCGCTTCTCGGTCCCGGACCCAGCTGCTCAGCTGGTTGACCTGCGCTTGGGGCAAATACCTGTTCAGCTGTGTCAGGAGAATCTTCACCTCGTGGATATCACTGTCTTTGCCGTCAAAATCTAGGAAGCTCTGAACAAAAAGAAGCACAGCACGGATGTATCCATGTGAGTCGCTCTATTTTGTCTGGCCTGGATGACCCACGCACTGGCTATAGCCTGGTGTGCCTGATCCTGCCTCATCTGGGAAGCTAAGCAGGGTCAGGCCTGGTTAGAAGCTGGATGGGTGACTTGAGGGTATGATTCTGTGGTTAGTATTGTGAACTACCCACAGAGCTTTGGCTAGGGGCAGTACAGACATGGAATAATAATAGTAATAGCAATTATGTATGCACATTGATCACTGCTGATTTGTGGATAGGCTGACCCCAATGGGTCAGCATGGAAATGACTTTTCTGTCATGCAATAGCAGTGCAAGCTTTTTCAACAAAACTAAACTTGCACATTCAATGGAGGTCAGAACTGTGCTGAGGGAATCCAACAGTGCACAACAAATGGGAAACCATTAAGTTAAATAGTCAAAGGCTTCTTTCTCAAGGAAGGCTCTCACAGAGGAGGCTGCCCAATGCACCCCTGCATGATTGACTGCTCTGCTCTTGGCACCTTCCAATTAGCCTCCCCAAGTGCTGGGTACTCTAACTACTTTCATTGCAGGGGCACAACGGATTAGCTAACTCCAGAGAAGATTTCCTGTGGCAACTCTGGATGAATCACTGAAGCCTATTGTACCCATCATTAACATATGAGTTCCTTAATCGGTCATTCAAATTGGCCTAAAAGGAACCAATGAGGTGCAGTAGTAACAGTGTTGGATGTAATTCAACCAGAGAGACTCAGGTTCAAAGTCCCACTTATCCACAGTGCTTACTAGATGACCATGAGCTAGTTAGTATCTCCCAGACCGACCTACCTCACAGTGCTGTTGTGAGGACAATAGGCTAGGGACTGAGAACTCTGGATGAAGGGCAGGATAAAACAGCACTATAACAATATATTTGCACACGAGACCCATGCTGACTAGGAATGATGGGGATTGCAGTACATTTCCAGAAGCACCAGGTTGGGGAAGGTTGCCTAAGAAGGCATATAAATGTTTTAATAAATAAATAATGAATAAATAAATATTTCCTGCTCTCGTATGGTGCTTTTCTCTCAGGAGACCATGCCATCTGCACTCTTTATAAATGCATGTCGTCAAAATATATATTTTTAAATCCACTGTTCAGTTCAGCAAGTCTTTTTAGTGGATCAGTGCTGAAATCTTATTAGTCAACAACACAACCTCATTATGTTTACTCTGGCGCAAGCTGCATCAAGTGTGAATGAAAGTATATCAAGCCTACAGAAAATTAGAGAACCTCATTACAGTCGGGCCTCACCGTCAGCCGCTGAATTTTCTCTTCTAATATCTCCTTAGTTTCAGAGGGGACAAAACAATCCTCCAGAGATAGCCGAGTACTGTTGAACCATTCATCAAAACTGTTACACTGATCTGCAGAAAAATAAATGTCAAAATATGACTTTGGACCTAAGAGAAGGTACAATTTATTTCATCTAGTTCACTCCTGCTTCTCAGCCCGAAAGGGTCCAGAAGTGGCTGATACAACTCTAGAAAAATAAGACCATCCCTGACTGGAGGCGAAGAGGGAGAGAAACCCCGTTCACTTGAGCCTGGAGGAATGTTTGGGTCTGTTTGCAGCTGTGGTGGCATTATGTTGTTTTAGCAAAACACGTGGGGTTGTGATTGCTAGATTGGCTCTATTTTTGCTAAGTCTGTCCTGTGCATTGGATCAAGGGTGTCTGTGAATGCCAGCACCTAACTGAAGTTTTGAGAGTCCCAATCTTGGACGGAACCACAGCTGTGCTCACCCACCTGACCAGCCCAAAGGGGAAGAAAGTCACCTTTAGGCTGGTAAGGGAAAGGCGGTAGCAAAGGAATCGGCGAGCCCCCAAATCCTTTGCCCACTGGGGATCTGGCCAGGGCTCTGGGCTTTGTCATCCCGAGTGGGAAAGCGATGTTGCGTGTGACCATCTCCCCCTGGTGAGGAAGCCCTCTGGATTCTCTGCTGGCTGCTAATGGGACTCCAATCCCAGCTGCCCCAGCAGGAATGGGATGCCACACACCCTGTTCCCAGAGAGAGGAACCTGCCCCCGGGAGAACCAATCACAGCCCCCAACTCTCTGTGGGGCACTCAGGGCACCCACTTTTTACCTTTGCAGGATCACCCTTTCTTGACTGTGGCTGAAGAAAACCAGCTCAGCTGCTTCTTCTTTTTGGGATAATGCAGGGAATGCCCCTGGGACTCCAAGCACTGCCTCCGGAAGTATGGTGAGCGGGGAGAGTCATCGGTTGCTGCAGCAGAACCTCTGCCCGCCTCCTGCCCTTTCTCGGTCTGTGCAACTCACAGCTGGGGTGTGGAAGGATCCGTTCTGGGGCTCGGAATCTGAAGGATTCCTGGGGTTGGCCTCCCAAAGCCCGAGTAACTGCTGAGCCAAGGAATTGAGCCCCATGTGCTTTGCAGGTGGGCTCCCTCTTTGGCACCAGCTGGCACAGGAGAGGGATGCTGCCTGGGCCCTGGCTGCACGAGACTTGCCGGGAAAGGAGCCCCATGGGACCACCGTGCAAGCAGCGTCCTTCTTCCACGCCGGCTACAGCAGCCTTTGTTGCCGGCGGTGCGGCCTTCAATCCACGAACGCTTCCAGAGCCCCTTTGGCGCAGCTTGCTTTGCAAGGATGGGCCGCACGCGAGAGGAGGTCTCCGAAATGCCAGAGGGACGAGCTTTGACCAAGGTCGACCACCCAAATGCTGACATTCGAGTGAGCAGCAAGAGAGGGACGTGGCCGTCGTTCTTGGCTTCTGCGTTTGACTGGCTCATGCCAGGACTCGGGGCAATGCAGTGGATGGACCATGGGCCCAGGAGGTGACCCCGGACCGACCCCTGAGTACGCTTATCAAGTGAATGAGCACACCTGGATGGGTGGCAGTCGATCCTTCCAAGGCCAAAATGGCACCATCCATGCACAAGAGGGAGATGCCAGGAGGTCAGGGAAAAACTGCCTTGGGCGACATTTGGGCAGAAGAGGAGACTGCAAATAAATGAAAAAATGAATCTCAAGGTCCACGGGGGAGAGTACCCAAGGGGGATCCCCCAAACGGGGCAAATGAGGTCTAGCCATGCAGCAGAGAGCAGTGACTGTCGTCAGGGCAGGATGGATGGAATGGTGGGCGAGGGTGGAAAACTAGGGAATGGGAAAATGGAATGTTGTGGAAAAGCTGCGGCTGGCCAGAGCCCTGGAGAGATCACTGCACCATGCGATGCTTTGCTGCAGGTTCCACTTGTACCATAAAAACTCGGGGTGAGTTTGCTATACAGGATGGCAAAAGCATAGCTTCATAACGAGGAAAAATGTCTTATCACTCTAACCATGAGAACATGGGAAGGATGCCCAGGGATCAGGTTTTGGGTCCATCTAGCTCAGATCTCTATGACTCTGAATTTCAAAATATGCAAATTAGTGTCAGCATAACTTCAATGCCACGATGGCTTCAAATGCTGTTTTCACAGAAAACGGAACTGCAGCAGTAGCACTGGGTAGAATGCAAGTATGTTCTGCCACCGTCAACAAAACAGGGAAGGGGCACCCCTAAAATCGGCTGTATGGCACTGGGGACCCCCCCCAAAGCAAATATTCAGGGGATGGGGGGACTTCAGAGTGGAAGAGAGAATAATGTAACACCATGCAAAGGGAAGTCCATTCATCAGCATCGGATTTTTACCCACTACAATTTTACTT
Organism: Varanus salvator macromaculatus; assembly: GCA_023646645.1. Taxonomy (NCBI): domain Eukaryota; kingdom Metazoa; phylum Chordata; class Lepidosauria; order Squamata; family Varanidae; genus Varanus; species Varanus salvator. The sequence goes on along the minus strand of JAIXND010000624.1, from coordinate 25,916,008 downwards.
ACAGTCCAAGAGAGTAGTAAAGTGATCCTGAAAAATTTGTTTCTTCGAGTTGAATAAGTCAGTCATGCTTTCAAGCTGCTGCTGCAATTCAATCACTTCTGGGTTCAAATAACCTGTCTCCTTTTGCAGTAAATGCACGTGACATTTTTGCTGCTGAATCTTCTGATGAATTTCCTAAAGAATGAAAGGTGGTTTTCAAAAAGCACCAATGTGTCAAACGGTCTTTGGCATTTTGGCAAACAGAAAGTCTTCCTTTGGCAGATGGAAGTGATAGTCCAAAACACTGGGAGGGTCATAGGGGGCCTACTGCTGCGTCCCAGGGGAAACTCCCCGCCCACCCCCCCCACCCCCAAAAAAGATAGGTATTCAATTCAGGCTACTCATGAACTTCCCAGAGACTACAGCATTAGGCTGTTGCTACAAACCAAACTCAGGATTAAGGATCCAGTCCTACATGCATTTTCTTGGGAACAGACACCATGAAATACAGGGGGCTTACTTCTGAGTAGACATGCTCAGGATTGCACTGAAACCTGTCCTTATCCTTATTTGGATCCAGCAAGTTCTCATCGGTTTCCCCTGTCAGTTGCACTCACCCAGATGTGTTGGGCTACCGTCCCAGCGTTTCCCAGCTGAATGCTGGGACCTGGGGCGGAATGAGTCATCTGGGGAACAGACCAGGGAAAGCTGGCCTGCGGGACACAGGGCCACCAGCTTGTCACGCCTTCTCCAGACTTCTGACAGAGGCCATGATGGCCTGTGGACCGAGGTGTGTTTTCTGCTTTGAAGACTCCAGTGGAGAAGCATCCTGGCCTGGATGGCCGCATGGCAAGGCTGGGCAACTCGTGCACCTCCACATCTCTTGGCCCACAGCTTCCATCGGAACCAGCCAGCGATGACAGAAGCCCCCAGGCAAAACACCTGGAAGGCCACTGGTTGCCCACCCCTGCTTTAAGACAGTATATCACCGCTGCTACTTCTGCTACGATACTTATATCCCACCATTCTTCCCCTTGCCGGATGCCTGAGGCAGCACACAAAGTTATCCTCCCCTCCAACTGATCCTGACAACAGTCCTGTGAAGCCAGTGAGGCTGAGAGGCAGCAAGTGGTCCAAAGCCCACCGGGAGACCCTGAGTCCAGACCCGTCACCACAACCTCCCACTGTATGGAGGCTTTTCCGCACCTCCAACCTGTGGAGCTGGAGCTCCCTGGACCATACCAGGAATGGGCTTGCTTGCTTGCTTGCTTGCTTGCTTGCTTGCTTGCTTGCTTCATTCATTCATTCATTCATTCAATTTATATCCTGTCTTTTTCCCCAAAGGGCTCAAGGCAGCTTACATCATCTCTCCTCCTCCATCTTATCCCCACAACAACAACCCTGTGGGGTAGGTTGAGCTGAGAGTCTGTGCCTGGCCCAGAGTCACCCAGTTGGCTCCGTGGCCGAGTGGGGACTCGAACCCGGATCGCCTGAGTCCCAGTCCCGCGCTCTTAACCACTACGCCACGCTGGCTCGCATTGCAGAGTTATCTTGCCCCAGGACACTTCTGGCCCTGCGTCCTGTGTGTGGAGGCCAGGATGGACTCCATCTCATGCCTGCAGGCTAGCTTGAGCAGGGACATGCCGTGAGGCTCTGTGTGCATCTTCCCCATAGGGTGAAGGACAGAACTGCAGGCAGCAGTCCTCTTGGTGAAGAGCCTTCAGGGCCTGGACTGACTCGGCTCACGTGTTAAAGAGCCTCCTGTTCCAACCGAGCTTAGCTGAAGAAACATGGTTTTTCTGGAGCCTTGGCTGCACTTTGGACCTGACGTCTGGTTTAAGCTCTGTTTCTTCATCCCAAGTCCTAGTTTACCTTGGACTGCTACGCACAGCTCAGCCTGTCCTGTATGGAGCTCTGCACAAAAGAATTTTGGAAGGCAGCTGTTCTTCCAAGGGGAAACAAGGATTTCAAAAGTGAAAAGGCCAGTGAAGAGGTCTTGCTCCCAAGGACTTGCTTAACTGTGCCTAAAGAATCGAGAATGAGCTGGTGGACAGGATGTGATCTCCCAGCGGACCCTCCTCTGTTCCCCACACTAGCCTAACTATGGCTAAAGCTAACCAGAATTTGCTTTTAAGCAGGCATTGAAATCCCTGAGCCAATCCTGCATCACATTAAGCATATTTAAGGAGTAGGGTTGATGCAATTTCTACCCCTGCATATAACTGGTGGTGGGTGGGATATTTGGGGACTTCCTTCAGCTTCCTTCATTAGCTTTAGAGGAATTCTAAACACAGAGTTGGATCCAGAATTAAAGTACACTCACTGAACTCAGTGGGTCTACTCTAAGTATGCATAAGTTTCAGCCATAGAGCTTTGGTCATTGGGTGGTATAGCAATGGAATGAATGCAGCCCTCATTTTATGGGCAGACAGTTGCGGATGGCATTCCTAGGATTGTGTGTGTGTGTTTGGCGTACCTCCAGTTTAGTAAAGATCTCCAAGGTATCCGAGGGCGACAAGGCCTTCAGAAGTGACTCTGTCATTCCGATTTGCGTCTTGGCCAGGTCAAGGTCTCCTTTTAGTTCCACCGTGTTGCCATTGAGTCCAATGGGCATCGACTTGTTTGGCAGTTGCTTCCTTATCAGCTCCATTTTGTTCAGAAGAGAGGATTTGATGACCTGAAAGGCAAAGGCCAGGTTAGGTGTTCTCCTGGCCAATTTTCTTGCCATGCAACCTCACAGAAGCACGCCGGGGTGGATGGATTGCAATTTTACTTATCTGCCTACTATACGGAATGACATCTAAAAGCTCTGTCACACGTTGTTGGGGTGGAGGGGGAGAAATTGGTGTAAAATGGTGAGGAAGACTGGGGATTACTGGTTACTGCTGATAACCCAGGGCTGCTCCTGCTGCTGAAAATGGCATCCCACATCCAAAGCTCTCCCCAGTTCCCCATCACATCTAGAGATGCCATCACCATGTTTCCCACGACGTGGAAAGCAGGCAGAGAAGCTCATCGTTTGACGCAGTGAGTCTCATTAGAAGGTGAATTGGGGGAGAAGAGGACGTGATGGCTGCCATCTTTGCTTCCAGTGGATGAAACAAAGGCTTCATCCTTGCCTTTCGAAGAGGATCGTCGGGGAGGAAGATGGACGCTCCGCCGGCCACTGACCACAGCGCCATCATTCTCTGGACCACCCATACCCCAAGTTCCCCCCCCCCCCTGAAAAGCCACTTGTGTCAAATTATCAGAGTAAGGACTTTCCTGAACATTTTAGAGTTTCTCTCACTCTCAAGAACATGGCTGAAAATGCTGCCTCTGGCCCATGAGACCATGTCGGAAGAGGAGCAATGTGAGTCCTTAGCACTCTTCTTATCTGCAGTAGACTTGGGAGAACCGAAGATTCTCTCTGGCCGGGAAATCTTGCCCGAGGTGCCCGGGAACCCTTTCAACCCATCCGAAGCCCACCTGGGGCTGCAGACACCACCCATGGCACATCAGAACATGGTGGCATCAGAGTAGGTGGGATGCGCAGGACCGGAGTCAAGGTGTCAGAAGACCCTTTTGCCAGTGCGTATTCAGCGGGAAGGGTCTACTCATGAGGAGAAAGATCCTGCTGTGGCTGGTAAGGCGAGGATGGTCAGCGTATCGGCTCTCATCCTTCCTGGACCCCTTACAGGCTTAATGGTTTGCACAGGGATATCTGGCACTGGCCAAGGGCTCGGGACAGACTCCTACTTTCAAGACCTGCACAGGTAGCCACAAAAACGGAGCAGGATTTTTTTCCTGGAATGAAGGAGGACGTGGGAAGTCCTGCTGGCGATGCCCAGATGTAGGAGGCATCTTATCTGCTTCACGTCGCCATTTCTGATTGCATTTTTCTGTCCAGGAGGAAGCAGCAGGCCCCTGGTCAGTGGAAATCATCTCATGACGGTTAAATAATAACCCTCAACCAAACCCTGGTTAGACCACCCCCTCACCTGTAGCTCAAGCGGGGGCTCACTGCTATTGAGAAGATTCTGTATTTCATCCACCTTTGAGTCAAATTCCTCTAAGGTTTTTTCTTGGAACCGTAAGGCAGCCTAAGGAAAAAGGCAAAGCAAGCTGAATGGAATCATCAATCTTTCCAATTCCGTGCTCCAAAGATGTATTAAACTCGTGCTCAGTTGGCCTAAGGGTGAATTGCAGCTGAAAGTCCATGCACGTTCAGACAGAAAAAAATCCTGCAACTCCCAGCCCTTCCCCGCCAGCCAGGAATATCGCTTGGGGAATGCTGGAAATGACAGGCTTCTTTCTGTCTAAATATGTACAGAATTGTGCCCTGAATACCTGAAGGAGGGATCCATGAATCCTGTCTGCACACTATGAAAGGTCATCTGGTCATGCTTTTGCCTCCACTCGAGGCAAAAGGCTTTTGCTTCCACTTCGGCAGATGCTTTCGCCACCATCCGAACACTGACTGTGCACCGGAGGGCTTCCCACCATGTCATCTGCACTGTGCCGCAGCTCACTGGATAGCTGCAATGCCCGTGGGTGGTCCGGTGCATACACAGAGCAGATATTGACTTCAGTTCAGCACAGTCCTGGGCTGCTTTCCGGTGCAAAGCCTCACAGCTCCACACTCAACCAGGTACCTGAAGGAATGGGACCATCACTTACAGGTGTTATCCTTGCAGGTAAGTATTGCTGGGCTCTTGCTCGGGGCCCACACCAACAGGGCTCCCCTCTCTTACCAGCCCCGCCACCACCAGCCCCTGCCTCCTGGCTTTCCGTTTGCCAGGCGAGCGACTGGGAGCAAGGATGCCCAGAGCATGAAGAGGAGGAGTCACAGCAGTGGCACCCATGGCGGAGAGAAGGAAGGCTCCCCGAGGGAGGGGTCCAGGGAGGCTGTTTTACCCCAGAGCCCCCCAGACTGGTCCTTCCACAGCCCTGGCCCTTTGGCACCGTTGTCGGCAACTGCACTTGTGAGCTGGGCTGCACCCCAAGGTGGACACGGTTATCCAACCGTGGATAACCTTGCCCTGGATGGGGTTGCACTCCCTCTAAAGGACAGGGTCCGCAGCCTGGGACTGCTCCTCGACCCGGAGCAGTCCTTGGAAGCTCAAGTGACTGCAGTGGTGAGGAGCGCTTTCCTTCAGCTTCGGCTAATCCATCAGCTGCGTCCCTTCCTGGAGTACGACTGCCTGGCGACAGTGACACATGCATTGGTTACTTCCCAGTTGGATTTCTGCAATGCGCTCTACATGGGGCTGCCCCTGAAGACAGTCCGGATACTTCAGATGGTGGAAAATAGAGCAGCCAGGTTGCTGATGGGGACTGGGCATTATTCTCATATAACCCCAGTCCTCTATCAGCTTCGCTGACTTCCCACTGAAGTCCGGGCTCAATTCAAGGTGCTGGTTATTACCTATAAAGCCCTTAACAGCTTGGGACCTGGATACCTGAAGGAATGCCTTCTTCCATATTTGCCCTCCCGCCCCTTGAGATCGGCAGCAGAGGCTCTCCTCTGGGAATCCTCCGTGAAAGATATTAGGAGACAAAGTACCCAGAGGAGGGCCTTCTCTGCGGTGGCACCCTGCCTATGGAATGCACTTCCCAGAGAGGTCCACCTGGCGCCATCGTTATTTGTTTTTCAGCGCCAGGTTAAGACCTTTTTATTCTAGCAATATTTTAATAAGTTTTAATATTGTCTTTTCTATGTTTTTAACTGCAGCCAGTGTGGGTCAGGAATTTATTTATGTTATATATTATGTTGTAAGCCATCCTGAGGCTTTTTGCGACAGGACGGCATCAAAATATTTTAAATAAATAAATAAAATCCAAGGCTGGCCTGGGCCCAAGTTGCTCATGAGTTCACATGGACATGTGTACCCGCACGCTGCCCCTCCCTGACTGCGAGGGCAGGGGGGCTTCTGGAAGCCTGGATGCAGGGGAGGAAGGGCGATTTCACCTTGGGGTGGGAAGGCCCCAGCATTGGGACAGGGAGTGCTGCCCGGAACGATGCCACGCCTGATGGAGCAACGGGTGGTGCAGCAGTGAGAGAGCTGGACTGGGGCCAGGAGGTCCGGGTTCTAGGCCCTGCTCAGCAGGGAAGGTCACTGGGGAACGGCCTCAGCCCAACAACACGGTGGTGGTTGTGAGGATAAAATGGAGCTGTGCAAGCGTCGCTCACAAGAGGGAAAAGGGACGCATGTAAATGCAATGGAATAATAATGGTCTGCTACTATATGAAGCAATGCCATAAAAGTTAAAGCCAGAGAAAGCAATAGGATTAGACGCCTGTTCCGGTTTTGGAAAAATCTGCAGCCTAAATGGGAAATTAAGATGCAGAAATGCAATGGGCAGTTTGGGTTTCATCAGACTTTGCCTTAATGCCTGGTCCTAATTTTAATTTTAATTGAAGCTCACGTTCTGCTGTTAAAATAACATTTCAAACATCTGTGTGGGAAAGAACAGAGGGTGGGGCACTGTGGGAGAGGGCAAAGGGGCAGGAAAAATTGAATTTGCAACAACTTAAATGGCAGAGCAATTGAATTATGCAAATCCTCATTCAGTTTAAACCCTCTCAACTGCAATTATTTATAGACAGATAGTTTCATCAACCATATGTATTTATCTGTTTGATTTATACTTCATCTTCCACCAAGGCAGCAGAGTTCAGAATGGCTAACCATAATAACCAAGATTTAAAATAAAAATGTAGCTAAAATGATGACAGAATAAATACATTAAAACACAGTGTAAAAAACAGAACAATAAAAGAGTGAAAATTGCACCTAACCCGACAAACACACTTGAATCTGGCAGGCACAGAGCAAAGACGATGCCAAATCCTCGCCCGACAACACGGAGTCCCACAGTCTTACCTCCAGCTCTGCCAACTCTTCCTCACTCAAGTGGCCATCCTCTAAGTTCTTCAGCTCTGCATTTGACCATTCGTCAATTGAGCTGGATAAATTAAGAAGTTTATCCCATAACGCCAGAGCTCTTCCCAAGTTATCGCAATAGTTTTCAGTCCGTTCATTGATCTTGCGGAGGGATTTATATTTCCCACAAAAGAAAAAGGAAGGAAGCAAAGCGTAAGGGCTTGGAATCAAGCAACTTCATGAATAAAGACGTGGGGAGATGAAACCAGACACATAAACAAGACGGGGGAAGGGATAATCCAATGTTCCCGTTGGACGATGACAGCTTCTTACCAAATACGGCTTTAAATATTACCATATCAAAACCCACAGCAGTTCTTCTGGTTCTAAAAACAGGTCTTGCAAGCTAGTCTTGGCTTGTCAGATTTCGTTTTCCCCAATAATGTGCCCCAACTAGTCCTAGTTATGGAGCAAATGCCTGGGCAGGTTCAAACCATCGTTTAGGAAAACCATTTCTACTACCCACTCCTAACATCTGCAACCCCAGAAAAGCTTCCAGAAGAGCTTAGCCATTCACAAAGCATTAGGCCGACAGACGTGGCCGCTATTCCCAGAATTATCCTTGCAAACTCGTGTCCCACATGAGAAAGGCTATTCAGAACTGTAGACCCCAACTCCCCACCCTCACATTCTTTTAAACTCTGCTTTGATTAATGCTTGACTTTTTCCTTCTCTACAATTCTTGTAGATTGATTTATCTGAAACATTGCATGAGAGCCCGAATCAATTACTGTAATGCACAACAGTTCCGAGCACCCCATGACTGACTTTGTACATACATCCAGCCATCTGTCCACAATAGCGTTAGCCTCATTCTCAAAGGGAGGGTCCTCAAAGCTCTTCATTTTGTTCAGATGGGACTGAAGGTTTTTACAAATCTGGTTTATTCTGTCCACATCTTCGGAACGGCTGTTAAATTCTTGTTTTACCAAGTTGACCTATGGGAAAGTGAGAATACGCATCTCTAAGCAAGTGCATCTCATTTGGGGAAATTTCTAAATGAAGAGAGAGAGAGAGTGTGAGTGTGTGTGAGGGAGGGAGGGAGGGAGGGAGAGGAGTGTGCCTTTAAAAACAGAGCTCTTCCTTCCCTTCCCAATCATTCTTCCCAAAGGTGGAAGCCATATCCCCTGGGAGCAACCCTGAGCATCTTAGAGTTCATTGTTTTGCTTATCACCTTTGTTCAAAAATTCCTTGTCTTGCGCCAACAGGGCTTAAAAGGAATAGGATGGGCCAGAGCCCCATTTTGATAATTTTCCTATGGAAGATCAAAGAGATTTTTTTTGCTTTAATCCACAAAGCAAGTTGCTGACATCCTGTTAGAGGCGGTTGTTTCTTTTCAGGTTTTGTCCCTACTCCAGGGCCGCTCAGCCCCTTTTCTTCTACTTCGACGTCCTCCTCTCTATCTCTTGTGTATCTGTAGATTGTACACTTGTGGGCTATGCACTGTTTAATAGCTTTTCTACAAGCCTGAAACCTCCATAGGTGCTTTAAAAATAAATGGAGAAGGAGAAGGGGGAGGGGGAGGTGGTCACAAATTTTAGAATCTGAATACTGTTCTTTTTTTTAAAAGCATCTAATTTTTTTTAGAAGTTTAACAGTTATTCTATGAGCCTGAAAACTCTCTCGGGGCTTTAAAAATAAAAGAAAGAGGTGATGATGAGAATCGCAAAGCTGTTCTTAAAAAAGGGCAATTGTTTGACCAACCTGAGGTATTTGGGGAGTTTCAGAGAAACACATCTTTCTTTGAAAAATAAAATGCATGGGCAACATTCAAATCTGCCTTTGCATTCGTTCAGATGCATCACTTTCTGAATTTGCCCCGCCTTCCGTTTCCTTCTGTTGTCTTCCTGCATCCAAATCTACACTGCAAGAGCCCAGCAGCCAGAAACAAGTTTTTCTTCTCTTTTCTCTGCTTATGAAACTCCATAACATATCATACATTTTAATGATGCTACATATCATATGATAAAACAAAGAATTTTCCAAGGAATACCAGATTGGCAGTGATGAGAAGCATCTGTTTGGTTGCACAAGGCGCATCACCCATTGAAATCAATGGAATCCCATCATGGGGATGAATCCCCGTGGAAATAGCATGGTTCCATGTTTTCCCCAAATTTCTGTTTAAGTGGGTTCTTTGTGCAGAAAGCAATGTTTACAAAAAGCACCTAAGAACACGACACAGGAAGACTGACCTCTAGCGTCTGGCAATTAGACGGCGCTCTTGTTAATGAGGTCTTTGTTTTCTGGCAGACAATGAAGTCTGTGATCTTGCTGATGGAGTGGAAAGATAGGAAAGTGGAGCAGAGGTCTCCAAGCAACAGAGCTCCCTCGCCTGGGCTTTTCATAGGGGAAATAAAACTCAGAATTCTGCCACCCGAGAAAAAAGCGCAAGCTTAAGAGGTACTGATGCCAAATCAAGCACAACGTGGTGGTCCTAAAAACAAATGGGATCAGTTCTCCCAATATCTTTTGTTCTTAAAAAATTAAAGACTTCAAAGCAGCCTGTATGTGTGAGAGAGGGAAGCAGGGAGAGACCGCAGTACATGACCCCTATGTCTGGTCTGGGGCTTTCAATGAGCAGGGACTGGCCCTTGCTGTCAAGAGAACATAAGATGATCCCTACTGGACTAGACCAACCATCTATCTGGTCCAGAGTTCTGTTTGTGTAACCATCAGAATACATGTACCTCTGATACTGGAAGAGGTATCAGATACTAGCCTCTGATACTGGAAGAAGGATGCAGCCATCAGGACTAGCAGCATGGACAGCCTTCAACTTTAAACATTTGGCCAGCTGACTTGAGTGCTTGGCAGGCTGGCCCTGCAGCCTTGGTGATGCTCTCTAGCCACAGTGGCTACTTGCCCAGACTGGTAGCACAAAAAAATGCATAAATGGACATTAATTCTTCCTGTTTTTTAAATGCATACTTTTTTAGCTTTCTTCTTGAGCCTAATAAATGGGAAAAAGTGACAAGGGCAGAAAAATAAATGTACCAGGGAATGATTTCTGGGGACTCTGCTTTGAGATCCATCCTGGTGGACATCCCACATATCAAAGCTCTGCCCCAAATGGAAATGTTTGTGGCAATATCTTAAAGCATTCTTGTCTGAACCTGTTACACCCCCAGATGTGTTAGATTGCAACTCACATCATCCTGGAAATGATGTAAGCTGTAGTCCACCACCTCTGGAGGGTACCAAGCTGGGACAAGTTTCTTAAAAGCCAGCATTTACCTCCATACCAGCCAGTGACTTATTCTTTTGCCAAAGACAAAAGCTAAAGTCATCCAAATGCTGTGGTCAGCCTTCAAAGACTGCCTGTCCCAGAACAGTTCTTTTAAAGGGTTCACCTTGGCGATTATCCGCTGCAGGTTCTCTTTCCCCATGTAAGACACCTGCTGGGACAGGGCGTGTTCTTGCTTCAGAATAATATTCTCCAGGCAGCTTTTGCAGCTGTGATAGTTCTTCAAGAGCTCCATCACCTGAGCACAGTGTTCCAGCCTTTTGAAAGAAAACCAAGACAAAAGAGTTATACATTCACAGCATTGCCCAAGGCTAGAGACAAGACTTCACAGGGCTGCAGCCAATTTTCAGCCCAAGGGCTATGCTGAGTTTTGGAGAAGCTCCAGGGCCAAAGGTGAATCATAGCGGGGCCAAAATACGAAATATACCAGCCTCCTAAGGAGATTAAGGGGGAGGGTGCAAGCAGGGCCTTTTCCGTAGTGGCACCCCAATTCTGGAATGCCCTGCCCCTGGAGCTTCACCAGGTGCTCACCTTATTACGTTTCAAGCATCTGGCAGAAATATTCCTTTTTTGACGCTCCTACGGCTCTACTTAAACCATCTATATTGACAGCACTGCTTTTAATGTATTAATTTTATTATTTGCATTTTTGTCTGAGTCTACGGATGGTCTTTTAGCTTGTTTCTTTATGGTAATATTTTAACTGCATCATCTTATTTGATGTTGCTATTGACATTTTTATCATAATGGCCATCCAGAGAGCATGACGCTAATGGGTGACTTTTATACAAAAATAAAAGTAAAAGTAAATTAATAAAATTAATTTTAATAATTCATTAAAATTAATTAAATAAATAAAACGGCATGTTCAGAAACACCATGTGGAACAGCCTTCTCTAGACTGGGCCATTGCGAACTGCACGACTGAGCAATTCCTTGATGGAAGAGGTTCACACCAAAGAAACTGCAGGGTTAGGACCTTAAAGTGCAGTCACACAAAAGATGTGCAGAAGGAAAATATGGTCTTGGCAGTCTTATTTTCAGATCCTCTCCTCATTATGCCGAAGATGTTTGCCTTCGTTACAGCGGCTGAGCATTGGCCCAACATTTTCACTGAGCTGTCCACCACTGTCCCAAGATCCCTGGTTTCCTCAGCCACTGCTAGCCCAGCTGACTCTGCCGCCGCAACCCCTCCGTAACCCACAACCTGTCCCACAACCCTTTTCTCAGTCTGCTCTCCCGTTTTTGCTTGCCTGTTTGGTAAAAATCAGAGCACTTGTCCACCCTGCGGCCTTCGCCCAGGCAGAAGAGACACAAAGAATGGATGCCCACGGAAGGCATTTCTGCTCCGCACTGAGCGGACTCTCGAAAACCTGCCCATCTCAGTGCGCCCCCCCCCCATCATTATGGAATGATCTCCTAGGTGAGGCCCACCTGGCACCAACACTGTTATCTTCCCAACGCCAAGTTAATACTTCCTTGTATTCCAAGGCATTTTATTTATTTATTTAGGATATTTCTAGAAATTTAATGGCATGTGATGGCATATGATAGGTTATTTCAGCAGTTCCACTTAGGCCTAGTTTTCCTAGAATAGCTTTTTGCATACTGGAATTTTAAACTGTTTTAGATAAGTACACCGAAATTGTATACTTCAGCTTTGCATTCATATTTTTATCTCTTCTGTATTTTGAAAAATGGTTGTGAAATGTCCGGAAAATTAAATGAATGAATGAATGAATGAATGAATGAATGAATGCACATTTATAGCAGAAAGCTAGGGAGGTCTACTCAGGGCCAGGTCTTACTGAATTTCAGTAGAAGATACTCCCAGCCTTAGCCTCTGACCTTTCAGCAATCGAGAGTCTGGTCTCTTTCCACAAGCTTTCCGTAAGTCTCCACTGCTGCCGGACGTCTTCTCGCCGGGCCTTGGCGCTCTTGGAAAGTTGGCCAACCATTTCATTCAAGGCTCTCATCTCTGCAGCGTGGCGATCCAACTTCTGCCGCAGTTCGGTGAGCGATTTCAACCTGGAGAAGAAACGCAGAAGAAAGAAGATGGCGGCCAAGTGTTATTTGTATGTGACTGCTCTGCCTTTTTCCTGCTTTCACGGTCTCTGGTCTTTATTCCCTCTTGCTCCTCTGACCGTGATGCTGGATCTTCAGGGAATTCGTCCATGCTGCACTCTGTGTAAAGCACTGAGATGTGGTACACACCTTCGGTCTGGGCAAGCCGCCGTTGATGGACAGCATCACAATGCAATTCAACACCCTGCGTTCCGCTGCCCAGCAGAGTTGGACTTGATTTTGCTGTGTGAGTATTTCCTACCTGTGTAGTGTTTCCTCCCCCCACTTGGGCCTATTGCCCTGGCAGGCTCTGGAATGAGACCTTTGGAAGGAGAAACGTCAACAAAACTCAGAAGTAATCCAGATAAACTCTACTCCATTATTTTGTTTAATGCCTGCCTTCTCTACCTCTTAAGACCGCATGCTGCCTCCCTACTTGAAGCTGGAGAAAATGAGGGTATCGCACCTATTTGGGGGATGGCAAGGGATGTGTTTGTCAGCTGCACAAGGCGCTTGTCATGCATGGTGCTTTGGCATCCATTTCTTTCCCCCCACCTCCCCGTGTGGCAACAGTGGGGCTGCCAGTGCCTGCAGCTTCTGGGGAAAAAGGTTGTCCACCATGAGCTCTCCCTTGCTGTAAACAGAAGAAGCTGCCGCCTCAGTGGCACATTTGTTTGTTTCAATGGTTTTACCCCGTCCGTAACAAACGTCTCAGGATGGCTTACAGCATAATTAAACATAACAATAAATAAACACAACAAATACAGCAAGCATAATGACATGTGACTGAGCATGACTACTAAAAACTTGGTTAAAATATTTAAATATTAAAATTCTGGGCGAATAAAAAGGTTTTTACATGGGGCTGGAAAAAATGAAACGTTGGCACCAGGCGAACCTCTCTGGGGAGCGCATTCCACAGCCGGGGCGCCACCACAGAGAAGGCCCTCCTCCGGGTGTTCTCTGTCCTAACCTCCTTCAAGGAGGGTTCCCGGAGCAGGGCCTCTGCCTCTGATCTTAAGGGGCAGCAGGGCATATAGGGAAGGAGACGTTCCTTCAGGTATCCTGGTCCCAAGCCGTTTAGGGCTTTATACGTCAATAACAGCACCTGAAATTGGGCCCGGACTTCAATCGGGAGCCAGTGTAGCTGATAGAGGACCTGCATTATGTGAGAATAACGAATCTTCATGATATAACATCATCCCAGGAGCATCCTTGGTGCTGTTCGAAGGGGCTTTTGGCTGCCACTGATAAGGGCGGGGAGGCCTGACTTCCCTAAACTGATCAAGGAACCTTGCTGCACCCACAAAATAAGCCCCCCGGATCCCAGGCACTGCTTCTTTGCATCCTTCCCCCAAAAGTTTCAGCTGAAAGTAATCCACGTTTAAAACAGACCACGGGGTGGAGGAAAAAGAAGGTTGCTCACCTTTGCTGAACAGCAGGAATCGTTGGGTCCCTCAAACCTAATTTAGTGATCTTGTCATGCAGATCTTGGATATTTTTATAGAGCTCGCTATTCTTCAAGGCAAATTCTTCCTCCTGGCTCTGGGTGACCTCTTGTTTCTCTGCAGGGCTGGCAGCAGGGGCTTCCTTTATGCCTAAAGCTGCCACGAGGTCTTGGCACCACGTCTTTTCAACCCCTTTAGCCTCTTCCAAACGGACATGGACTCGCCTCAACCGCTCATCCAGATTGTTGGCCTCTTTCTTCAACTGGAACACCTCCTGAGGGGCATCCTCTGCAGACTGTGGTGTACAGGTATCTACAGACCGCTTCACTCGCTTTAAGAAAGCCAGGAACGTCTCCAGATCTTGCAGGATGGCTTCAACGACTTGCATCTTGTGACCCAGTTCCTCCAGCCTCGCTCGGAATTCACCCATCACCGCGCCAGCTGCTTGCCAGTCTGTCGGGTCAACCGTCTCTCCTGCGGGGCTGCTTCGCCCCCGTCGGCTGCACTGTTCAATACAGTTTGCTATGGATGTCCGTATTTTCTAAAAAGCAAAGGGAATGACAGCATGACAGGCAATGGCAACAGTGCTGCATGTATTCAATCCTTCTGAATTTTTATGCCACCCACTAATCCAGTTGGATTCTCTAGGTGGCTTGAAGTAAAATACTAAAAACGACAATAAAACCAATTAAAATTACTATCATCTCACAGTTATTCCAGTAAGCAATACCAAATTTAAGACTGCCCCTGAAAATATTCAGAGAAGAGAAATGTCTTCCGCTGGCACCAAAATGAAAACAAGGATGGCGCCAACAGAATTTCTTGGGGGAGCCTGTTCCTGAGTCGAGGGGCAGTCACCAAGAAGGCCCTTCTTCTATTTACTGTCCCTGTTATCTCCTTGAGGAATGGCTCTTTTAGAAGGACATCCTGCCCAGATCTTAACTAACAAGCCATCACACTTGTCAAATCCAGGAGATGAGAGATGGACCCAAAGCCCAGGGGCAGAAGGGCTGCTTTGGATTCAGAAGGTCCCTAGAACAGAGGTCCCTGCTCAGCACCCATGGGTGCCATGCTGCCCATAGGGACCTCTGACGGTACCCACGAAGCTGTCTGCACTCTAATGTAGGGCTGGGACGAAGCTCACTGGGATCTCCCTGCTAGCACTCACAGACCTCCCACCTTGCCCGGCCCAGCCTTGCAAAGTGAGCCGAGCCAAGAGATCTGCGAGCACCCATGGAACAAGGTCCCGCAAGCAGCAGCCTTCCTCCAGGTGAGACGCAGCAGCACGAAGGCCGGCTGCAGGTGGTGCGGAGGTGGGGATGCTTGCTCAGCGCTCCATCCCCAACGAACCCCACACAGGTGCACCTTCTTCTGCATCAGGTGCAGCAGCGCTGTTTGCACGTGGCCTGAAGGAGGGGGTGCTGTCTGGGCAGCGGTCATGAGCAGCCCCCCAGGAATGGAGCCTGACACGACCGCTGCCCAAGCAATATCCTTTTTCTGCTCAGGTGCAGCAACACAAACAGCCGGTGCACATGGCGCGGAAGAGGGACGCTGCCCGTGCAGCACCTGGGGCAGGATTCCAGGCGAGCTCCCTGTGGACATGGGGAATTCAGACTCAGGGACACAACCAGGCAGAGCGGAGGCCAGGAAGCTGAGCCCCAGGAATGCACTGGATTCCCAGCCCCAAGGTGGATTCCTCTGCATCTCTACTCTAATGCCTTCCAAAAAACCCCCTGTGGTCTTGAAAAAGTTTCCGCACTTTTATATTTTATAAATATACTTTATATATATATTTTTGCTGATGGCATTAAGAAGTTGGTTGTATGCTGGGAAAAATGCATGAGAAAGGAAGGTGACTATGTAGGTAAATGATGTATTTGTTTTTGAAAATTTTAATAGAGATTTAAAGAAGTGTAGAAACTTTTTGAAGAACCCTCATCAAAACCTTGGAGTAGGTTAAAGTCATCTTCCTTCTCTCCTGTTCTAGCTGTCCGCCTTGCTCTTTCCCCTTTGCTTCCTGGATCACTATTTCTCTCCGCACCACGTACCTCTTTAGCTGGCTTGTGAAGGCCTGGAACCCCGTGCCTTGCCACCTCCTCCCGGGGAGCCCTTTTGCAGAGGTGCCCAAAGCCGTTTCTCAAATTCCCAAATGTGGCCATGGGTGCAAAGAGACTGGGGACTCTGCCTTTGAGGGTCAGCCCCTACCTGACCCCTTGCAAGGCGCCAGTCGCCAGCGATGGAGACCCTTTCTCCGCCTGACAGCCGGGAGAGCTGTTGTCAGTCGGAGCGCATGGCTACGTGGCTGGCCACGCAAAAAGCGCCTCTGCTCACTGTGCTCCTTTCCAGTAAGCAACAGGGCAGGGGCGGCGGGTCCAACAGGAGGCAGCGGATGCTACTGGCAATCCGCATTGATTTGCTCTTAGTGCTGGGTCAGGACGTGACCCTGGAATCCAGAACAGATCGATCCAAGCTGCCGGCCCCACGGCTTACAGGGGAAGCTGCTGAATGGCTAGAGATGGCGCTACAAAATAGAAATAGGCTACGGCCCACATTTCATGTGCCACGTATGACCCTCATGTTTCACTTCTATGTTCTCTTTTTGGAGTTTGTGGGTGTGAAGCGCCATCAAGTCGGCTCTGACTTATGGCAGCCCTGTGAATGAAAGCCCCCTGAAACGTCCTATCTGTGACAGCCCCACTCAGCTCTTCGAACGCCTTGATGGAGCCATTCCATCCAGTGCTGGCTCTCCTCCTCCTCCTCCTCCTCCTCCTCCTCCTCCTCCTGCCTTCAACTCCTCCAGGGAGTCTTGCCTTCTCATGATGCATCCAAAGCGCAACAGCCTCAGTTTTGTCACCTTTGCTTCTAGGGGAGGCTCTAGCTTGATTTGATCCACTTGCTACCAGGAATTTCTTATTCATTTATTCATTTAAAACTTTGATAGACTGTCCCTTGCAGAAGTCTCGGGATGGTTTCACAAGACAACATGTAAAATAAAACCCACAGAACTCATGAAAGGTGCAAGACATCTGCAGAGCTTCCTCGTGCCTCTTTGCAGAGACGACATAACGGAAATACACTGATAAACACAAGTCTGCAGAAAAAGCAGCAAATTTCCCCACTAGCACAGAAAAAGTGGAAGGCACAATGCTCCTCCAGTCTGCCTGCTGCTTGTACAGCAGAAATCTGGCTCCTGCCTCTCACCTCCAGGCAAACGGGCAGAGAAGACACAGTGGTCAGGATTTCTAGTCACAAGTGGGCACTGAAACCTGTGGCCTAGACCTCACGGGCATCTGCAGAGAGGCCCTGGTGACTCCTCAATGACAGAAGTGGCCGAGATGCTGCTGGACCAGTGCGTCCATCTTTCCCAGGCAGCAAAGCCAACGGTGAGAGACGATGGGCACTGCACCCCAACAATATCTGAAAGAACAGGCCCACCTTTGCCCTAGGAGCACCCATAGCTGAACACTGTTGAGGTTCAACAGGTAGCTCTAGGTGAGGCATTCATGGAAGCCCCACTGAAGAATCCACAGACCGCAGAAGGACGCTGAGCACCAACCTTCACTTTCTTGAATGGAAGATCCGCCTTGCTCAGTATGCCCCGCGGGATGTCTGCTTTACAGAGCTGTTCGTCTAAGTGGCACAAGGACACCCACTTGCTTTCTATTGGCTGAAGAAGCGCCAAAACAGCCTTTAAAGACGCCATCCTGCAGGACAGCAAGGAAAACGTCAGCATTCCCAGAAATAAATGCCCTTCAGCGGCTGCACAATGATACAATGGATAAAGAGCAGAGCTGCCCCTTTTGCACAATTCCGTGATTCACATACTTGTACTGACATGGTATTGGGGATGAGGCCTAGAATTCGGTGTCCTCAGAATAAGAAAATCAGTTTTCCCCTTCCTTCTTGTCTAGTCCTTTTGCATGCAGTGATCGGCCTGAAAACGGGCATGGGCAATTTGGAGGGATCTCAGAAATTTAGGCTAGGGGGAGGGAAGCTAAGCAGAATGTTGAGCTGTGCATGTGTGTGACAACAGAGCCGCTGCTCTCAGTCACTTTAAGAACATCTCTGTCAGAAAGAAAGAAGCCGGCAATGCAGAAGGTGGGAACGCCTGTACAACACAGGGAGTGTCTGATGGCAGGTAACATGAGTTCCTGCCTGGTGGCAGGGGGGTTGGAGTGCAGGACTGGGGAGCCGGCAGATCTGGGTTCTCGTCTCCACAGAACTGTTGCCCACTTGGTACACTGGAATTTTAATCTGTTTCCGATTTGCATATTATAATTTCAGATTGCATTGTATGATACAGTGCATGGAATTTGCAAGCCCCATCCTACGATGTTGCTCAAGGACAACACCTAGCAGATTTATTGACAGATCATGAAGCAAAAATCATTATAAAAGTAGCAGGATCTTACGCAGAGGCAATAAATCTATGTAGACTGAGATTAGTGGGTATTAATTGAAATCATTTAATTGTATGTTTAGATTGGTTTACTTCCTTTATTGATTTTACTGGCTTTTAAGTACCTAAGCCTTTTAATTACACAAGTTGTGCTTTTACCTATTTTATTGAATTACTATTTTACTACACGTATACTGCATTTTAATGGGCTGTGACCAAAATAAAGCAATCCAATCGCTCAGATATCCAATTGCCAAATTGTTTTCACCACTCTCTTGCCCAAGCTGGTGCCCTCCAGATCTGTTGAGACTACTACTCCCATCCTGCCCAGCCAACATGGCCAATGACTAGATGCAATGGGCAATGTAGTCCAATACATTTGAAAGGCCTGAGAGAGATTTCTCGCAAAATTCAGCCTTTTCAGGACTTTGTCTAGGACACCTTGGTGCGGAAAGGAGAGTCGCTGTTGGTTTTGGTGTAGATTACTAAGCCTTGAAAATTGTCTGCTTCCAGGACATCAGAGAGAGACAGTGAGAGAGAGAGAGAGAGAGAGATTTTTCTCTCTGGAGCAAGTGTCTCGCTTTGGTCTCCACAGCCGCAGCCCACACAGTGGATGCCGCCAGTGCCTCCTCCATGAGTATAACAACATTCGCAGAAGGGTATCCGCACAAGAGTCAACAGAGCAAAACTTCTTTCCCTCTCCCCTTTCCACATCCCTCATCCAGGCTCAAATACCCCAAAATGCACCAGCGGTTATCTGGCTTCTACAGACATGGGCCTCTCCCAAGTGCCCAAGCAGCTAGTCTACACCCTGCCCTATATCCGGTTTACCTTTTATTTAAAGCGGACTGGAGGGCCTTCCATTCTCTGTGCAGTTCTTCCTCAGCCTCTTCAGAGCCGTCAGGCTCCTCTGTCTTGCCTGAAGCTTTTCCTAGTTCTGAAGCCACCGATTCAAACAGTTTCCAGGAAGAACCAGCTTCACTCTCTAAGGCCTAAAATAACATGCATGAGTTTTAACATGATGCAGTTCTTTCCATGGCAGCATCCACAGAAGATGAATCAAGGCATGTTTTGTTCAAACCATGGTTTAAGCCCAATGCCCAAGCAGAGCCAACGCACAGCCTGCCATTAAACTGAGATCCCCTTCATGACATGACAAGCAGGGAAAGGAGTTTAGATATTTACCTTTAGCTGATCTAACTTTTTCTGAAGGCAGGAAACATCTTTCACATCATCAGTAAAAGCAGAAGCTATTTTTTCTCTGACGGTGCTTAGATGAAGCTTCAGATTATCTCTCGCTGTGTCATAACTGGGGGGAAATTATGGTTTAATTTTGGGCATAGAAAATATATTATCATCATCTTCAAAAATAACAAGACAGATCAAAGCAAGACTCCTGCTTGCTCTTATACCTATCTTCCATACCATCTCCTCATGTAGAGCAGAGAAGGGCAACTTCTGCCCCTCCAGGTCTGTTTTGGCCTACAGCTCCCATCAGCCCCAGCCAACATAACCAATGGCGAGGGATTGTGGGAGCTGTAGGCCAAGTAACATGGAGGAGTGCATGCTGCCCATCTCTGATGACAACTTAACTTGTTGGATGTCCAGGATCGCACCAAACTAGACACTGTTTCCCCATCACAGGGCAGTGAGAGAAACAACACAACTCAAATGGTGCCAAAATAAGGCATCAAGCCAGAGCCCTAAGTGAATGAGCACCAAAGTTGCGATCCATTTGCCTTGGTGGCCAGAAACTCTGACCAGATTGCAGTACTTTAGTGGGGCCAAGTCTTCTTCTGCAAAACCCTTCATAGATATTTTCTGTTGGAAAGGAGGCCAACTAGACAGCCATCTGAGTGAGGTGGTGTGACGTGGTGTCCTGCAACAGCAGGGGGCTGGACCCGATGGCCTTCTTGGCCCCTTCCAACTCTACTCTTCTATGATTCCATGATTCTTTTATCAAGAATCAATGCAGAAGCAAAGTCTTTGACTTTGCTCATCACCAGCAAGCAGAGCAGATCAGATGCTCCCTCGTCACTGGACCAGGTCTTGCCAACTGGGATGAGATGATGTATGTTCCTATAACATTACATTCACAGCTGCTAAATGTGTCTTTCTACACATCAGTGAGCATATACATATTCACGCAAATGTGTGCCTTCCATTGTTGGGGGAACACTTTTCCTCGTTTGAGGAGCCATGCGCAAGGGGCCGTCCTACACACAGCATGGAAGCCACTGGCTCAGCAAGAAGAAGGGCTTATTAACTTCTCGTTTCCACTTCTCAGGCTGGAGGTCCCATTTTTCAGTCATTTCAAGATCCAAAGCCAGCGAGCCAAACCATGGTCAGGCTGAGGCTCCAGATACTTTTGGCTAGATTTTTTTCTTGCCCTTTCTTTATTTTTTTGATGAAAAGTACCTTTCTTTTCGTCTCTTCAAAGGCAGGTCTCCATCCCTTCCAAATTTCTCCGTGCAATGCCCTCCATTCTGAAGTTTCTTTTCACGTTCCAGATTTATGAGAGAAACATCCCCTGAGCCCTGCATAAAATGCCAACATCAGTTTTAATTTTTAAAAGCAATTTTAAAAAGCAACAGTTTATTTGCCACATAATTAGCGACTAACAATTCTCCATGTCCATGTGAAAAAACAACTTCCATGTATACTTTTAAAACATAGACAAGCAAAAGATTTTAAAACCACATGGAAAATTTCTGCCATACTTTCCATCTCACGCAATTCAGAGCCCCCAATACACATGGAGCATTAAAAAGCAAGTTTGCATTTTGATGAGGACAGAAACCATATTTGCATGACAAATGTTTGGCTCGAGTTGGTTTGGAGGGTGGGGGCTGAATCTAGCTGCCTCCTTCAAATGGCCTGATTTCCTCTGAAATCTTTGGAAAGTTTGGGGGTGCACCCTGGTGACATGGTGGTCCTTTTTCTTAGACTGATTATTAATTTTATTGAGTAAGTTTATATAAAAGCCACCCCAGTAGCATTATGCTCTCTGGGTGGCCCTTACCATAACAATTATTAATAATGTTCATAAAATAATACAGTTAAAAAGTTATAAATAATCACAATAAGACACAATAGATACACCTGGAATACTGGAATACTGTGTCCAGTTCTGGAATACTGTGTCACCTGGAATACTGTGTCTAGTTCTGGACACCAAGATTTAAGAAAGAGGCAGGTAAATTAGAAAGAATCCAGCGGAGGGCAACAAAAATGATCCAGGCTTTGGAAACACTGCCCTGTGAGGAGAGACTGAGGGAACTGGCCGTGTTCAACCTTGAGAAGGGAAGACTGTGGGGGGACATGATATCTCTCTATAAGTACCTCAAAGGCTGTCACAAAGAGGAAGGTCAAGATCTCCTCTTGCTGATGCCAGAGTGTAGGACACGGAATAATCAATGCAAGCTGCAACGACCCAGATTCAGGCTGGACATCAGGAAGAGCTTCCTCACTGTCAGAGCAATACAGCAGTGGAACCAGCTGCCCAGAGAGGTGGTGGCTCTCCCACACTGGAGGCATTCAGAAAGAAACTGGACAGCCACCTGAGTGGGATGGTGTGACTTGGTGTCCTGCAACAGCAGGGGCTTGGACTCGATGGCCTTCATGGCCCCTGCCAACTCCACTATTCCGTGATTCTATGAGATATATTTAGCTGCACTGCAGTTGCTTGCAGGGGCTGTGGGCAACCCATTTTCTGGCCCACATGCCGCCAATGCAAGCAAGGCTGTGCTTGCAACATAAGATGCCCACGATGGATGTACCTGCAGCAATGCGACTTAGCATGATGTACTGTGTGCATCAAGTGCAATGCACTTATCCAGAGATGATCTATATGTAGGAAATGTGCCACACAGCAAGCACATGGGTGTATCTCTTACCTTTTCAGGAGAAAACCTGTCATGGGGATGCAGAGACGATGCCCCCTCTCCATTGGCAGCAGCAAGAAGGGAAGCTCTGCTTTTGAAAACAGAGCGACAAAGAAAGGGTTGTAACAACAGCCTGACACCACGAAAAAAAGAAAAAAAAAACTGCGAGAAATAACCTAGTGCAACTACTGGATGGTACAGAAATTTAATAGATAAATATGCAGTCGAAGGTTTGCCCTTTCTTTAACCCGCAGGGCAGCATTTCCCGATCTCTAGGTGGTTCGCAAGAATTTACCTACGTCCAATACTCTAACTGCTCTGCAACACTGGCTCTTTATTTACTATTACATTTCTATTCCTCTTGAATGGAATCCAAGTTGGTTAACAGAGCCCTCTTCCTCTCCTCCCCAGTTTATCCTCACAACCTAGTTAAGCAGGTTAGTCCATGGCAGGCCCAAAGCAAGCTGCTGAGCTTCACAGCTGATAGCACCATCATCTCCCAGCGCCAACCAATGCTCTAACCACAAGGTCACGCTGCCCCTCTTGCAGTACCTATGCATTTTGCACCAAGGGGACCAGTGCAGAAACACCTGTGAAATGGCTGCACACTGACTCCTGGGTACCCACCCTTTCTCAGGTGAGTGGCCATCACCTGCGCTGGACGCCAGTGCATTGTGCACAGCAGATGCCCGTGTCTGAAGCGCGTCTTTCCTTTTCTCGTATTCTGCTACTGGGATCTGGACTTGGGGCTCATCTTGGTCTTCGGCTATTTTCTCACTCATTGCTTTGATGGCCTGTAAGCACTTGTTCAACTCACCCAGGCCACCTTGCTGAGAAAACATGGCCTAAATGGTCACAGGAATAGAAAAACATCCATACTGAATATGCAAAATGACGAGTAGCTGAGAGGGTAAAAGAATCTGCATCGATTCTGCAAAATCCCCAAAGCTCCCAAACAAATACTTAAGCCAAACCCGCCAGTGTCTATATCAACATGAGCAAGGAGACAAGTTTGCCAAAACAGCCACCCAGCTTCTTTTGAATAATAAGAACTGTCTTAAAAACTCTTGCATCCTTGAACTCAAGTTTCTAGCCCACATGCTTGAATGTTTCGGGACAATTCCTGCTGAAACCTCAGAAGTCAGCCTGACAGCTAAATAGAGTGATCAGTGGCCAGACAGCAAGTACGCAATCTAGCGCTTTGTGCCTTCTCAAGGCTAGAAAAAAACTGCGAAATGAAAAAGCATGCAAACTAAAACATTGTTTTGTTGATTTATTCACAAAGTCATGCCCAACTCTCTGCGACTGTGTGGACCACCATACGCCAGGCTCTCCTGTCCTCCACCATCTCCCGGAGCCCACCCAACCCCATGTCCACTGCCCCAGTGACTCCACCCAGCCACCTCATCCTCTGTTGTTCCCTCCTCCTTTTGCTTCAATCATTCCCAGCATCAGGGTCTTTTCCAACAAATCCTTCCTTCTCAAACCTTTAAAAAAAATTAAAATACTTAGCCCCTGTGAATGTTGGTGGCCTTTTAAATATTTTTTATTGTTTGTTGCATTAATTCCTTATTTTTCTGTTTTAATAGGTTGTAATATGTTGTTAGGGGACTGCAGGTGGTGCAGTGGTTTAAACTGCTGTGCTGGTTGATCAAAAGGTCACCGGTTCGAATCTGCACAACGGAGTGAGTTCCCGTTGCTCCGTCCCAGCTCCTGCCAGCCTTGCAGTTCGAAAGCATGCAGATGCAAGTAGATGAAAAGGTACCACTTCGGTGGGCAGGTAGCAGCGTTCCGTGCACCTCGGTGTTTAGTCATGCAGCCACATGACCACGGAGACTGTCTGTGGACAAATGCTGGCTCCCTTGGCCAGGAAATGGAGATGAGCACCGCCCCCTAGAGTCAGGCATGACTGGACTTAACGTCAAGGGGAAACCATTACCTTTACCTTTTTAATATGTTGTTACTTGTAAGCCACCTAGGAAGGCCTTTGGCAGTTATAGGCGGCATATAAATATGTGGATAAATAAATAAATATTATGAAAGCGTGGGTAAATTGCTCACTTTGCATATGTTAGACAGGGTTCTGCTTGTCTTGGACCTGGGGTACGGTTACGTAGGCACGCCATTCAAGTACGCTTTTCCTTGGTGCTGAGTACTGACTCTTCCGACCGTGATGTAAAGATGTCATTGTGTCAACTTCGTTGCAACTAAGTCACAATTGCCCTCTGAGATAGGCTAACTTTTGGCCTGATTATCCTGTTGCCTAAACAGGTCACTGCATCATTATCATGCCTTCTAGCACCACACAGATTCTCTTTTCATGCTTTGCAAGCAAAAAATTCCAAAATCAATTTCTGCCATCTCCAGGTGAAAAATAGTACAGCTAAAGAAAATCTTTCTCTATTTGAAATCTTGGCGATCCACCAAAAGTCAAGGTGGATAGAACTGACCTGGTTGAACCAACAGCAAAGCCCAGGACACAGTGAATTTACAACACAAACACCTTCCAGGGAAGCAGAAAGAAAGAGCATGTTGGTTGTGTACAGTACCTCGTGTTCGTCAAGAAGTCCCTTGGTTTTTCCTGTGCTGAGCAGCTTCTCCTCTTTATTTAGCTGTTTATTGAGTTTTGAGAAAGTCTTATTCAGCTTTCCTCTTTCAATTTCCATTTTTAATTGAATATATGATACAATTTCATGGCGAACGGCCTGCAGGATGTAGAACGTATGGTCAAGGAATGATGGGGACTGATAAAACAATATAAGGACTATTTCAAGGGGACAGAGTGTTTTAACCCTGAGGGAAGCCAAGGAACCTTGCTTTAGACTCAAGGATACTAAGGAAGACATGAAACCCTCAGTTTCAAAGACAATCTACAGTTTATTGAACATGATAATGAAACAGAGAATACAAACAAACAGGAGAAAGCTTGCACTCCCCTTGTCTGTGGCTGTACTAGGTCCCCAAATAGGCCAGGGGATGCTCCATGGGCCCCCAAAGCTTCCTAGGTGAGTGATGCATCAATACGTCTCCCCAGACCAAAATATATTTTAAAAAGCTCTTGCTATACATTTAAGTTCCTCTGTCTCCCTTTTTCAAAAGCTGTCAATATACATAGGCTCTAACCCCCTTCCTGGGAAACAGTTTCACTTCCCACAGCCAAAACAGCTCTTATCTAAGAAATATACTTAGGGACTACAGATTCAAGGCCATTATTTTCGGTTATCTTCCTTACAAGCTGAAGTCCATATAGTTTTCCAGAAACAATCCTTGCTTTTGGACACTGGGCAAGTTCACTACAGTATCTGCTGAGCCTTAATACTTTCCTGTTTCTTCCAGTCGAGTCCATCCATTACATTCCCAGCCTAACGTATCTTATAGGATGGTTAGGAGGAGAAATTGAGGAGATTTTACACTGAGGGAAAGGAAGGGGAACTAATATGTATGCATCCGCACATACAAAGACTCTCCAGACCAGCAGGAATCCCAACTGTGTCAGGTTCGAACCAGGCTTGGGGAGGGTCTGCAGCCATGCAGAAGTCTGTCCATAGGTACCCCCTTGCCAAGCTCTGCACTGGTCTATTCACCTTCTATATACCGGCTATACCTGTGGCAAAGGCCCTGGTGAACAGCCCTGTACTAAGTTGCCCATGGCAGCCAGTGGAGCGACATATTAGCAAACCTGGTCTCCCTCGACCGAGCCAATTAACTCCAGCTGCTATGCCTCCCCAACCGTATCAAAAAGGCCTCCAGACATCACATGGAGCGAGAAAATACTCAAGTGAGTTCTGATTAGAAAATACCTCTCCATCTCCCAGATGCTTTTTCTCACCTCCCATCTCTCACAAACATCTCTGCTCTTCTCTTCCACCACAGCCTTTTCATGAGCGGGTGAAATGTCTTTCAATTGTTCCGCGGCTTTCAAAAACTTGCCAAGGATGCAGGTATCCAAGACGCTAAAAGCTTCCTGGAAGAAAGTAGATTAAAAAAAAAACCATGGTATTATAAGCAAAACACAAAACCAGACTGAAATTAGATGAAGGGCTAGAAGGCACGAGAGTCCTTTCCATGCAGGCCATGCTACAGAGCAAACGGCATGCTGCTTTGTGGGGCAGGTGCTGAAGGTCTTTGTCTGAGCCCACCGCTGGGGCAAGGTGCTCTCAGCAAAGTGGCACCAGCTCATGGCATCCCACAACGGTGCCTGCCCTGGGTCTTGCCCACTGGCAGCCTTAACTCCCCTCCCAC
Organism: Varanus salvator macromaculatus; assembly: GCA_023646645.1. NCBI lineage: Eukaryota > Metazoa > Chordata > Lepidosauria > Squamata > Varanidae > Varanus > Varanus salvator. Next base: position 25,889,819 of record JAIXND010000624.1, on the reverse strand, counting down.
AATGCCCCCTGGAGTGGCACAGCCACCCCCAACCTGGTGCCGCTGGATGGCTGCAATTTCAGCTCCCATCACTGCAGCCAGGCACGTTCAAGAAGGCTGGGAGCCACGGACGGGACACAATGCTGGATTCGGCCCCTCGGATACCAGCCCACAGTAATCCAGACAGAGGTCACCAGATCGGGAAGGCTGCTGCAGCGGGACCAGGCAGTGGGGACATTCAGCAGCACCTCCAAGCTGCCTCCCAGTGCTGACCACGGCGCTGCCCCCAGATAAGCCCGCTGGGGGCCCACAAGACGGCACCTGGCTCAGTGGCCGTTCGAAGCCACTCCAAGCGCTGCAACTAACAGGTGCAGTTTGAAGCCCTTTCTTGAATAATAGCCAAACCAGGCTGAGTGGGAGACACAGAGCTGCTGCCATGCTGTAGCATATGAAGGCACCGTTGACCGGGCCAGAACCCATGGGGTGGTGTTTGGGGGCTGCCCTGAAAGGGAGTGGTGACTATATCCCCCCTTTACCCATGCGATCAGCTCTGTTAAGTACTGCCCTGAGCGCCGTCGGTGCCCCTCCACGCTTTGCACACTTCCCAGGGTGTCTGAGGAAGCTCCACATCCCACCCACTCTCCGCAAGTTCCTTCTTTTCAGCAGGTGTCAAGAGAAAGGGTTCTTTTTTAAAACAACAGGTGGCAAAATGCCATCCCCCCCCTCCTTGAAAACTGAACTTCTTGGACAGAAAAATATACATGCATGTGCCTGTGAAGGGCCAAAAGAAAATAACGATCTCGACTGTGCACAATCCCCGCCCCCCCCCACCACAAAAAGGTGACCATTGCTCCACAGCGCCCCGTTGGCCTCGGTGGACCGTCTGTGCTGGAGGTGGTCCGGGCCAGCTCAGCAAGGGCGGCAAGTGGGCTTTGGCACTCTTACTGAGTGGCCCATTGATCACTTGCCACAACCCATGGTGGGATTGGGCTCCAGGGGTTGGATGATAGAGCAAGCCACGGTGAGTTCACCTACCCCTGCAAGAAGCCATGACTAGTCAGGGTGGCTTGCTGCCCCAAAGCATGTGGGAAGTGGCCCAGGCTTGCACGACACCTAGCACCACTGTGGCTGGTTACCCAGGATGGGCTGCCATGTTGCACCAGCCCAGTCACAAAGTCAGACCGTGGGCCCATCCAAACCAGGACTGTCAGTACGGACTGGGAGCAAGTTCTCCCGTGCTTCAGGCAGGAATTCTTCCAGCCCTACCTGGAGACGCCAGTGATCAAACCTGAGCAGGCTGTCTTGCCACTGAGTTACAACTAGGGCGCACAATGAAAGACAATGTTTCCTGGGCACAGCACCCCCTGCAATTCTGTGATATGATGCCGTTGTAGCGGCCAGACCCACTTCTCCCAAACTACAACTTTCTAAGGTTGTTGCTTCGGATTCTGGATCTGAACCGGGAGAAAGGGAGGGATCAGAATTCTTTGCCAAAAAGTCATGGCTGGAAGACCCAGCAACGAGCCAAGAGCCCAATGAGAACCACACCATGCTGGGTTTCATGGGAAACTCTCTTGCATGGAAAAAGTTACATGCAGGCTGACTTAACATTATTAATCTGATTATTCAACATCAGATCAAAGAGGAAGTCCACTTGAGCAGCGTCAGATGTTTCCAGCAGCAGCATGAGCCACCCCGAAGGTGGAGCCAACCCCAGTTGGTTGGGGAGGGAGAGGATGGTTTCAATCTGGAACCAACTTCTTAGTATTAAGCCACATTTCCATAATAGCTGCCTTTGCTGGTGTCTTTTGTGTCTTTAGGATCACAAACCCTGCTGGCCAGTTTTAGCATAATAAACATGTTAGTGAAAAGACTTTTGTTCTGATCCACTCGGAAGGAAAGCGGTGAGTGGCTATAACAGCAGGAGGCTGGTACATTCAAACCTGCATCTGGAAATACTTGTTGCGCAAAGGCTGTGCGTCTTTTTAAGCAAAGAAACAACCAGACGCCTTGCACACCTTGTTTTTCTGCCCATGAACAGGGGCACAGTGGAGCCTGGGCCCGCAGGGATGCAGTGCAAGCACACCTTCACTGGCAAGGGCCCTGGGAACATGGCACCCGCCCCTTCCTCGTATTCCCTGCTCCATTTGAGTTGACTTGAAATCTTTTCAGTAACTCAGTGGGGTAGAGTTTCCCAGCCACAGTATATTGTTCCCTGCTATAAGGCAAAGTATTCTGGGATGGTTTGATCTTGAATGGGCCTGGGAGTGGGTAGAAGTAAGGTAGGAAAAGTAAGAGAGCCTAATTTCTACCTGAAGGAGCATCTCCTTCCAGATGTGCCTGCCCGCTCCTTAAGATCTGGGTCAGAGGCCCTGTCTGGGGCCCCTCCTTGAAGGAGACTAGGAGGGTGACCACCCGGAGAAGGGCCTTCTCTGCAGTGGTGCCCCGATTGTGGAATGCGCTCCCCAGAGAGGTTCACCTGGTGCCGTTACTTTATTCTTTTCAGCACCAGGCTAAAACCTTTTTGTTTTCCCAATATTTTAAGGTATGTTGTTGTTGTTAGTCACAAAGTCGTGTCCGACCCATCGCAACCCCATGGACAACATTCCTCCAGGCCTTCCTGTCCTCCACCATCCCCTGGAGTCCACCTAAGCTCACACCAACTGCTTCAGTGACTCCATCCAGCCACCTCATCCTCTGCCATCCCCTTCTTCTCTTGCCATCTATTGTTCCCAGCATTAGGCTCTTCTCCAGGGAGTCCTTCCTTCTCATTAGGTGGCCAAAGTATTTGAGTTTCATCTTCAGGATCTGGCCTAAAACCCATATTAAAATAATTTAAGGTATGAGTGTTATTTTAATAAGGGTGTTATTGTCAGAAATTGCTCTGTTTTGTTTTATGTCTTACTGTTAAACCATCCTGAGACTTGGGTAAGGGATGGTCTAAAAAAGTTCTAAATAAATAAATTTTTAGTTTTATTTTAATAGGGAGTAAGGGAAGATTGAGGGACGATCAAGAGAAAAATGGAAAGTAGAAAAAAAACCTGATAGAAGCTGATCCAATCAGGCAATGCAGCAACTAGTGAAGTTGGAGAGAAACTGAGGAAGTTGGCGGGACCCCCTTCTTCTCCCGGGACCTGGAAGGGCTGGGGGGCTCCTACCCTCTTTGTGATGCTTTGCTGTGGAAGTTTCTCTCCGATCCAGGCCTTCTGCTATGTGGCAAAGTCCATAGGTGTGATACACAGAGAACAACGAAGAACCGTTAGTTTTACTGGAGGAAAGCAAATCGTCTAGTCTTGTTTTGTTGCAATGGAACAACACCACTGCCTCTGTTTTGGGACTTTCTCGGAAGCACAGCTATGGAGACTCTCGTGTACCTCTAAACCAGCCACCGTCGTTGCTACACTCATGCATGAACTATAACGATGACTAGATAGATCTGCCAACAGCAGCTATACTTGCCTCGTGCTTTGAAACTGGTGCCCCAGGGTTTGCTTCCTGGCCAAGGAGCTGCATAGCTTTTACAACAGATGCTTCAAGCTGCTTGTAAGCGTCTTCGAAATCTTGCTTGACCGCTTCTTCTGACAAGGACACTTCTGGCTTCAGTGTATCAGCATGAAGATGGACTGGGAGAACCTAGGAAGGCAAAGGATAGAAGCAGCTGTGTGAGAAAAGACCACAGATCTTTTTGTGGCGTAACATATTTTGAGCAGATTTCTTCTCGAGGGAAATGCTCTAGAGCAGAATGGCAGGTAGAACTGGCTCGTTCTCTGTCGTCTTGGCCCCACAGCAGCGTCTACTGTGTCTCTGGCAGAGAGTCCAAAACAAACTTGAATCCAAACCATAAATAACAGTGGCCACACGCTGACCTGGAATGGGGCCTGCACCGTTGGACATCCAGTGTCAAAAGAGGCACTGGAAGCTTGCTAGTCCTCATGGTTCTGTGCTACCTCCAGAATCAGAGGCGGTTTGACTGTGCCTGGGCACACCAGCTGCTGGGGGCGGGGGGGGGGGGGCCAGGTGGGCTCTACTGCATTCATGTCCCACTTAGGTGTTTCCCACCACATGCAACTGATTGGACACCGTTTCTTGAGACTGGAATGTGGAGATGCAACATCTGAGACTGTTTAGCTTAGAATTAAGCTGAGTAAGGGGAGATGTGATACAAAATTGTATTTGGAGGGGAGAAAAGTGGGTAGAGAGACATTTTTCTCCTTGTCCCATAATACTAGCACCCAGTGGGGCCACCCCATTAAACTGATACCTGGGAAATTCAAGAGAGTCATTTCCCAGGTATGAAGAGCTGTGCTGGATCAGATCAAAGGACTCTCTACTCCAGCAACCTGTTTTCCACCAAAGCCCATAAAATGCCTGTAGGAAATGTCCAAGTGGGACATGGGTGGGATATGTGTGTCTCACTTGTGTTTCCCAGCAACTGCTACTCATGGACCAACTTCCTCTGGACCTGCAGGCAGGACGTAATTATCACAAGTTGGGCCATGAGTGTGTTTGCACATGCGCCACTCAAGCCGGTGTTGTGGAAGCATGACTGCCCAGCCCCAAGTGCAGGACTGCGGTTGTGGTGATTCCCTTGGGATCCGGCTCGCTTCTGTCCACTGGACGTCCTCTTGGGCTTGGCCCTTGCTCAGGAAGCGAGCCGAGTGGGGAGAAGTCTGCGAACACCCACAGACCTCTGGTTCTGCAACTGGCATCCTTCCTCCGCAGCCGGGGCAGCACAAACAAAAGCAGCAAGTCACACGCGTGGAAGAGGGATCCTGCGTGTGCAACATTTGCATGGCTCGATTCCTGGTGGGCACCCCCGGGAGTGCTCAGCCTCAAGTCAGACTCGTGGCTGCAAGAGAGCGGGCTGGAGTCTAGGAAGCTGAACCAAGGGAATCTGATGAATTCCCACTCCCAAGTGGATACATTCCTATGCAGGACGGCCTGCCCTCTGGATGGGTAACCCTCTGCCCCTTCTCTGTACATACACAGTAATCTGAACCATCCAGTACTTAAACTGCAAGCGAGCAAACTTAGCCCTGAATACCAGGAACAGTGCAAGGGCTGACACTAAAACAGCTCAAGCAGTCATGGGGGTCGAGCCAAGCCTTTACCTCCGCATCTGCAACCTTCATCTTAAGAGCACCCCCTGAAGCGTCTCCTGGGGGCCTGCGCAGGTGTGGCTCCACTCGTCTAGGAGAATCAATATTCCCATTGCTGTCAGGCTCCGGCTTGGCGTTCTCCTCTTGCATTCTCAGCAATTTCATTTCCTGCCAACATTAAATAGCATGTGTTACAATCCTATGGTTGTTTGGTCAAGTTACTCGTCTCTGGTGTGTGGGAATGCTTTAATTCATCCTCGAACTTACTTGATTTTGTTGATTTGTGTCTTAATGGAGAACATGGATTTCCCTCCCACGTGGTGTATTAAAATACAGCTATGATGATTGCTGTGAATAGCCACCGTTCGCACCTTCTATACATTTGGCGTTTTCGAAGCTATGTCATGGATCAACAGCAAAGCAATCTGACCCCATTATTTAGGAATTCCCTTTCTCCCATCTGCCTCCATCAACAAACAGCTCTGCTCAGGGATGACAGTGCTTCAATTTATCTGAGCACGTGGTCTCAGAAAGATAATGCGGATCCCCAGTTCCAGACTGGGGTTCTGCCCCATCCATGCTCCGATCTCCTCTCTCCCACTTGCAGCCGCCATGAACAAGCCATGCCAGCTGCCTCTCCAAGGTTGGGAAATCAAGCACAGAGAGGGAGTCAGCGGGGAGTTCAGGGGGACAGGGAGGGGCGGGGAGGAGATCAAGGCCCCCAGGATAAGCCGACAGCCAAAATGGGCCATCTAGCTAAAAGAAAGGGCAGAGGAAGGGAGAAGCTTTCAGCGGGAGGGCAAGCACACAGCTGAAAGGATTGTGCTCTGACTCCATAAGCCTTGCACCGGACTCTGTGCTGTTTGGATTCTCTTAATAGAGTATTCATAAAATAACAGCAACACTCCAAAAGACAGCATAGCATCTGCAGGCGATGGAGAGATCCTGAACCGTGCAGAATTATGCAACCGTGGCTATAAGGCTGAGGCCTTAAGGACTACAACTCTCCTCATCCTCGGCCTGTGTGGATAAAGGGAGTTGCAGTCCCACGCCTCTGGAGGGGACAACAGCTGGCTCTGTGCTGCCCAACAGGGGCCTTCGGGGGTTTTCCCCAGTCCTACTTGGAGCTGCCAGGAATTGAACCAGTGACCTTCTGCATGCCAGTGCCAGTGTGGCGCAGTGGTTAGAGCACAGGACTGGGACTCAGAGGATCCGAGTTCTAGTCCCCGCTCGGCCATGGAGCCAACTGGGTGGCTTTGGGCCAGTCACAGACTCTCAGCCCAGCCTACCTCACAGGGTTCTTGTTGTGGGGATACGATGGAGGAGGAGAGATGATGTAAGCTGCCTTGAGCTCTTTGGGGAAAAAGGCAGGATATAAATCGAATGAATGAATGAATGAATGAATGAATGCAGAACAGCTGCTCTACCCGCTGAGCTACGGCCCTTCGGTTTTATGGCTGAGTGGGGATTTGCACCTGAAGGCATAATCCTATGGGACAAATGCCTAATGAGGGAGCACTCGGAGCATGTCAAGCCCCTGAAATGTGCAAGTCAGGAGCAACGGGCTATTTTTGCTTCTCTGTCCTCCGAAAATGTCTTTTTAATTAGACAGACCTCCACATCTGCCTGGCTCACTCATTTTCCTGGGGATGGGAAGTGAGAGACCTTAGCATCTGGTGGAGGCCTTCTCCTCGTCTCTGTCTCTCCATCGTCCCCTTCCTGAGGCTGAACTGCTGAGCTCAGGAGAGGGAGCTGCCACCAACTTTCAAGGGCGGCTGTGAAGGGTTTAGAGAAGTGAGAGGGGGGTCATCCATGCTTGAAACTCCCCTTGGAGGGGAAAATCTGCCGTATTCCAAGACACTTCAGATGCTAAAGGCTACAGAAATGGTCTCAAAGCTTCCCAGTCCAACTCCAGCACTTCTGACCACTGCTGTCCGGTGCGATTCGAGCTAAATAGAGAGGGAAAGTATCTGTGTGCACTCACAAACTGTGTCTTCTTTATAAGTTTAGCCCATTTTCTGTTCAGCTTTTTCAGTTCTCCAGAAATGGCTGCCCCTACGTCCTCACTGCTGCATTCGATCAAAAAGTTTCCAGCTTCGTTTAAAGATCCATGCCGGGAGTTCCAGGCTGCCAGCGTCTGTGGGGGGACCTATAGAGGATGACCAAAAAAATACACAAGACACTTATCCTTCCTCCACAAAATGCAAAGCAATTTTAACAACTTGGAAGAAACGCAAATGTACCTTTTTAGGGTGGCCTTTCCGTGTCTCTTCCAGCCAAGCCTTTAACAAGACGATGTTCTCGGTGTAGGTAGCCCAGGATGCCAAAACTTTTTGCAAGGTTTCATTTACATTGTAAATGTACTCCTTGCACCTGGAAATCTGAGATTCTACCATCTTAAATAGTTTGTTTGCATCCTCAGGATCAGTGCCTAGAATGTTATAAAAGACATGCTGAGCACACATTTCTACAACTGAGCACAGAATTCCATCCCCCAATCATTCTGCAACCACACGCAACTGGCCAGCATTGCATCCTGGGAAACTGAGTGAGAAAGGGCGTGACTTCGGGCAATGTGACAGCCCACTGTGTGTTAAGTAATGCATGGGTTGCTGTGATGGATGTTGGCCACCATTGTGAATATGCAGGCCCAAATCAGGGGTTGACATGGCTTGTCACCTGAACCTAAGCAGTGGGGATTATTTGAGGGTTAATCTACCCTCACACAAGCCATGGTCTGTTTCGGGATTTACTTAATCCTCAAATATCCTCTACTGCCAGGTGACATGCCAAACCATACCACAAGAGCAACTGGAACACACCACTGTGACCTGCTGACGCATTAAGCCATGATGAGCTTCCATGCCTGCAAAATGGCCCAGTGGTTCACCCAAGTGACTATTTCACCAAGCAGGGACTTGAATCCACAGCGAAGCTTCTTGCATTACCCATGGGAAGGGGCGCTGTTCAATTACGCAATGAACCAGACATGTGCCTGGGTTACCCCCTGTTTGGACTACGGTAACGCGCTCTATGTGGGGCTGCCCTTGAAGACAGTCTGGACACTTCAGATGGTGCAAAATAGAGCTGCTGGGATGCTGTCGGGGACTGGTCGCTACTCTCACATAACTCCAGTCCTCTATCAGCTCCATTGGCTTCTCATCAAAGTCTGGGCTCAATTCTAGGTGCTGGTTATTACCTATAAAGCCCTAAATGGCTTGAGACCAGGATACCTAAAGGAACTCCTTCTTCTCTATTTGCCCTCCCACCCCCTAAGATCGGCAGCAGAGGCCCTCCACTGGGAACCCTCTTTGAAAGAGGTCAGGAGACAGAGTACCTGGAGGAAGGCCTTCTCTGCGGTGGCGCCCCGACTATGGAACACGCTCCCTAGAGAGGTCCGCCTGGCGCCATCATTATAAGCTTTTCAGCACCAGGTCAAGACCTTTTTATTTGACCAATATTTTAAAGTTAATTAATTTTAATTGCACATTTATTCATTTAATTCATTTTAACCATGCTATTTTATACTCGGTCATGGTGTAGCCAATTTATTTATTTGTTAGGATTGGGCACTGTATTTGGGGTTTTAATGTTTGTAAACCACCCAGAGAGCCCTTTGGGCTACTGGGGTGGAATACAAATGCAATAACTAAATAAATTATAATGGATGGAGGATGAAACTTGTGCCTTTGCCTTGGTCATTGTGGTGTCCCCCTGGCTCTCTGAGCACCTTCCAGGCATCCCTCTGGAACCATGAGGTGTGCTGGTGTCACGGGCTAGGCTCCCCGCTTCACACATTCAAAGCCACAGACTTTTCTTGAGAAAAGTTCTTTAGTAACCGAAGCATTTTCCAGAAGTGCAAACACCCAGAAGGAATCTCTGAGCATGCACAGAGCAGTTCGTTGAACCCAATCTAGTGTTTACTTCTAGGAACTCTCCTTGTGAGTAAAGTTTGGCCTTTTGGAAACAAGCACATCTCCTCTCTGCACTGATCCTCCAGTCAGGCTGCTCTCCTCTGCTCATGTTGTATCACGGAGTCGAGAGCCATACCCGCTTCGTCTGTCTCTGCGGAGCTCCCCTCTTCCAAGTTCCCCCCAATAACTGTACACCTTGCTTATTCCTAGAGGCTCCCTGCAGATCTGGGGGGCGGGGGTCTGGCCTTGAGCTATGCACCTCTGCTTCTCTCATCTCAACATCTGGAATTGGCCCATATTCCAAAGCCGCCTCCTGCTCTTCCGAGTCCCAGTCTTGGGAATGCTTGGGAACTGCCAGGAGCAATGTCCTTCTTGCTCCCAACATGTGGCCTGGCTACATAAATCTACACATGCCTAAGCTTTGGAATTCTGCAGATAGCCAGAAGAGGTTTGCCAAGTCCTTGACGGACTCCTGCATGAGCAGGAAGGCTGCATTCGGCTTGGTGGGTCAAGAAACCGACTGGGGAAGCCACGAAAAGGAACACCCATTTGGTGCCCCAAAAACGATTCCTCATGACCTTTTCTATTTTCTTTTCCTTTTGTATTATAATTCATCCTGGGTGCAGAACCCGAGTCCTGCCCCAGAAGTTCAGGTCCTTCTTCTCACTGAAACAGCAGATCTGTACTTAGACTGCACCAGATGGTGGAAAGCTTGTCCATTCCCTTCAAACCCTGGGCATAGAAAAGTCGCATGTCAGCAAGACCAGGAGGCTGGAAGCCCTTAACCCTTGACATGCCAGTTCTCAAGGTTCGCCCCTCAGTGAGAGCAAGACCAAAGATTTCAGTAATGCAAGACTGAAAGCAGAACGTCTGATAAATTGGAATGAGTTCAAAGAAGCTGACAAAGATGATCAGGGGTGTAGAAACTAAGTCTGAGGAGGAAAGAGTGGGGGAATGGGGCATATTTATCCTTGGGACAAAGAACCTGAGCGGGGGAATAATTGTGCTTCTCAGGTACCTACAGGGTTGTCCCACAGAAGCCTGTTCTCTATCACCCAAGACTGTGATAAGCAACAGGCTTAAAGTACAGGAAGGCAGTCTGAGCATCCAGAAAACTGGAGGAACATTCGGAAAAATTTCCTAGGGATCAGATCTTTCAGTCAATGGAACCAACCAGGCAGGGAGGTCGCAGGCTTTCCAACACAAAAGATATTCAAGCAGAAACTGGACAGCCGTCTGTCACAGATGCCTGTAACTGGATTTCTGCACTGAGCAGGACCTAAATGGCTCCTTCCAACTTCCAAATTGCAGAGTGGAGGGTTCCAGCCATTCTGCCCACTCCCCCTGCCCTGGTTCCCTGTCTCTCTGTGCCCACTGAGGATAAATATGCCCCATTCCCCCACTCTTTCCTCCTCAGACTTAGTTTCTACACCCCTGATCATCTTTGTCAGCTTCTTTGAACTCATTTCAATTTATCAGACGTTCTGCTTTCAGTCTTACATTACTGAAATTTTTGGTCTCTTTTTGGGGAAAGCTTTGTGTGCTTCTGCAAACCTTGGGGGTTCTCTAACTAGGACGACGCTTCCTTTGAGTGTGTGGGTGGTGCTGGTTTGGTTACATAAGCGGCACCAACGCTGGAAATAAAGGGAAAGGTAAGCGCTCAGGCTGGACCTCAGCTATGTTTGGAAGATCTTACCCAAATTAGAAGTGCTTATGATTTTGTTCTTCTCCTTGCACGCTTGCAGTGCAGCATCTAGCTGACTGACAAAGTTTCTTTCTTCAATAAAATCCTGCCCAAAAGAGAAAACGTGCTTAGTAAAGTTACATCCTGCCTCTCCAGTGCAATTAGTGCTTAAAAGATGAACTGGATTGAGAAATACTGAACTGACAAGAGAGTTTGGCGTGAACCCAGCAAAGAATCAAGGAAGAAAAACCATCAATCAGTCAAAAGCTTTGCAGATTTCTCTGGCATGTTCTCCTCACTCTCACTCTCTCTCTACAGGAGGCGCCATTTTTCTTCAATGGCCAAGAAGGGTCTTGCCATTATGAACTATGGGACACTCTGTCTTGGGTCATGGGGATGTCCAAAATTTGTCTGCAGTGTAGGGGTAGAATTCTGCAATATGAAGTGCAGAATATAATTGTGCATTCAGGTTTCCTCCTATATATACCTACCCAAATCCTAAAGCAAGGCATTTAATCCAAGGCCCAGGCACCAAAGGTGCCCCCCCCGGGGGTCCTTGGGGCATGCTGGAAGGTCATGCCCTCTTCCTGCATCACCAGTTCCCTACATCATTTTTCCCTGCAAGCACCTACTTGTTGGGTTTCTGTTTTTGTTGTAACATGTTGCCAGGTCATTTCCAGCTTAAGGTGTCCCTCTGAATGTTTGGCCTCCAAAATGCCCTTGACAGCCCTGCTCAGCTCTTCCTGCCTAATCTAGGAAGCTAAGCAGGGTCAGCCCTGGTTGAAAGTTGGATGGGTGACTTAATGTCATGAACCACACAGAGAGCGTCAGCTACGGATGGCACAGAAATGTGGTGGTGGTGATGATCAGTGCATGACTTTGGGCTCTCATGGACCCTCAGCCTAACCTTCCACACAGAGTTGTTGTGAGGATAAAATAAGGAGGAGAACCTTACAAGCTGCCTTGGGTTCCTTGCAAGGGGAAGACAGGAGAGTTTTAAATATAATGTAATAGTAGTAGTAATAGTAAAGGATGGACGGTGTGAATGGGGACTTGAGGCTGTTACTGTACAATAGGCCTGGCTAATTCAGGGAACTGTTTGACGGGGTCCAGATGAGGTGGTCGTTGCTTATACCCTTCCCGTGATCTCCGCAAACCCTCCGGTGTTTCCCCACTTCTTTTGCCATCTGTTTTCCTTCCACAAACAAAGGAAACAGTGAAAGAGCTGCCATGTCTTTTGATGGGATCCCTCTGCCAGGAAACACCAACCTTGAGAGATGAAAGGGAATGCATGTGATCAGGGAGAAGAAGGAAGGAAGGAAGGAAGGATTCCCATCAAGAGGCATTCACAGGAGCTGGGAGCTGGAATCTTGCACAGTCTGCATAGGAATGAGTCTGGAAGCGTCCAACACAAGGGTGTGAATTATTTAAAATCTCTGTCAGATGTCAGGATGGCCATGGGCAGTAAACGAAATGGCATTGCACTGCCTTCGTGGTTAATCTCTCACAAAACTTCTCTTGTTCTGGGCAGTGGGAGGCAGGGAAATTTCATAGCTCTTTGTAGTTTTGCAGTGACATCTGCTGCTTAATTCAGCAATAACAGCTTTAACTGCAGCTAACACCAAAATGCTGTGTTGAATAGTGTGTAGCAGGCATCTACCACTTTCTCCAGTTAATATCATGCCCATTTTACAGACGAGAGGAAGAGAGACTGAGGCTAAGAAGCAGCAGGCTGCCTAAGACGACCTACTGAGATCACAGCAGATACAACATTTAAGCAGGGACTTTCAGATCCGTGTCTCAGTCTCACAGCCACTGCTCTGCCCAGCTAACCGACCTGCAATCGCAAAGAGCGCGATGCTTACCTGCCAATCTGAAAGCAGCGACTCCACTGTATCCTTGGTCCCAAACTTGATGCGCCAAATGTTCAGCTTGGATATCAGCTCCTCCAAGACTGCCGTGCAGAGTGAATGGTGGTGCTCCACACAGACATTAAAATCTGTCAACTGAATGTTGCTGAACCTGAAAGAAAAGCCGGTGGGTCTTTATTAGAATGTGGGATGAAAGGAACAGGTGTGACCCAAGTGGCACAAGGCCTGTTGTGGCGTAGAAAAAACGCGCAACTTTTTATAGGCCAGCCATGGAGCACCCGCACCCGCACCCGCACCTGCACCTGCACGCCACTTTCATGCTATAAAGCCTCTTCCAGGTACCTCCCACAAGCAAGACTTGGAAGACGTCGACAAGGCCTTCTTGGTGGTGGCCACCAGCTGGGGAATGATCTGCCCAGCAAGGCCTGCTTGGTGCCAACACTGTTATCTCTTCTGCACCAAGTTAAGCCCTTCTTCTCACAGGTACTTGGCAGGATAAAATGAGATTCAATCATGTTATTTCTGACATTTTGTGCTCCTTTTGTGAATGGTCTGCTCATATGTAAAAGATTTCTATGCTGCGTATGAACTATTTCTAAGGTTTTAATTTTTGTAAACAACCCAGGCAGCTTTGGTTATTGGCCAATATAGAAATGTAATAAATGAATTAAAACTAGTTAAGAATTAATCAGGTCATTATATGTTTTTTGGCGCCAGGTCAAGACCTTTTTATTTGGCCAATATTTTAACACATAGTAATTTTAATTGTGAAATGACTTATTTAATTTATTTTAAATGGTGCCCAGTGTGGAATAGTTAATGTATCTGATTTTACTGAAGTCTGAAATAATGTTGTAAGCCATCCAGGGACGACAGTAATGGACGGCATACAATTTTTTAAAATAAATAAATAAATAGAATTGGCAAGTTTGGGGATTGGTTGGGTTTCACTGAAGGAAGAAACGATGGTGAAGCAAAGGTGGTTTGAGAAAACACAGAAGAAATAAATGTTGAGAGGCTTGGAAGAGTGGGAAAAACGGAAGGCAAGTAACTGAAGGCGCATGGCTCAGGGGAACTGTGAATACTACATGCAGAAATCCTTTGCATTCCCAGATAAACAGATCTTGGGTGGTGGAGCTGGGCACAGAGGGTCTTAAAGAGACAGAACAGGTATGGAAAGTCCTGTTGGATTTGGCCAAGGTCCACCGACTGATGCAGAATGTGGAGAAAGCAGATGCAGGAGTGTTTTATCTCCCTCCCTCGTGACACGTGAATTCAATGGGGTTAAGGCCTTTTTATTCCAACAATATTTTAATAACTTTTAATATTGGTTTATATATGTTTTTAACTGCAGCCAGGGTGGATCTGTAATTCATTTGTATTATGTTTTATATTATTTTATTTATGTAAGCTGTCCTGGGCCTTCACGACAGGATGGCATATCAATATTCTAAATAAATAAAAATAAATAAATAAATCCCATGCAGATGAATGGTGGGAGATTCAGAACAGATGAAAGGACAGGCTTCTTCACACAGCACACAGGTGAAATATGGGATTTGTTACCAGGAGATGCAATGATAGCCACTCACTTGAAGGGCTTAAAAGCGGGTTGAACAAATGCATGGGGAAGGATACCAGGCCGGCTGGTGATAAGCCATCTCCATTGTGATCACGTACACTGGTTGCTGGGGAACATGGGCAGAAGGGGGGGTTTGCACTCATGACCTGCTTCTGAATTTATTTCTTTGTTAGATTTCTATCCCTCCTTTTCCTTTTCAAGAACTCAGAGCATCTTACATCATTCTCCTCCTGCTGCTCTCAATCTTATCCCAACAGCAGCAGCCCTGCGAGGTAGGCTGGGCTGAGAGTCTGGGACCCGCCCAGCATCACCCAGTCTGCTCCATGGCTGAGCAGGGACCGGAACCCAGATCTCCAGAGTCCCAGACCCACACTTTAATCCCGGTGTAAATAGAATGCTGGTTGAGGGTTTGATCCAGCCTAGCTCTTCGTCTGATCTTGCATTCTCTTCCCCTCTCCTACTCTGACCAACCAGCAGCTTCCAGAAAGCACGTGAGCCAGGCATGAATTACAGGTCCCCACAAGCTGAGATGCAGATTGCTTGAAAATGTGGGTCTAGATAAGCTGCCCCAGTAAGATAACAAGCAAAGAAATCCAGAGACCAGAAGACAATATGCCAGCTTTCTCCTACCCAGTGCTGTCCAGATGTGTTGCACTGCAACCCCCATCATCCCTAGCAGCAGGGCAGGAAAAGCCATGCTGGATGAGAATGCTGGGAGCTGTAGTTCAACATAATGCCCACCATTTACAGATCATGGATGGAAATGCAATCTAAGAAAAGCCTTCCGAAAGGGGGAAACTGCTTCTCAGAAAACTTTCTCCAACCGGGTAGCCACTGGATGTGTTGCACTGCAACTCCCATCATCCCCAGCCAACATGGCCAAAGGCAGTTGTGACCCAACACATCTGGGTTGCACTGCAGAAGGCTGGTGTGTTGTGTTAAGAGGAGGGAGCAAGGAGATCTACTGGGCAAAGCAAGTTCACCCCACCACATCTGGGTCAACACTGTCCTTGGTTCTCTGCAGAACCCAACCGCTTGGGCAGAGCAAAGGAAGGTCTCTGACAATCACACACCTCCTCCTCATCTCTTCCAACTTCTGAGGGGGCACCAGAGGTGTTCCTTTCTTATCTCTGTTCTTGAAGGACTGCAGGGTCTCCAAGTGCCGCTCAAAACATTCCATGGAGCTCTGAAAGAAGAGGCGGTTGTGTTGAAGTATCCCCCATTATTAGTACGTACATCACATTTCTATTCCGCCCATAGCCAAAGCTCTCTGGGTAGTTCACAACATTTTAAGTCACCCATCCAGCTTTCAACTAGGCCCAATCCTGCTTAGCTTCCACGATTAGGCAGGATTAGGCACTTCGGGCTCGACGGAAGCTACCGTGATTAGAGGTGCTGTGGAACGACTGGGCGGCATACACATGTTTTAAATAAATAAATGATATGTATGATTAAGGCACCATCACAGAAGGTAATAGTGCATTCGTAGGAGATTTCCCTGCGGAAAGGTAAAGGCTGAAAAGCTTGCTGGCACTGCTATAAAAACAATTCTATAAACTCTGCATCCCCTTCCATAATGATCTCACAATATTATTACGGAGTTATGTCAAGGATGGTTGTCCACTGAACAGAATGACACTTTTTAATATATTTGTTGTCCGTCCAGATAAGTGACAAGGACTGGCATCTCTAGGTTTCTGTGAAGGACCCCAGTACCTTGTGGGACCAACTACTAATGCCTGGCTTACTCCCCCCGCAAGTTCTTTTTCTGCCCCTGTGCTCCAGGTGCTGCCAAGAGACCGGATCTGGTCATGTTTTTAATTTCTTGCAATGTTCCTGACCTAGCATTGCTCTGAGGACCTTTCCCAATGGAAAGGGTGGCTTGGTCCGGAACTTTAGAACGCTGCCACCAAGTCAGGTATGCCCACCAAAAGGGATTTTGCCCAGGACTTCCTCAAACCTGGAGGCTTCCTCTCTTCTCTAAGGCCAAAGTCCCATTTGGAAGCATTTAAAAGATCACAATACATTAAGTTGGAAATAACGTAACTTGTGAGATTAACCAAGTTTGCTTAAAAAACAAACTGAGATTACCATTTAGCTACCAAGGTTATAGAATCCCTTTTTTTTAATTCTCCCACATTATGGGGTGACTTTAGCACCCCAGGAACACGTTCTGCACATGAGTAGCTCTACTGAGATGCTGTCACAAACTGCCTGGTCTAAAGCTTCCCCAAATTTCAGCTTCCTGCCTTTACCTTTTTGTTTTGCTTCTTTTTTATAAAAGGGAACTGTTTGGGGTGAGAAGTCACCCTGAAAGCTCCTCAGGAGTAACTGGGCCAGGTGACTTTGTGATTCCTACAAAGGCCCTCCCAAAAGGTGGACATGCACATGGTGGGCATGTCGTGAGCGGAGCCGGCTGGAGCCGGGGGTCAGACTAGATGGCCCGGGAGACCCCTTCTGACTCGCTCTGTTTCTATGTTTCTAAAAGGCAAAAAACAAGGTGAGATTCAGATCGTATTAACACTCATGTTTTATTTTCCTCAACCCACCTGGATGGATCTCATTCTCCCTTCAAGGACAGCCACCTGTTTACAGTGTTCTTGAGAATCTGGTAGATCTTCGGCCAGCAGATGCTCCACCTCTTGGAGCCAGGACTCAATGACATCTAGAGGTTGAGGCAACAAGAGGTCCAGCTTTGCTTTCCATCCGGTCATCTGCAGAGAAGGAAGACACAGACGGACTCAGCCTGGGATACGCCAACTGATGCATTCAACGTAACAAAAAGGCTTCCAGGTGCTTTTTTAGCACTGGCCAACCCTTGTTTTGTGAGAACAGAAAACACAGAAGTGGTGGGCAAGCGCAGGAGAGTTACAAGGGGAACTATAGTCAAAGCATCCATACCCACTCTAAAATTCTGTCTTTGAGGCAGGGCAATTGTACCAAAAAAGCCTTCGTCTAGATGAAACTCCACTGGGTTACTCAATTTTCTCCACTGGAAAATTCAGTCTCCAGGAAGTCATACACCCCAAAGAAGATTTGGCTATGGGGAGGTATAGAACTGAAATAAATAAACAATATGTATGGTCATGTTCTCATGCATTAATTATTGTAAGCTATAAGGAAGTTTAAAGGTGGGGATAGGATAAGAGTGAGAGCAGGAGTAAGAGAATGATGTATGCCACTCTGAGAATGTAGTAAGGATCTAAATCAAATAAGCAAGCAAGCAAAATTCACTTCAAAAGAAGGAGAAGACTTTTGGTGGCTCCCATTGTTAAATAACAAGAAGTTGGAAAATCTGATCCACCTACTGCAAGTTCCCCAAAATCTACTGATGGATTGTGACAAACCTTTCGCCACCCCTAAAGAGGTCCCTTCCGATTGTCACAATGCTCATACAGCACTATCTTTGCACTACGTTTGTACAACACGGAGACGCATTCCCTGTGCTCACTGGCCATCCCATGCAGAGGATGTGGATCAAGACCCCAAACTCCCGTCCTCAGAGGATCCTCAGTGCTCCTCCTCAAAAGAAAAGACTCCCGAGTTAAATCTTCAAGAAGAGGACAGAGAGGGAAAGACGTTGTGAGGTTTCCGCTTCTGCCAGACCCCGCTGTCCTTCAAGTTCCCAAGGACCATATGCCCAGTTTTTTCTAGAGGAGGCTGCATTTCAGTCAAAGCAATGGATCCTGACGGCTCCAGCCATGAAGGCACACATGAAGACACACTCAAGCACACCTCAGGTTGTCGCAAGCCGGCCTCTTTAAAAGAGAAGGCCTTAGTCACGGGCCTAGAGGAAGTCAAACTTCTCCTTAAGGCTCAGTCACTATCTGCTGCTTGTTGGAGCAATGCAGAGTGTAAACTCATCCACAGTTTCCTAGGGAATTATGACTTATCATTTATGAACTGCTTGTTCATAAACGCTGGTCACCCCGATGCAAGCAGGTTCCGAGCCTTGCCTTATTTGATGTGCCAATCAGGCCACGGCCAAGCTTATCTTGCTTCCAGCCCCTGCACCACTCAGAGGCAGGGCTGGGAATCCATCCCTCCAGATGGAACACCAACCCTCCAGAATCCACAGCCTTCCTCTGGAGTCTGGCCCAGCCCTGCGAAGTGAGCAGAGCCAAAAGGAAGCCCACGAACACTTACAGACCTCTGTTCAGGCAACCAGCAACCTTCCCAGCCACCGTTCCTGGTGGCCATTCTTCTGCCCACTGGCTGCTACTGGCACCAGCATGTGTGGAAAAACAGTGCAGACAGCAGGCACGCCAGCTGCCATTCCAGATGTCCAGCCTCATTCCCCACTCACCACCAGCAGCAGTGACCTCTGAGGAATGGCATGTGGGGATCAGTTGCTGGAGAGCGTCCTGCAAGACTTGCCAGGGACTTGATCTCTGAGCCTCTGCAGGGTGCATCAGAGCCTGGGAAGCCAAAACTAGGGAATCTGGCAGATTTTCCACACAAAATGGACCTCTTGCGCATCGTATGCAGAGAAATGGCGGTGCTATTTTATCCCACTCTTGGTTGTGAGCCAGGTGTCCCTTCCCAACGAAGGCAATCACTCCAGCAGTTGCTAAAAGAGTCTTTATTCCATGCAGGTACAAAGTATTCACAAACTCCAAAAGGTGACCCCTCGCTCTGCCCCAGTCTATAAGTGCGCCTGGGCGACTGAGCATCCCAAACTCCCGCGCAACTCTCCCCAGCCTGTTCTCTATTGTCTTCTTTCCCACAATCAGGACGCAGGGGCGGGGGGGCTCCGTGCTTGTCCTTGGAGTGCTTTGATCCTCCGCTCTCTCAGACTGGCCTCCTGGGGGTGTTTCACCACCTGGAGCCTCGCTATTCAAAAGAGCTCCAATATCAGAGTGAGAACTCTGAGCTTCTGCTGGGACAAATATTAACTCCCCTTCTCCTGGGCCTAAGCTACTGTTCCCATCACAGCCCTCGCTCTCTCGTGCACGCCCAGGAATCTCATCTGAGCGTACATGCACGGCACTCTCCTCCCCCTGGGAAGTGTCATTTGCCCCACTCCAGGGTGCAATGCTGTAATCCAGGTCTCACCAGGACCCAGCGCTGTTCAGCCCCCACCAGCAACAGAGGCAGAGCAGAGCAGAGCGGCATCAAAGCCCTTCATCCCAACAGCATAAATTGCAGATCCTTTGAAAAGTCCTGCTCACCTGCAAGTTGATGCTGTTCCACTTTTCCCTCATTCTCAGGTCATCTTCGCTCAGCTCCGGAACTTTTCTTTTGGACGCTAGGAGGGGCAGGAAGGCCTTTTTCTCCTCATTAAATGCTTCCATAAAAGACAGCATCTCCTAAGGATTAAAATGTTTTAAAGAATATATACATACAAATTCTGTGTCAGATGCTTATGTAGTAAAGTGTTGGCTTTTTAAAAGCATTTAAGGAAATGGACGGAGCATAGGCTGAAGTATTGTTGTACAGAATGATGCAGCAAATAGAGAAAATGTTATTTATATTGATTTTTATCTATCAACTATATACCACTCCATTCCCATAGGATCTGGACAGTTTTCAAGAAATCAAAAGCAACAATGATTAAAATTGACTTACAGCAAGATTGTTAGATAAAACTGATCTGAGAACTAATCTGGGAAGGTTGGTTGGAAGAAATACATCTTTAACTCCCACTTAAAGGAAGCAGTCTGGGATTTCTATTGCATCCAAACTGGCAGGCCATTCCACAGTTTAGGGGCAACCACTGAAAAAGTCTTCCGGGCAGTTGCTTTGGCCTTGCAGGAGCAGACTTCAGAAGATTAACCTGAGAGGACCTTCCATATCGATGTATCCTTTGCAAACATTAATATCTCCAAAATCATGAATTTACAAAGCCACATACCTGGTATTTTGTGTAGAAGGGGGCAGTCTCATTTTCAGCCAGCATCTTTGTTAACTTCTTTTCTTGAGTGCTCAGCCAATCCAAGGTCTCACTGACTTTTCCCTGGAAAATAGAACAGACCATTGGAAGGATCAGCCCTCCGCAGGATTCCTGTTTGCCTCGCTGCCAAAATGGTGCCCTGCCAAAGACAGTCTCCAAAAGGTTCCCCTTGCAAATGTTCCCCTGCTTCAATCCGAACCTAGTAAAATCTGGGGCCAGTGCAGAGAAAAGCTGCATCTCTCTCAACCGTGGCTAAGCAAGTGAGTTATAGGATCACGCCTCTCCATTGATATTGATTATTATATTCAAACCCAATTCCCACAATTTATTTCATATTATGTTTATATCCTTCCTCTTGCAAGAAGCAGAATGCAATGGACACGATCCCTTTCCTCTCCAGTTGGCTCTCCCAAGAACCCCAGCAGACAAGCTAAGCTCACAGTCTGATATGCCACACCCAAATGCTGAGCATGGGTTGCATGTGGCTTCCCACTGTCCCCCAGCCAGGGACTGTCCTGAAGTCACCCTGTGAGCATTATGGCCAAGTCGAGTCTAGAATCCAGATCTCCCAAGCCCCAGGCTGACATACGCACCACTACACCACACTGCCCCTCTGAAGGCCCACCAGACTTCATGTGTGGGTGGTCCCATCCCACAATTCCTCTCCTCTTATATGCAATCTCCTTTGACCATAATCAGTTTTAGAAACAGAGTGAATCAGAAGGGGTCTCCAGGGCCATCTAGTCTGACCCCCAGCTCCAGCTGACTCCACTCATGGCATGCCTACCATGTGCATGTCCAGCCTAACCTGCACTGATGGTAACCATGGTCAATGCTTAACAAGGTTCTAACTTCACCAAACACCAAATTTGGTTAGCATCACAACAGATATAAAGAAGACACCAAGCTATGATTGCTGATCCAGATATCCAGAACCGCCTCTCAAACTGACAATAGCTCCCCAAGACAGAAGTCCTTCCCAGCTCTGCTGCCTGAGATCCTGCAGCTCGGGGTGGTCAGGGGTGGCCGAGGCCAGCACGCCAGCGTATTTCAGCTCAGCACTCCTGCTATAAGTAATGAAGGTTTAGGAAAGACACATCAACCTTTGAGAATGGAATAGAGGAACCTGCAGAAGTCGGGAAGCTTGGGAACTCGGTGATTGGTGGAGGAAAGTGGGTGGGGCAGGGGAAGAGATATGGCCACCTGGGGAAGCCCAGGGTTCTAGAGTAGGCCCAGATTCGGCCTGTCACTCTGCGGTTCAACACCGCTGCTGCAACTAAATAACCCCGGGGGCTGAACGTGGAGTGGCCTAATGCAAGGCGAGTGCTCCACCAAGCCCCCCCCCCACACTAGCAATTAAGGTCACCCCACTTGGCCAACAGGGATAGGGGACAGACGGTTCCATACCCCGCTTCCAATCTGTGGAATCCTTCAAAAATACTCCACGAAAGGAGATGCGCTGCCTGACTATTCCCTACCAGGCTTGGTGCTGCTGGATGAAGCCCTAATGAATCTGAGACCTGGAGACTTGAGCAAGTGGCTTCCACTGAAATCACGGGGTGGCATGTCGCTGGTGGTTCCACGTGGACCTCTGGCCCAATCAGAGCCCACCTGGAAAAGAACCTTTGGGGTGGAAGCCCCATTTCCGTCCCCCCCCACACACCATTTCCAAGTATTTTATCTATATTTCCATTTATATGCCGCCTACTACCGAAGTCTCAAGGCGGCTTTTGTATTGTACCGAAGTATTGATTTTGGTGCCTGCTCAAAACACTTTTATTTGAGAAAGTCCTCCGGAACTAACCAGCTATGCTGTCATTTGTTCTTTTTAAAGATCTTGCTCTACTCTTTCAACCTATTGTATCTCTTCTTGTTCAAAATTCCAACATTTCCATACCAGAAATGGAGGGTTATAGAAATATTGTAAATACATAAACAAAATGGGCATGTGAGAGGGGATACCAAGCCCTGGAGGCTGAAAGAGAGAGAGACAAAGGTTTCATGTCAGCTTCAGTGGGGTTTAAATCCAACACTGGTAACACTGGAGCTTCTCTGATGTTAACAGTGTCCAGGAGACAACCAAGGCTAAGACTCTGGAAGTCACCTCCACCAGCCACGGGTCTATTCACGGTGTTGGTCACAGGTCCCTTCTCATGTTGCAGACCCTCAAAAAAGATGCTTAGAGACCACCAAGGATCCTGTTCCAGAGAAAATGGCAAACTTGCCCCTGCTGGTCTGAAGCTGAAAAATGTCACATACTTGGGTGTCTTCTTCAGCCACAGGTAAACTTTTGAAGTACTGCAGAAACTGAGCCACGTACGTCATAATGGATTTTTCATCTGGACTGATGACATCTACATCTGTGAAATTCCAAAAACCATTAATGTGCCCCTAAATCATCCAAGGTTTGCTCACACAGTGCACTATGTCCATGAAAAGTTATCCTCTATGTACATGACTGAGTTGATCCACATTTGTACAGCTCCTAAAACCTCAGATGTTCTTGTGGTCCAGAAACATGTTTTCTGGGGTTCATCTTGCAGTGACGCTGAAAGGCTGACCACCTGTGGACACCTGACCAGGTGAGCATCCCTGCTTGAATTACTGCAAGAAGAATGAAGGCAGGCATGGCCAGTGGGAAGGACATCCTTCTTGAATCTCCTCCTGTGCACACCCAGTTCCAAGCGCTGCACACTACTTCATCCCACTCTCCCAAGGGGAAATAAACTCTCCTTGGAGGAAGCAGACAGCCAAGGGCTCCAAAACATGCCGCTAAAGATCATGCGAGCTACCCCTGGGTAGCAAAGATGCGAGCGGCCTAGCACCTCAACCTCTTCTCCAAAGTTGGCATAGGAGGCACTGGAGGAAAGGAAGTCCTTCCAGCATCTTTTGACTGCTTCAAGACCTCCCAAAGGTCCACAGGGAAGGGTTGAAGGGCCCAATGGACCAGGCTGTTCACTCATCTCTCGTCCTTCCTGCCCTCCAGGTCATTGTCCTGATCCCAGACGGGCATGACAGACGCAACTGACCCTGTCCACACGTGTTGCACATGTAACTATGACAGCAATTAGGATACAGGAGAAACTCGTGGGAAATGGTGCTCACACCACGGCTGACCCAGGCGGAGCATCCAGGGTGGGGACCTTTCCTTGACTTTTATGCGCAGGCTAAGAAAGGCAGATCTGACCTGGCCGGTGCTGGGAGGGGTGGCTGAGCTGGGCACCAGCTGGGAGGTGGAAGGGCACGCAAAGGAGCTCCCCCATATTGGGGGAATTACCCGGTTACCCCCATATTGGATTCCTCCAGGAGGGAATTCACTGGGAGTGAGGCTTGGAGGCCACGTCTCCTCTGGCAGAGTAACCCAAGGAGGTTCCAACGGCCAGTTCAGGGAAACCCAGCAGGCTGGATTAGGCCTACAGACTGATGGTTCTCTACTCCAGGAATGGATCAATGGTCTGATCCAGGATAAACTAGTTCCACATTTCTGGGTACGTTAAGAAGAACCAAGCAGTCACCAAAATGCTACCAATATTGCAAAAACACAGGTTTGATACACCTTTATACAGCCTTCTGCAATGTCTGAAACCCTTGCCTGTTTAAATTCCTAATATTTATTTTCATTTCTGTATTTATAGAATTTTGTATTCCTACAGTCCCAACTTAACTAACACGTTACTATTCAAACAAGACCAAACGTCTCACAATCAAGCCAATGTGCAATCAAGATTGTCCCAGTGGAACTGCTGTAACTGTCAGCTCTCTGGTTGCAGGTGAATGGAAGACTTACCTTCAGGTTCAAGCAGAGGGGGAATATTTAAATCCTTCTCTGCAATTTGGAAGGCCTCTTTCAGATTCTCTTTGTTGGTTCTCTCTTTTGCTCTTTCCAGGTCAACCAGGTCTGGCCGCAAGGCATGAATGATGGCTAAGAAAGCCAGTCCATTCCTCCAGCTGGATTTGAAATCGGCAATGCTGATGGATCCGTGCCTAAGAGCAACAGCAGAAGAACAAACAAAACCTGACTACAGCCACAGTGTCATTCCCGTATTGGAATTCCTTCCCCGCAAGGCTGAATTCAATCCTAGAGAAGCTCTCAGGGGTCTTCCATCCACTGGGCCAAGTTCCTAAACTACACCCAAATGCCACTGTATTTTTGCTTAAAGCTCTGTCTGCTGCAATAGCGAAGCCCTGAGGGAGGTGTTTACATCTCTGGGATTGGTGAAGAAAGAACCAGTATGGGAGCCAGGAAAACTGCTAAATGATCAGCAGTCAGTAGAAAGGAGTATGGCCTTCTAGGGAGCCAGGAAGAGCTGGATCGGGACCTCAGCTAGGCTGCATTTAGCAAGCATTGAGGACAGAGTGACTGGGCTTGCATGACACACTAAGCCACCATCCAAACCGCCCCATACTGCCCAAGGAGACTGACAGCCCGAGAAGCCATGGCTTGTTCTACAGTCTAGCTTGTTGTGTTGTCTGAACCCAGACAATGCAAGAAGCCAATTTTCAATAAACGGAAAAAAAATGAAAAATCTCCTTGACCAGTTTTTGTCAACCAGGCAAATGTGCATCCATATATCCCCCTCCTACCTTCACCATATCAAGATCCATCATTACAACATGGCATACGCCTGCTATCTTAACCATGGTTAAGGTATAGGGAACAGCCTGTGGCCCATCAGCAGCCTCCATGTCTCCCCTTAGGTGCAAATTCCACTCAAATCGTGGCATTCCAAAGCTTCCAACTCTGAATCTGAACTGGACAAATTGGCAGAAGCAGATGCTTAGCCGAACTGTCAAAGCCAGCAGGCTTCAAGGTAAGCCAAGTGGTTGGTGGGAACCAGATCACTGCTGGTTCATGGGGATGCACTGTGGAACAGGCAGGATCAGAAGTGGAAAGGAGTGCATTTATCAACCCAGCAGTTCAATGTCAAGCCGGATCAGCGGACCAATTAAGTGACATCCAGCATTCCTGCCATCCAACCCACAAGCAGCAGGAACCTCCTTGAGGGAGAAGCCAACTCTGTTTAGTGAGGATGGGAGGAGCAGGATTCATTTTGGAATTGACTTCTGGCACGGGCAAGGACTACCGTATTTTTTGCTCTATAAGACTCACTTTTTTCCCCTCAAAAGTAAGGGGAAACGTCTGTGCGTCTTATAGAGCGAATGTGTGTGTAGTAAGTCTGTCAGATGTGCAGCCCATGGGGAAGTGATGGGGAATGTGCCTGTGATTATGTGCCCATTTGACTCAGAATATTTTTTTTCTTGTTTTCCTCCTCTAAAAATTAGGTGCGTCTTATGGTCAGGCGCGTCTTATAGAGCGAAAAATGGGGTAACTCCTCAGATGAGAGGATCTCAATTGTATGCATGTTTCTTGCTAACCGTCTTTACAAAATATATTGTCGTTTGTAGTGTCTCTTCATGAACTGCTGGGCAGGAAAAAGAAAAGAGGCTTTAGGGAGAGAGATACATCAAAGGAGGACCCTTGCAGACTGGGGAATATTATGAGCAGCAGCAGGGCAAGCAAAGTCTTTAACTTTCTGTCCCCTGGTGTAGTCCCAGTCTGGATCAAGCCTACCTCTGGCTCTTTGCTTTAGAAGGAAATTTCCCACCTGCAGCAGCAGGAGCTTCTTTTGCAATGTGATGGGCCTGATCCAGACTGGATGTACAGAAGTGCAAGCAAAGAGTTAATGCCCCTCCATTTGGGTCCAGATCCCATCTCCTGCACCTGCTCTTGACTTTTTGGAAACCAGTCCCTAAAACGGAGCACCCCACTTGGGAAAGTGCCCAGGGGTGGGTGGGGGGAGCAGGGTGAGGGAGGGCTGATTCAGACCAGAGCTGCAGCTCAGGGAATGTCCAGCCCTTCCTCCCACACTGCAAGCGGCTGCCGAACCAGACTGCATGCTCTGGAGCGGCTCTCGACAGCGGAGCAAAACGCAGACGCTCCAAAACGTTTCCCTCTGGCACTGTTGGTGAAAAGATTAGGTCCGCTGCCTCGGTTCAGCATCGAAGAGGAAATCGTGTGTCGCAACCCTCCCTACCCAGGCACCCACCAAATGTGTTGGACTACAGCTCCCATCATCCCACACAACCAGTGGCTGTGTTTGGTTATGGAGGATGGGTCCTGCAGCCCAATCCATCTGCATGGCACCAGACTGGAGAAGGCGGCTGGGTTGCTTTGCCCCAGTTACCTGTGCATGGTAAGTGCTCTGAGAAGCCACTCTGGGCTAGTTTGCATGTCACCATGGGTTAACTAGCCCATAATTTGCCAGACAGGCATGGAACATGTGAGCAGCTTCCAGCCTAAGAACAGGCACGACACACTGTAGGTTAACTGTGGGTTGTTCAATCCACAAATGGCTCAAAGAATCTGGGATCAGACAACACACTAAGAACCTACGAACAGAAAGGGGTGTTGGTGGGTTGTTCTACACACTGACTGAATGCAGTTCATGTGTGCTGTACAACCCCTGCAAAGCATGGGTGAATTAACCCACAACTTGCTGCCGTGATTTGCAAACTGTGCCCATGACATGCAAACTGGTTTATGCTGGAATTTATGTTGGAATAAACACACACAAGTGAGCAAACCATTATAAAAAAGAGCGGTGCATATCTGGAAGGGATGCTAACACAACTTCCTTTCTACAGCACATTTCTGTAGTCAGGCATGAGTCACTTGAAATGCTGATAAAGAACTACTCAAAACCAGCTTGTAGATAGGCAGGGAGAAGCACACGCCCTGGTGTGTGGGCCCACGGATGAATTCCATGATCTCACTCGTTTAAAATGTGAGGGTTTGTTGAGACAGTAGCCAATGCCAGTCTGAACACCAAAAAGCTGGGGGCAGGCGGAAGAAGTCACGTGAACGAGTCACACTTTCCCTTGTTGGCCTAATTATAGATCTCAATCACAGCTGAGCAAATCAAAAGTAAGCTATTTAATCAGGGTAAGGCCAGCTTCCCGCAGCCTGCTGCTGCTCTCCCAGCCTCTTGGAGTACAACTCCCATCAGAGCCAACCAGGGCAACCAATAGCCATCTGAGTGGGATGGTATAATTTGGTGACCTGCAACAGCAGGGGGGTAGACTCGATGGCCTTCTCGGCCCCTTCCAACTCTACTATTCTAGGATTCTATGATCCTAATAAACAAATTAGCAAAATGTGGGCTTGACCGAAGTACTACTAGGTGGATCTAGAACTGGCTTCAAAATAGGTCACAGAGAGTGGTCATCAGTGGTAGCTTCTCAACCTGGAGAGGAGTTACAAGTGAGGTACTACAGGGCTCAATCCTGGGACCAGTACTCTTCCAAATCTTTATTTATGATCTTGATGAGGAAATCCAGGGAACAATAATTAAATGTGCAGATGATACTGAAGTGTGTGGAATAGCTTGGAGAGATCCCTTTGGAACTGGACAGCCATCCTGAGTGGGATGGTGTGACTTGGTGTCCTGCAACAGCAGGGGGTTGGACCCGATAGCCTTCTTGGCTCCTTCCAATTCTACTCTTCTAGGATTCTGTGATAGAAGTTGTGCTCCAAAACATCTGGAGGGCACTGGACTGGGGAAGTCAGTGATTCCCAGAGGCGGCTCGCAAAGAGCCCGAGCGAACCCATCATCACATGTGCCTCTCCCTGTCCGAAAGGAGCAGGCGACCCCTGGATAAGCCGGTTTGCAGGTGTGGAAGAAGACACCCCTCTAGCTTCTTCCCCCAGCGAGAAAGCCAGCCCAGGAAGGAACAAAAGTCAACACAGACAGGAGGGGAAAGGGCGCCATGGCAGACTGCTGACTGATTGCTCGCAGGGAGGGATACAGTAGGCCCCATTCTACAGCTGACCCCGCTCAGACGGTGGGAGCTTTGGCTGGAAGCAGCCCTTCCAGTCAGGGCTGGGGCCAAGGGTAGGCAGGCACGGCTGGGCTCCAGCAGGGCCCCACTCACTGCATCCGCAGGGGAGAGGCCTCTCCCCTGCCCCTTGCTCCGGCCCAGAGGATGGGAGTGAAGAGACAGGGGAGCCACAGAGGCTGTGGCTCCTGCTCACTGGCAGCCAAGCAAGCAAGTGGTGGCCATGACGGGAAAGGAGGAGTGGGGATCGCTGGGGCTGCTTCGCCCAAGAGCCCTGAAATCCAGGAGCCAGGATCACTGCTGGCAAGCCCCAACCTGATGCCCTGAGCTTCCTGACCTCAAGTCAGACCCATTTCCAGCACAGATGGGGCAGCCCTTGCTGCAGGAGGAGTCCTGGCAACAATGCTGCGCACGCGAGCGATGGAGCGGGTGCTATGGGCAGGCATTCAGGGAATTCTTCCCCCTTTCCAAACATTTCCCTGCTGCTGATTCCCATGCTATAATATATATAGCTTCCGTATAGCTTGAAGTGCCTGATCCTGCTTAATTCTGGAAGCTGAAATCTGGAAGGGTGACCTATATGCTCTGAACCTCCCAGAGAATTGTGCCTATGAACAACAACAACAACAACATCATCTCTACTGTTGATCAGGACCATAGACTACCTTCAACAACCCACCAAACAGCCGTTATTCACACATATGAAGGAATGTTTAATGGGAGAAAGCTACTGTTGCATATGGTTGGCGCCAGACTGGGACGTAGGAGATCTGGGTTAGATCTCACGGGCTGGATGCACAGAATACGGTGTGTGAGTTGAGTGGGGCTTGTCACTGACCCACATGTTGCTTTTGAAGCACAGGCTGCCATGTTGTCTGAACCTAGCGGCGATAATAAACCATGGCGCGTAAACCACAAATAAGCCATGCAGTTCACAGCCCAACAACAAACTGTGAGTCTTCTTAATGACTTGTCTATGGTTAACAAACCATGGCTAGCTATCATGGCGGGGTTCAGACAACACGATAGATCGTATTTCAACAACAGCCCATGGTTCAGTAACAAGCCACACACACTGCATGCTCAGACCCTGAGGAACATTTTTGGCAACTTACTTTGAGTAAATGGGGACTTCCCCTTTAATTCCATATAATTGAAATGAAGGTGAGTCTTCAGTGAAGACTTTGAAGGTTATTTGATTTCTGTACTGCTCAATAGCTGAAGCTTTCTGGGTGGCTGACAGCAACTGGTAACTCTATGCCAGTGTGGTGCAGTGTTTAAAAGGATGGGACTCAGGCGACCTGGGTTCGAGTCCCTGCTTGGCCATGGAGCCAACTGGGTGACTCTGGGCCAGTCACAGACTCTCAGCCCAGCCTACCTCTCAGGGTTGTTGTTGTGGGGATAAAATTGAGAACAGCAGGAGGAGAATGATGTAAAATGCTTTGAGCAGTCCTCAAACACTGCTGAAATGTTGCAGGGCACTTCTCAGCTCAAAAAAAGGCATCTGGTTTTTTTAAAATGTGTGTTTTGAGAGAAAGCATATTTAGAAATGAGTATTTGCATTACCATTATTTTTTGCTCTATAAGACGCGCCTGACCATAAGACGCACCTAGTTTTTAGAGGAGGAAAACAAGAAAAAAAAAATATTCTGAACCAAATGGGCACATCATCACAGGCACATTCCCCATCACTTCCCCATGGGCTGCACATCTGACAGACTTACTGCACACACACATTCACTCTATAAGACGCACAGACATTTCCCCTTACTTTTGAGGGGGAAAAAAGTGAGTCTTATAGAGCAAAAAATGCGGTATATGCAATTAAATTCTGCAGATTCATGTGGGCATGGGATGGAATGGGCTTATAAGTGTCGGCAGTGGCAAGGAGCGGCAAGTGTCGGCAGTGGCGAGGAGCGCCTTCCAACAGCTTCGACTGATACATCAGCTGCGTCCCTTCCTGGAACTCGATTGCCTGACGACAGTGACACATGCGTTGGTGACTTCCCGGTTGGATTATTGTAACGCGCTCTACGTGGGGCTTCCCTTGAAGACGGTCCGGATACTTCAACTGGTGCAAAATAGAGCTGCCAGGGTACTGACGGGGACTGGGCGTGGTTCTCACATCACCCCAGTTCTCCGTCAGCTCCACTGGCTTCCCATTGAAGTCCGGGTCCAATTCAAGGTGTTGGTCCTTACCTATAAGGCCCTAAACGGCTTGGGTCCTGGCTACCTAAAGGAGCGCCTGCGACCATATATGCCCTCCCGCCCCTTACGATCAGCGGCAGAGGCTCCCCTCCGGGAACCCTCCGTGCGTGAGGTTAGGAGGGTGAGTACCCGGAGGAGGGCCTTCTCGGCGGTGGCGCCCCATCTATGGAATGCGCTCCCCAGAGAGGCTCACCTGGCGCCGTCGTTATTTGCTTTTCGGCGCCAGGCAAAGACCTTTTTATTTAGACAATATTTTAATAGTTAATGTTAGGTTTAATTTATGTTTAATTTATGTATTAATTTAAATTTCTTATTTATATTTTGTTGTATGTTTTTATATGATAACCTGAGATGGGCCAGTTTTTAAATATGGTATATGTTTTTAATAATATATTTGTTTAATATTGTGAGCCGCCCCGAGGCTGCTGCAAGGGGCAGCATAAAAATAAATAAATAAATAAATAAGCAGCTGCCTGCAAAAGAGACATGGGCTGGACAGCACCCGATTTCCCTGGTTTGCAAAGCGCCCGGATTCACATCGCTACGTACGTGGCACACTGCTCCTTTGCCCAGAGCAGCAGAGCCTTCTTTGCTGACATCTTCCATCGTTCCTTCGCTTTCGTATTTCTTTCGGCCGGGGGGCTTGGTGTGGGTGATGAGCCCACGGCGCTCACACCATCCGGGGAAGTTTGACTGTACCCGCCAGCAAGAGTCCACGCTAACTCTTCAATCTACCATGAAGAAGTCAGAAAGGGACAAAAAAAAATCAAGCCAAAGTCATGGATAAGAAAGCTGAGAAGAGTGCTAATTCAAATGGTGGCTTTGAGGTGGTATAGCCCTTGCACTAGGGCCAATGTATGGAAAAACCTTGTAGGAATCAGAATCGCTACTTCAGAGGAAAGGTTCTACCTGGCCAGCCTTAGCACACATGGGGTAGAGCGCGCATGACCAGGTTTTTTTAATTGGGTTGAACATAGCACTTTGGTCAGTATCAGACAAACTTGAGCGCAGAGCAAAAGGAATTCAGACATGGTTTAAAAACACTTCTCTGATAGAAGGAACAGAACTAGCTAAGTTGCTCTTAATGTCTTGCCGGACAAGTGCAAGCGAGAAGCAGCTTTGTAACACTCACATGAAAATGCACTATGATGGTCCATATGAGGCCCAGCACGATGGAGGGTTTTCCTTCCGTGATGTCAGTGACGTGGATATTGATTAGTTTGATCTGAGAAGAAAGTGAGAAGGCTTTGGTCAACGGTCAAAGCGGAGAACTGCCCGTTGCATTTCAAAGAAGCAGTTGGGCGCATTTCTACAATCTGCATTGGTAGGGTGTGTTTTTTCAAATAATTCTTTTTATTTATTTATTCCATTTCTGTGCACCCCACAGTCAAAGGTCACTGGGAAGTTTACACAATGATCAAAAATCATATCCTCCGTACAACACTGGAGACATCAACTTGATTCCAGAGTATTCCAGCTAAAGCAAGGTAAATACACAGCATATCCTGCCATGGAGCCAGCTGGGTGACTTTGGGCCAGTCACAGACTCTCAGCCCAGCCTACCTCACAGGGTTGTTGTTGTGGGGATAAGATGGAGGAGGAGAATGATGTAAGCTGCCTTGAGCCCTTTGAGGAAAAAGGCAGGATATAAATCCAAAAATAAATTAATAAATAAATAAATATGCTGGAAAACAATTTCATTAGAGTATGAAGCTATGAAAGCCCAGAATCATTTCTGATCATGCACAACCAGTTGCTTCTCATCCTCATAAAGGTAACATCTGGTTTTCTGAGTTGTGTTTGCAACCTGAAGTAAGAAATCTACCACATGGGTGTTTGGAAAGATAGATCTACTAATGCCAAAAGTGTGTACTCACATCTATAAAAGTGTGCATTTACAGCTTATAATGTTGGAAGCAGTCCCAGGACTCCAGTACCCCAGTCGTGGAGTCCTTTTACTTTCCCTTTGATGATAATTAGAACCTGTAAATCACATTTTACTGAAATTTCCTACTGGAAATAATGCAAAACAGAACGGCCCTCCCATTCATCTCTGACAGTTTATGAGGAATGAGGTTGTACAGGCTGCTTGAAAAATGCTGTTGACATTTGCCATGGTGCTTTGTCACCCAGGCAAACTCAAAACCCTCACAAGGCTGGAATGATACTGACCGATCTGTTCTTCAGGAAGGTCAAGGCATTTTCAATGTTGGTTCTGCACTGGAAGGTATTTGATCCTTTTTCACGTGGCTACCCAGAAAAAGAAAAGAACAATTCTGTTAATGTCAGTGATGGGCTCTCTTTACTGTACGCATTCAGTCTCAGAAACTGTTGGTGAGCCAGGGCAAATCGCCCAAGTTCTACTGTAAAATCCTGATTTATCTTTTGCTTGCATGACCACACTTCCTAGCCAATCTATGAATGTCACAGGGTAATGGCAAGGTTGGAAGAGATGCCTCCAACTTTGTTCCATGAGCCACCAAAACCTATGCCTGAAGAAGAGACAAAGAAAGCGTATGTGAATCGCTGGAGGGCTGGAAGGGGTGGCGAAGCAAGCACACTTCGTCCTGTCCCACAGAGGGTTCCACTGCAGGCAGCATGGTTTAGACTACACACTAGAAAGGACCCCCTCTCTCATACAATCGAGATATGCTAAAGACTATAAATGTGGGGCTTTTACAAAGATTTAACAGCATTTGATCAGGTGATGCTTAAATCAGATGAGAAAATGATTAAAAGACTATATAGTTTCTTACTCGATAGGAGAATGGAAGATGAACAGGTTAAGGAAACTCTGATAATGTGGGCACAAAACTTTGGATACAATATTGAATTAGAAAAATGGCAAAAGCTGTGGGAGAGAAATATTAAGGTAACATTAGCAACTTCGTATAAAGAAAACCTGTATAAAATGTTTTATAGATGGTATCTGTCACCAAATAGGTTAGCTAAGATGTTTCCAAATATGTCAAATGGATGTTGGAAATGTAAACATAAATTGGGTACCTTCTATCATATGTGGTGGACTTGTGATAATGCGAAAAAGTATTGGATTAAAATACATAAATGGCTTGAGGAAATGTTACAAAAACCCTTAGCTTTTAAACCTGAAGTTTTCTTATTAGGCATTATACCTGTTGATATTAGTAAAAAAGAAATGTACTTGATTTTACATGTAATTACTGCAGCGAGGATCGCATTTGCTCAACACTGGAAAAGCGAAGAACCACCCACCGACGAACTGATCCTAAAAAAGATCTTGGACTGTGCAGAAATGGACAGATTGACTTTGTCATTGAAGGAGAAAGAAGATGCTGATTTCTATCAAACTTGGGACTCTTTTATTATTGGCTAGAGAAACGGGACTTCATATAGATTTAAATATGTTTTTAAGTTATCACAAATAGAAAAAAATGTGGGGGCTGACCCAGCAGGTCTGATGTTTCTGATGATTGATGTTGTTTTTAGTTTTCTTTTGTTTAAGGGTTATTTTGAATAAAACTCATTTAAAAAAAGAAAGAAAGACGCACCTCTCTCCATTCGCTCTTTGACCTTGGAAGGTGGTGCATGTTTGTTAGGCAGAAGTTTTAAACAGAGGTTCATCGGCCATTGACTAGGCATGTGGGGCTGGACTAGATCACCTCTATGACCCCTGACAATTTGATGTGGCTGGTGCAGTGAATATTTCTGCAACTGTGCTTATATGGTGGGGAAGGGCCTTTTCTGTGGTCGCCCCCAGCTTTGGAATCTGCTCCCTGGAGAGGTGCACTGGCACCAATGCTTTATTCTTTTCAGCACCAAGCCAAACCTTTTTATTTACCCATTATTTTGATGGTTAATCCTTTTATCATATAGTTGGAATATTGTGCATTTTATATATTATAGTCATAGAATCATAGAATAGAAGAGTTGGAAGGGGAAAAGAAGACCACTGGGTCAAAATCCCTGCTGTTGCAGGACACAATTTAACACCATCCCGCTCAGATGGCTGTCCATGGCTTAATGTGCTGTTACGCTTTGGTTGTAAGCCATCTTGAGATTCACCTGGATAAAGATGGGATAGAAATGTTATAACTAAGTAAATTTAGGATTGTTTAACTTAGAAAAAAGGTGAGTAAGGGGAGATGTGCACAAAATTATGCAAGGTGTGAAGAAAGAGACACCAGGGCATTTCCCCCACTCTCTCGTGATACCGTAACGCAGGGTCATCTCACGAAGCTGAGTGGAGGGAGCTTCAAGCAAGCCAAGAGGAAGCCTTTCTTCACACGGCATGTGGGTAACTGTGGAATTCCATGCCACAGGAAGTAGCGATGGCCACCCATCTGGATGGTTATAAAAAGGGATGGGACAAATCTGTGGAGGAGGGAGCGAGCCGTGGCTACTTGTCTTGATGGCTTTGTGCTCCCTCAGAATCAGAGGGACCCTGTGTGCACCTGGTGCTGGGGAGCATGGGTGGGAGGACGCTGCTGAACCATGTCCTGCTCATGGGTTTGGCTGCTGTGTGAATGGAATGCAAGATGGACCGTCGGTCTAATCAGGATGACTCTTTGTTATGTTCTTATACTTTGTGGAGAATTAAAGGACAGGTGTGTGTCCCAAGGGGCCTGTAGTCTAGAAACAGGGCATGGAGGAAACAAGAGAGAAAAGGAAGGGAAGAGAGGCCAAGATGGGCTAGAAAAACGCACGTAAACAGTGCTTTGCAATGGCTTTCACCATGCTCTTGGCAGAGAGCAGGAAAATACAGATTAGTTCAAATAGCTTCAGGAATGGATTATGATAAGGAGAGTCCATATTAAAATCTCAGTGTTCCAATCCAAAGTAGTAGTTAAGTAGTAGTAATTATCATACCAGAAATCCAAATATCATTAACAGGTGTCTGCAAGTCATTACGAGCATTGCAGTGTATCTATTTAGACAAATGTTTGCGTGTTCTTTCTTTTCTTTTTCTTTTAAAATTTATAGGCCACCCCTTGCCACAAGCCTCGGGGCGGCTCACAACCAAAAGATTGAAACATAATGTTAAAATTTCCAAATATTAACAATTAAAACTAACATTAAAAATTGGCCCATCTCCAAGTCAAAATTAAAACAACCTATCCTAAATACAGATTAAATTAATAAATAATAAATAAATTAGCAATTAAAATATTGTTTAAATAAAAAGGTCTTCACCTGGCGCCGAAAAGCAAATAAAGACGGCGCCAGGCGAGCCTCTCTGGGGAGCGCATTCCACAGATGGGGCGCCACCGCCGAGAAAGCCCTCCTCCGGGTGCTCACCCTCCTAATATCTTTCACGGAGGGTTCCCGGAGGAGAGCCTCAGCAGCAGATCGTAAGGGGCGGGAGGGTGTATATGGACGCAAGCGCTCCTTTAGGTAACCGGGACCCAAGCCGTGTTTTCTTATTTTACACAGCATGTTCCATTTATTGTCATTCAAAAATTTAAATTATTGGCTACTTATTAATTATTGGTAAGGAAGGAGTTGATGGATGCACTGGGCACAAAGAGAAGTGGGTGAAGGTATTTTTCTCGGCATCCTGAAGGCCAGGATGCGGAATG
This sequence comes from Varanus salvator macromaculatus, assembly GCA_023646645.1. Taxonomy (NCBI): domain Eukaryota; kingdom Metazoa; phylum Chordata; class Lepidosauria; order Squamata; family Varanidae; genus Varanus; species Varanus salvator. The sequence continues at coordinate 25,854,195 of JAIXND010000624.1, read as the reverse complement.
TTTTCTCGAGGGGGCACCTGCACTGGATGAAAGCTTCTGCCTAAATTTGCATAGGATTGTGCCCTAAGTGAAAGGGGTTGGATCCTAAACGGATCCTGAAAGGCGCCCTGCATAGCAGAGTTTGTGCCACCAACCCTGTCTGTAATGCGCTACAGTGCAGAAGCAAGGGCTGTGCGGTGTGTTGGCTGCGTTTGCTACAAGCACTGCTGATGTCAGACAGCAACCACAGCGCTCCATCGTTTTTGGTGGCTGCGGAAGGCATTTTATTTAAACAAGCCTTCCGGGCTTAACCAGCCACCTTTATTGGGACGATCCGGCTTTACAGATCGTCTCTCATTAACACACACACCAGGCCCACTTTTCTTGTTTACACTTCAGATATTTTTGGGATATAAATCCAGTAGAGAAATAATGCATTCCAGAGGTCCAAGGCATGCATTTAACTTAAATAATAAAATATATATTTATGTTTATTTATTTCATTTCTATACCACCCAATAGTGGAAGCTCTTGGAGCACTTTGCAAGAATCCTTTTTATCATTGATTCTAGACATGCACAAGTGCCCCAATGGAACAATTTGCAGGTTCCAGAAGTCTGTAACCCTCTTACCAGCTGTTGTCCAGAAAGAACCTCCAGGAGATCCAACAGCGCATGGCCCTCACCGATGTCAGTATACAGGTCCGAGATAAGGGAAGGTGGTGTATGCTGCAACAGATTTATTTATATTTTGGATATACAAGATGTTATTGCTCTTGCTATGCATAACTACCCATCTGTGTATCAAGATTCCTTTGCTTCCTGGCTCTGGGGGTCTAAAGTTACCCCAAGATTCTAGCAACCAAAGCCGAGATGCCTCAGTCCAGGCTTCCCCACCATGATGCCTCCCACAGTTTGTTGGACTGCAAGTCCCATGATTCCTAGTCAGCATGGCTAACTGGGAAGACACCAGCTACGGGAAAGGTGCCTCTCTCTGCATCAAAATAGACGCCTGCTAAGAAATGGGACCAATGGAATATCCTCTGCTATCTTTAGATGCCACCAAGGGGAGTGGGTGGACCTGCAGTTTCTAGTACGACAGTTGTCAGGTGACGTAAGGAGGGCCAATAGGAGTGCACCGGGTCCTATAAAGCCTCAATGGCCAGCCAACATCCTTACTCTAAGCAATACGCTTCTGGAGTGAAGATCTAGATTATTCTGCTGTGCCCTCCGCTTGCCTTCTTGGCCATCGGACCTCCAACCCTGGCAAATGGACCAGCCCCATCCTCCAGCGGGGTGTCGCTTCCTCCTCAGGAAACCGCTTTTGAGCATCAAGAGCAGCCAGCAAATTGTCGGTTTCTTTCATTCCTTCTGATCTGGAGTTCACTGGCAGAGCATGAGGAGAGCTTTTGCAATTTGTTTAGAACTCCATAAACACAAAGAAGGCCCCTGGCCATCCTGTGCACCAGGGACTGCAAGGGCAGGCAGCCAAAAGTCCTGCACCAGTCCTGCAAACTAATTCCATCAGGTGTGCTGAGATGTTTTCAGCCCAAGAGCCAAACCTGCTTTCAGCGACCGCACGCCAGTGGTGAGCAGAGCCAAAGGCAGCGAGGGCAGTGCCTACAAACCGGAATATCTTAGCTTGATGTCTTCACTACCAATAGCCAATCCTTAAGAGCAGCATTCCAACCTTTTCGAACGGGTGGGGAGCCGTGACTATGCAAAAGCCAAGACAGCACCCAACTGTCTGTGCTTGGGGGAAAATAGCATAAATCCATGTAGCATTCTCTTTCTGAACTGGTCTGCTTGCTTTGCCCCTCATCTCTCGACTGGGTCAAGGGACTCGCTCATGATCTGCCCCCACCTGTAAACCTGAAAGGTCTCCCTCCCTTTCCATGGTGGGCTGGTTCCCAGGCTGTCTGAGAATCTTCACTTGGTACCCTGGAAATGACCAAGCCCATGGCCCACCCCTGCCCACTCCTCTGATTCAGATGAACCTAACTGAGCAGACTGTGAAGTATTAGAGGGGAGCCCCTTCTCTACAAGGAGCCCTTTACAGGTAAGGGAAAAGAAACAACCAACAGCCAGATGTGCTGGAGAAAGGTGTCTCTTCCATGCAGCCACAGTGTGCTATCTTTAATCTTCTGAATAAATTCACAGGCCATGTGAGACCGATCTAAGACCGCCATGACACTGGTGGAGAGGTGGACTGGTTTGGAAAGATCTCCCCAAAATGCGGTACTGTTTAGCCAGTATAACCCTGCACCGCAGCTTGCTGGGATCTAGCACTTGCCATATCATGAACTAACCTACGGGACAGTTTTGAATGTCTTTCTCAAATGTTTGCAGGGTATTTGAAAGCAAGGAAAGCAACAGATTAACAGATAAAGGAGTGATGCCTTTTCTAAAAAGAAAAAGAAGAGTCATCTTGCAAGGAGAGGCAGGTCTGATGGCAAGACCAGCGCTGGGTGCACTGACATTTACATCTTTCCTGCACTTCCTGACAGTCAGGACCCCGAGAGCATGGAATGGGCTTCCACGGGAGGTGGTTGAGGCCCCATCGGTGAGGGTGTTCAAAGACAGGATGGACATGCACATGGTGGGCATGTCATGAGCAGAGCCGGATGGTGCCGGAGGTCAGACTAGATGGCCCGGGAGGCCCCTTCTGACTCGCTTTGTTTCTATGTTTCTATCTCATATGGGAACTGCAACACAAAGAGAAAGCCACGTTCCCAGGAGGGAAGAACCTGAGGGAAGAACCTGCTGCAGTTCTGGTTGTTATGTCCATCACATCTCTGAGTTTTTGTGTGGAGTTTTTATGGAGGTGATAAACCCCACTGTGCCACTTTAGACCACCAACGGAAGCTGCATTTTATTTATCTGAGACATTTATATCCTGTTCAAAACCAAAGGTCTCATGCTGCATGGTGGAATTACCTTCTATTCAAAAAGGAAAGCAAAACGGGAGGGTTTCCATGAGAAAACTAGGATGTCAGGAAAAAACCTTTCCTTAATATGCTGGATTGTTAGATGCAGAAAAGTCTTTTTTTTAAAGGCGCAAGGGCATTCAAGCATGTGAAGCATTACAGCCTTGATCAATATTTACTATCTTAGGGAGCACAAGGCCGTGGCAATGCTCTTAATCTCCGCTGCCCAAGGACCCCGAAAACATTTCAACTATAATTTTGTCTGGCGCTCTCTCCCACAAATGCATTCATTGAAATTCAGTTGGCTTCCAACTGAAGAGACACACCATATCCCATCTCTTCAGTTTTATTACCCTGTTGTGCTAAGAGATATTTAACCAGAAAAGGAGGCTGCTATATTGTTTTAATTTTAGATGGATTTTGCAAAGCTATTCCCATCCTCTGAACTTCCCTTACCTTTTCCAGCTGTGAGTTGACCCAGCTGGTGAAAGTTCTCTTCTGAGTATTTTCTTGCTCCGCTGTATGATAAACAAAACCAGAAAGATTACCTTTTGGCAAAGATAAATTTTCTTTTAAATTAAACTTTAGATGAATGCATTCAGTATCCTTTAATACCTATTTTTGCTCATACATAAACACAAGGTAGATAAATCAGTTTTGGAATAATGCCTAATTCTTCCCAAGGGCCCATTTGAGAGGATCTGGAAGAGAAACTCCATGTCAGAACATGCATATGGAATATGAGCTTGACTGTCTCCTGCGTAAGACACTGCAAAAAAAAGCAGCTCTGAATCACACCATGCTTTTAAGACAGCTGAAAATTCTTTGAGGCTTCACTCCCCACAAAGTAGTACACATTCATGAGATGTTTCTAGGGGATGGGATAGAAAAGCTTTTAATAAATAAAATAAATACATGGTTTAGGTTTCATGATTGCCCCATCAAATAGGTTTTGCAGGATTCTGAAACAGCCTACACAACCTGTTTGCCAGAGTGGAACATGGAATATTCCAAGTCACCTTCAGGGGAGAATGCAGCAGAGACATAATTATTGCAAACCTCCAGTGTTTCTTGGCTTGCCTTACATTCTGCATAGGGAGCATTCAATCATTCTCATCCCCAGCCCGCAGAAATGATGTTTATAAGGCAATTTTGGCTTCCCATGTTTGCACAGAGCTTCTGATAGCATTTCCCTTACCACACATGCACAATTTGCTAAGGAAGGAAAAAGAGGACAGTGACACAATATCTTTGGATTGGTACCCCAATCTGTTTAAAAGCCCCAACAGACTCTCGGAAAAAATTACGGGATACAAACAATGTTGCTCAAGGCAAGCAACCTATTGATTTTTCCCTACCATTTGGTGTTAAGGCATGGTATTCCTGTAACATATAAATGAATGAATAAATACAATTTTCTGTGCATCCAAGGAGCCAGATGAAACAAGACATGTGTACTATGAATTTCAAAACTCTCCCACAGTTTTGAAATTAATAGAAGCCATGGGCAGAGTTGGGGAGTACGGATATTTATTTATTTATAACTTTTCTAGACTGTCCTCTACTGTGGTCTCAGGACGGTTTAACACTAAGACAAAATAAAATAAAACACAGCAGGTTGTGGTGCTTGAGGGGAGGAAAACCGTTTATCTTGGATTGCTCTTCAAATCATTCGCCACCCTGAAGCTAAAATTTGCCCTGCAGGGGAATCTCACCTAGTATCATTAAAGCTGTTTCTCCAAGCTAAACATACCCAGCACCTTCGCCCTGTTTTCTAAGGACTCAGCCTCACTGTTGGCTTGGGAGTGATTACAACACAGAAAAGGGAGAGCAGGGATTGTATCCGTCCTCCTCTTCTTCCTCCATCCCTTTCTAAATAACAGAAAATTTATGTTCCAGGGTGCTTATAGAAGAGAAAGGACAAGCAAAGGCAGGTCAATGTTCCGCCAAGCAAACAGCCGAAGGGCACATGGGAAAAGCTTGTCTTCAGCTATGAGTAATTATTCACACTCAAACACTTCCTAAAGATTCAAAGGGAATGGAAAGTATGTGTATTCTGTGAAATCAGTAGGAAGGTAGAAATCAACAGCCCAAAGTTAACGTTCAGAGTTGAAGGTGAGAGGCAAGAAACTTATTTTCATCAAGATTCCAGCTGCAACAAATTCACTAGTAGGCATCAGTAACATGACTGCTATTAACCTCTCTCCTCTGCACCATTGCACTCAATCTGTAACCCAAAGCACTTGTGAGCCATGAAGGGAAGATATTAAGATTACTTAGTAATACATAAGGAGTGCTTTGGAAGCTCTGAAAGGCCAACACAAATGCTAATAATCATTTCTTTTTTTCTAAAATAAGTTTCTAGCCCTTAAGAATGCAAAGGTACATTTATTTGCTAATCCCTGGTGGAGATGGGGAGAGGCCTGTTCTCCCCTGCAGAGGAAGGCAGGACGCGCTCCAATGGAGCAAAGCTCAGGGAGCCAAGGTTCAATTTGGATGCCAGGAAGCACTTCCTGACAGTCAGGACCCCGAGGGCGTGGAATGGGCTTCCACGGGAGGTCGTTGAGGCCCCATCGGTGAGGGTGTTCAAAGATAGACTGGACATGCACATGGTGGGCATGTCATGAGTGGAGCCGGCTGGTGCCGGAGGTCAGACTAGATGGCCCGGGAGGCCCCTTCTGACTCGCTCTTTTTCTATGTTTCTATGTTTCTAACTTGGAACAAGCAGGCAGATTCATTGTTCTATGTACTTTCAGGTCCATATCCCAAACTATCAGCCCCACCATATATTATGCAAAATGGGTACACACAGGCAAATTATTGATCTGCATAATTTATGCACTTCATAGAATTTAGGGTTCCCCTATGACTTAGGTTGCCATCTTGGCCTAGAATGTTTACACACACGCCCTGGAATGAAAGTTCAGCAATTCAAACTGCAGCAAATTTCTTCAAGTACATGTAAGTTTTCTCCGAAATTGGGTGGGAATTTTGGACATGGGGCAAATGTTTAAAATTACAGGGGGGATTTTTACTATGGTGGCCTGAAAAATGTGGTCTTGGCACCATCTCTGGTCACAGCGGCGACCAGAGGGCTCTTTCTGCCACTGTAAGAAGCCACAGATGCACATGTCCCCCAGTTTTCAGGACACAGCAAGCCGACCACTCACTGCCCATGACCCATCTGCCAGCCATTAAGAATCCCCCCATCTCCAAAACTCTAATAAATGCCCCCCCCCCAAATTCACTGCATGCACACAGACTGGGTAACTGGTGTCCTTGATGCCTATTTTGTTCAAATATAAAAGCAGAGGTCTTAAGGTGACAGCTTTGGGAGATGAAAAAATATTCAGCTACCCCAGCAAAAAAAAAAAAAAAACTTAGAATCAAATAGGACTTGCCCAACAGGGCTTCACAAGCAATAGCACCTGAAGTATTTGCCTTCCAGAGGTCCTTCAGATGCTTTGCTAGGTAGACTTTTGTCACCCCTCCTCATACCCCCCTTTTTTTGATTTGCAGGAAGCCGCAGGGTAGCCAAGTTGGTTTGCATTTCATTTGCAGGTTGTCAACATTTGTTATGCAAAGAGAGGCGGAGGATTATATTGTTCCCTATTCAAGGCAAGGATTAAAATACTAGTGTAGCAATTCTCAGCAAGAAAATAGAGCATTCACATTTTTGTGAATATGTGCTGAGGGTGTTTGTGTTCTGAGCCTGTAGCAAGGAGAATGTTTCACTTCCAGTTCTGAATGCGAAGGTGGGATGAAGGTCTCTTCTAGGCAGCCCTTTTTAACTGCACGTAACTCATCTTGTGTCTCCCCAGCACAAAATGGGCAGTCTGCCCATCACAAGTGCAGAATCTCCTCCCGCTCTTAGCCTGTCCCCTTTCATCAAGTTGAGCTGTGTTTACCTGCTGGAGTGAAAGTAACATCCAGGTGAGGGTTGGCAGTCACACCCTTTGAACATGATGACAAACACTCCAAAAATATCCCTCAAGTAGGACTGGGTGAACCATTTGGCTTCATTTCGTTCACGCTTTTTCACTTTTAGGTTTGTTCTGTCTCCTTTCTGTATCAGATTGCAATTTTTTTCATCTGCATGAAAATTTGTATGGCTGTTCATGCACAATTTCAGACAAATGTGTACATATTTTTCTGTGCATTTTTGTCCAAAACTGCCATTTTAAATGATTTCCCAATGAATAATGTATTTGCGAACATGTGTAATTTTTAAATTCATGCATTTCAAGGGGGAAAATGGTGGAAGATCCCCTTTCTTCCCTTTTATAATCAAAATTGGAGCCTTCTGGTCTCTAGGGAAAACTTATATGCAATTCAGCGCAGCTTCTAGTGTGTCCTTAACACAGAGAAAAAAGAAAGGAAAATTATGAAGTCTCAATCCCTGATATCATCTAGGCAACAGAAGCAAACAGAAAATGAGGGATGTTGTTTAGGTAAAATAAATCCCCTCACCTTAAAGCAATGCAAGAATTAATTACTTCTTAAATGCTGTCTAGGGAAAGTTCCACCTCTAGATTGGCCAGATGCATCAAAGGGCAAAATGGTTTTAAAAGATGGATATTAATAGATTGGAGAAGTATGTTAAATGATCTTTGGGCTGACAGAGTATAGTCTAAGTGGGGCATTTGCTGAATGTAGAGTGTCCAATTCTCTTTCCCACAGAAGGATGAGCTTTTGTTTATCTGTAGATAAGAGCCTGAAAGATGAGGAAGGGAAAGAAAAAGATAGCGAATGCAAGGCTATTGCCACTTGTTTCTTTGTCAAACAAGAGGCCAAGGTTAAGCAACAGACAAGCACATGGTATTATTCCTTCCAGCAAAGCCTAAACTATTTGTTTGTGGAGATTCATCTAATATTTATTGTAGAATCACAGCTTCTGCAGCAACCTGCATGAGGAATGCCCTTTTGTTCATGGCAGGCCTTCTGGGGCTTTACAAAACAAGAACAAGTAAAAAAATAAATTCAACAGGTGCAGCTTTTCTCAGTGCAGAGGCACAGTTGTCAGGAAAGCATCACCAGATGGATTTGTGCCTGGCATTTCGAAAGCAAACCACCTGAGGCGGGCCCAAAAGAGGCAGTCATCCATGCACCATGAGCAACTAAACAATTCATGACCGTTAGCTGGAGTTTTCTGGCTTCTAACATATCATAGAACCATAGAAAAGTAGAGCTGAAAGGGGCCAGGAAGGCCATCGAGTCCAAGCCCCTGCTGTTGCAGGACACCAAGTCACACCATCGCACTGGGATGGCTGTCCGATTCCTATCTGAATGTCTCTAGTGTGGGAAAGCCCACCACCTCTCCAGGCAGCTGGCCCCACTGTTGTATTGCTCTGACAGTGAGGAAGCTCTTCCTGATGTCCAGCCTGAATCTGGGTTGTTGCAGCTTGAATTGATTATTCTGTGTCCTGCACTCTGGCATCAGCCAGAAGAGAGCGTGACCTTCCTCTTTGTGGCAGCCTTTGAGGGACTTATAGAGGGATGTCATGTCCCCCCTCAGTCTCCTCTCCTCAAGGCTGCACACACCCCGTTCTCTCATCCTTGCACCCTTCCCGGTGAACCAGCTGGTCAGCACTGCCCTACCCAGCCTTTCCCAAGGTTGGTTTTCAGATATTCTTGGCCTACAGCTCCTAACACCGGACTGGGCATGGTGGCCGAGGTGGCTGGGATCTATAGCAGGTACTCATGACTGGGAAGGGCTGCTAAGCCACCTCTCCATGCTTACTTCCTGAATATAAAAGCCCCAAATAGACCTTCTTTCATGCCACAACTCCTACTTCTCACCACCGCCATGATCCTTGTGCGGGCAAAAGCAAGGAGCAGCTGCCCTGGTGCCAACCATGCCTACGCTTGATGGCAGCTCCATTTAGTTGAGCGGACCTGAGACAACCCCAGCAGTAAAAGACCTTCTCTAGATACCGGGCTGCTTCCTGGCCAAACTCAATATAATAGTACTCCATGCATTTTGAAAATATATATATATATACCGCCTCATTTCCGTAGCTCTGTGCAGTATACAAGAGTAGAACCAACAATATTTGAGTCAAATGTAAACTAAAACAAGCCGAAAATTAATCTGGGGACCATTCTGGGATGGCCTGGTGGAAGAGATGCACCTTTAACTCCCTCTGAAAAGCCTCGCTCTGGGATTTCCTTGCCGTCTCCCTGCCGACCATTCCATAGTTTAGGGGCAACCGCTGAGAAACTCCCCTGGGTAGCTGACATTAATCTTTCGGAAGCAGACTTCGGATTATCCCCGGAGGGCCTTAGCTGGCGAAATTAAATGTATGGGCGAAGGTGCTCCCGAAGGTATTTGGACCCAAGCCATGAAGGGCTTTAAAGGTAATTACCAACACCCTGTGCTGTATCAGAAACGCTGGCAGCCATACAGAGACTTTAAAAGCTGACATGCGGTCTCCGTAGGGCGGTCCGGAGACCAGACCAGCCGCCATATTTTGTGCTAGTTGTCGTTTCCGGAGCAGGCACTGGTAGAGGGCTTTGCCAAAATCGAGCCTAGAATTTATCGGCATTTGCACTACTGTTTCCAAGTCATTCTCCTTCAGGAATGGATGCCGTTGGCAAATCAGCAGAATCTTCACTAAATCCCCAAATATCCTTTGCCTCAGGGAGGACTTGAGAACGCCATTTTCTATATAGCCTTCTGCCACAATAAGACCTTCAGGATGGGCTTTGCTATAGGATCCTTTTTCTGTTTGAAGTGGAACTAACGACCATGCGGAGATAACCTCTTTTCTTTCTTTTCTTCATTTGCCGGGGCAATCCATTCCTGGGCAACTTTCCCACAAGCGCAGGATATTTCCCGTTGACATTTAGGAAGCGAGTTAAGACCCTTGTTATTCAACAGGTTTTCCACAGGTAAACGCTCCATGTTGCTTCCTACGCTGGTTTTAGTAAAAAGTTTATTGCATTTCAAGGTTTCCATTGTCATATTTTATTATTTTGTCATTGCAATATTATGGCCATGTTGTTGTAAATTATTGTGTAGGCAGAAAGGCAAAGTATATGTTTTGCTTTTTAATCAGTAAAGTATTTATTCAGGTGTTGCATTGAGTTCATTGGGTCTTTCTCCTAAGAAAGTGTGCAAATGATTGCAGCTTGTCAGTGCAATTCTATACATGTCTACTCAGAAGTAAGCCCCAGACAGATGTCCACAGGGCTACAGCCTAAATCATGGGTCCTCAAACTATGGCCCGCGGGCTGGATCCGACCCACCATGCCCATTTATCCAGCCCGCCTAGGTTTTGGACTCACTTGGAGAAAACGATCTCTGAGTGGCGTGTCCAAAAGCTCTGACCTGTACAGGTGTTCTTTAAAACTGAGCAGAGAGAGAGCCGGCGCACGCCCAAATTGCAACAGCTCAACTGCACATGTGCCAGATCCCCCCCCAACTGCACGCATGTACAGAGCAGGAATACGGAGCAGGAAACAGAAGAGAGGCGGGCGGAAGAGAAAGAGAGACGAAGATGAAGACGAAGAAAGGCTTGAAGGTAACAAAAATATAACTTTTTAAATCTATTTTTAATTATGCGAGCTGGGGGACAGCCGGGCCGGGGACGGCCGGGCCTGTAGCCGCCCCTGCCACCTCGCCGCGCCCACGCCTGCCGCCTTTCAACTGGCCCCCTGTAGAAAAAGTGTGAGGACCCCTGGTCTAAATCAATCGCTCAGTCCGGCTGCCGGTTCAGGTGGCTGACTCAGCAGCAGTCAGAAAAGGCGCAAGAAGTAATTAGTAGCCATCCAGACTGCCAAGTGCCATTTCAGTCCTCACTGAGCCTCCTTTGAGCCCATTTATTTTCGGCATGGGGAGAGTCTTTTTCCATATTGCACTAGTCCAGAACTGAATAGTTTTTACAAAAGCGTCAATTCATCTATCATGTGAGTCATTAAAAAGGACTTTTGTGTGGAAGTGAAGGATGAATAGACTCTTTGTATCAGACCATTTTAATAAGGCTCTAATTGACCTTGGATTTATCTTGCCCTAGTAGTTTTTGTCTTGTAACCGACCTAAAATAAATACTTTCTACCCAAGTTACTGCACTGGGACTTGTACCAGACTATTTAAAAGCAATTTCAGTGACTGGTGGCATTTCTCTTTTTCCTTCTTCTCTTTGGAAGGTATTGATTCTGGCATAGGGATGCTTGTGAAACTCTGCACACCCGAATTGTTCCATGGATTTGGACTCTGAAAATACAGACCAACGGAGCCCACAAAATCGAAGTCTTCCGTTAGCAGCTGGTAGCAGCTCCTGACCAACCAGATAAAAACCAATAGGTTACTAGCGTCCAGAAAGTTCTAACTGACTAAAACTGGGTGCCCAACACATGGCCCCCTCCCAGCTGCAGAAACAACCATCCTGCATTATTGTGTGAATGGGCCAGTTTCGGCTTGATCAGCCCCTATAGCAACCTGCAGCCACTCCAGAGCATCGAATGGACACGATACAAGTTCAGAACAAGGTGCATCTGGCCTACCGCATAAATGCTGGCTTTTATTTTAATGGTACATTGCAGAATTTGGTCCAGGACCCCAAACCATCTGCACCATCTGGCTCGAAAGTCTCCCTGATTCATCAGGCAAGAACGGTTTCTTTGAAATATGTAGTGTTCTGTGAAATTGAGGCTGCTATGTATCATCTTGAAAAACACGTTCTTCCTTCCTTGTCACTCCGGACAAGACTGGATTCAGCGCCGTCCGTCCGAACTTTAGATGTGGCCTGGAAGGGCTTCACATTCACGCGCCGGACCTTGGCTAAGCTCCAAAGCTGGCCACCGTTCTGGTGCGATCCACCCATGGCAGGCAGCATGGCTGGAGAGAAGCTGATGCTCTGGGTAAAGGAAAAGGCCAGGCTAGGCTTTCTAAGGCTAGGTCTGCCCCTTTTGGCTCTGGAGCCAGCTGACCACATTCAGGCTGGAACTGCAGCCTAGTGGGCGCCCTGGTCCAGCCTAACCAGTCCGGCGTGCTGAGTGCTGATGCTACACCAGTTGAGGGGCGATTGTCGCTCTCTTCCCTGGAGCTCAGTGGGCACGTTTACAGGGCCACAACTTGCGCACGACCAAAGAGTAGCGTGGTAGAGCAAGCTTCCTCTCTGCACACTGAAGTGTGCATGGGCGAGACAATTCTCGCCTGAACGCAAGGAATGCAAAGGATCGGCCTTGAACAGAGTTTCAGGAGCAGACAGGCAGAAGAAAGCAGCCCGGCTGTGTATGTCTGAATTGTGCCAGGGCAAAATGAGCAAAAGCTCTCCCATAATGTGGCTGCAGAAAGCCTGAGTCTGTGAGAACAGCTTTAGAATAGATTGGGAAAGTTGCAAAGACTATATACTGTTAAGGGAGCTGTCCTACATATGTTTACACTGAAAAATATCCGACAGCTCCCAGCTTTATCCTGCCTAGTTCTGCATAAGACACCCTGTGTCACATTTACTCTGCCCAACAGTGACTTCCCCGTGTCTCAGGAAGAGGGCTTTCCCTCCACCTGCAACCTGGGAGAAGATGCTGTGAACGGAAACCAGTCCCTCTTGCAAAAAAGCTTGGGTGCTTGTACCACGGAAACGGGGCTCTTCCCTGGCCAGAAGGGGAAGGAGAAAACCAGCATCCACATCCAGCCTGCAAAGCCACGACCCAAAGATTGGCCAAGCAACCAACAGAACGGAATTCTCATTCCGTGATGCTATTGCACACGGGGGCAGCATCACCGTGAGACTATGCTGGCAAGCCGCCCTGTGTTTTCTCGATATTTTTTAAGGATCCGGCATTTTCGTATAGGATCCCTAAAAAAAAAAAAACAGCAGCAGAATTGCAACCTAATTGCAACCAGCGCCTCCCCGGCTGCCTTCATTCTCTCTCCTACGAAAGAACCGAGTGGCACGGCCCGTCCAAGTGTCGAGCGCCCGCTTGCTGGGCTGCCCCCACTGAACCACCAGATCAGGAGAGTTAAATAGGTTAAGAAGTGGAATTATGCTCTGGGGACGGCGTGCAAATTGGATCAGCTGGTCTGGAGGGAAAATCCTGTCCGAGCTTGCTCAAGCAGAGCTCACACCTGCCCCTCACGCACACCCCGGCACCACCTCGCCACCCTGCCTGGCACTCTGAGGCTTAGTCACCATGGGAACCGGAGGCAGGAAGTGCGCAATGCAGCAGAGATACCTACGGTGCCCAAGCTCCTGGCCACTCCAAATAAACTCTCGCGGACGCTGGTGCAGGTTGGGTGCAAGGAATGGGCCATGAGCATCAGATCGGGCAAGTGACAAGGCCCGAGAACTGCAGCAACAGGGCCCAGCCAGAACTGCCCCGTTCTTCTATCCAGTTCCAGCTTCTTCTCCTGTCCAGACATGCCACTGGACACCATGTGTGCTCAGAGTGACCCTGTCCTGCAGGTGGCTGGGCAAGAGACAGCACAAGCGTTCCAAGCACCATTTATCCTCTAACAAATTTATTTATGATATTTATATCCCACCTTTTTCCATTCCAGGAACTCAGGGTGGCTTTCCGAATCCTCCTCTTCCTCTCCAAGTTATCCTCACAACAACCCTGTGAGGTAGGTTCAGCTGAGTGTCTGTGACTGAGCCAAGTCACCAATGGGCTCCATGGCTGGGCGGGGACTAAACCCAGACCTCCTGAGCCCCAGCCCAGCATCCTTAACTGCGCTGCCACTCCGGCTTTCATTCCGAAATCTGTGTTGCTGCTCCACCCAACGTGCAAACGGGGTCAGAGCCAAAGATCTTTGTCCACCAGCTGAAAAGAAGCTGCTGGAAGGCAACCCCCCTTCTCTGCCTGCAGCCCACCCCACAATTTGCTCCGGAGGGTCTGAGAATCTGAGGGGTACCCTGGGGTACAGTGAAGAGCTCCTTCTGAATAGAAATCTAGCATCTCAGGGAGAAGGGCTGTAGTCAAGCCTTCCCCTTGGCCACTACTTCTCTATGCACAGGGACATGGAAGCATAGAGGGGCATTCAGTGGCATGAACTTACTTGCAGCCTGGGGTGGCACAACTGAGATGCAAGTTTCCCACCTGAAAGGGAGCCAGCCCAGAAAACCAGTCCAGGCTGGTTTTTCCCCCACTACTCATGTCGGTTGCATAGCAGCTCCAAGTATTTAGGAACGCGGCTATGACTCACAATGGAATGCGTTACCTGTTTCTCCATCCTTGGCACTTATCGCTTTATTGCAGTGGGAGGAGGAGGTGTGGCGGCTTTGTTAGAGAAGCAACCACACCTGAAACAATTTCTCTTGCCCCGAAAAGAACACCCGATAACTGAGCCCAGTACCACGCCACGGCAAACAGCCCTAGGCATCCGGAGTATTTGTACAAGTGTGTGTCATGCTCGCAGCAAGAGGCCTGCATGAGTGTGAGTGTTTGGGAAGTTATCGATCCGCTTTAAAAAAAACAGAACTAAATCCACATATTCCACGTGCAAACCCAGACTGGGCATCAAGTTTCGCTGTATACTCAGCATGGGGTGAAGCATTTCTGGTGAAACATTTTTCTCCACACTGGAATGTCCAGGAGAGCAGGGGAAAGTTGCAAGCAACTTCCAGCCCTTATGCAACACACTAGAGGAGATTTGCAAGCCACTGCAGAGCTTAATGGAGGTGGAAACATAGAAACAGCAACAGAGTAAGTCAGAAGGGGCCTCCTGGGCCATCTAGTCTGACCCCCGGCTCCAGCTGGCTCCGCTCACAACATGCCCACCATGTGCATGTCCAGCCTGTCTTTGAACACCCTCACGGATGGGGCCTCAACCACCTCTCGTGGAAGCCCATTCCACACCCTCGGGGTCCTAACTGTCAGGAAATGCTTCCTGGCATCCAAACTGAACCTTGGTTCCCTGAGCTTGGCTCTGTTGGAGCGCGTTCTGCCTTCCTCTGCAGGGGAGAACAGGCCTCTCCCCACCTCCGTGTGACACCCCCTCACATACCTGTATGTCACCAACATATCCCCTCTGAGTCTCCTCTTCTCCAGGCTGAAGAGACCCAGTTCCCTCAGTCTCGCCTCATACGGCATCCCCTGCAAACCGAGTGTTGGACTGGGAACCAGGAAGTTCCAGGATCTTGGTCCCCACCTGCCCATGCAGCTCACTGGCTGACTTTAGGCCAGTCACTGACTCACTGGCTCTCAACCGCACCTACCTCACTGGGTTGTTGTTGTGAGCATAAATGGAGTGAAGCTTCCTTGGGGTACTGGGCATTGAGCTACCATGGACCCCTGGCATGAGACTCTACAGAAGTTTCCTATCTTTGGGGGTAAACAGAAGCCCTTGCAAGAAGGAAAAAGGGTGAGGTATAATGTAACGCAATCATAACAACAAGGATTCATCTGGTCACCATGGGTAAACGTAGGTCACCATAGGTGACTAGGCAAGCAAGGGCGTGGAACGCCATACAGGGGAGCAAGTGGGCTACCAGCTATTCTGTCCCTCCTCACCCAACCAGCTTGGAGGGCCATGGAAGGAGGTCTCCTTTCTGTCGGAAATGTTGCATTGGTGCTGCAGCTCAGAGCAGGCAGCGCCGAGTGCCACGGACCCAGGACTTCCAGCATATGGCAGTTTCATCATCTTTATATAACTTTTGGGAAATGTCCACAGCTCAGCACTGCAAATGCTTCGGACTGGATCCAACCCTCACGCAACGGGACGTCTGCTCACGCAACGGGGCTTCGCTATCTTCTCCTCCCTGCTAAAGTCTCCATATGTGTCCAAAATCCACTCCGGAGGGTCCCCCTGCCCTCCGGACCAGATCTGGAAGGTACAAGGGGGTCTGCAGGAAGAAAGGGGAAATCCATTCTGCCAGCTGCTCCCTTCCGGGGCAGAAAGACCCCGGACTGGACTCAATCCTGGCATGCAGAAAGTCTCAGTTCTTCTAGTTAGGGGACTCCCAGTTGGCCGTGGGGTACAGGGAATATGGAGCTGGTCTGGTCTGAGCCCTACTTGAGGGATGCTTGAGGCCTAAAGCGCAAAAATCGCACAAATGAGCTGCCCTAGCAAGCACATCCCAATAAAGGCTTGAGGATTTTCCCTCCTGTTTCAGGGGCCTCTTCCTGCTACCAGGGCTCCAGGGAAGAGATCCGGGACATGCAGTTTCCAAAATGGATTCAGGGTGTGCGGGGGACTCCTGCCACTTGCATGGGAACAAAATATGGGAATTCCACCCAGTGCAAACAGCAGGTGCAGAGGAGGTAGCCAAATCGGGACCAAAGCAAGCACTTCCTGACAGTTAGGACCCCGAGGGCGTGGAATGGGCTTCCACGGGAGGTCGTTGAGGCCCCATCGGTGAGGGTGTTCAAAGACAGGCTGGACATGCACATGGTGCGCATGTTGTGAGCAGAGCCGGCTGGTGCCGGAGGTCAGACTAGATGGCCCGGGAGGCCCCTTCTGGCTCGCGCTGTTTCTATGTCTATGTTTCTATGACAAAGGGCTGGCACCCTCTCCCGCCACCAGGTTCCCAAGCTGGATCAGAGCCTGCAGGCCTGCAATTTACTTTCTAAAGCACAAGCCTCAAGTCTAGTTTGGTTCTAAAGGTGCTTCTAGACGATGCTTTAATAGTGAAATGGAACTGCTTCATTCGCAGCCTTTTACCAGGCGGTGGGGGAGTCCAGGCATCCTCATCTTTCACGTGTGACCCTCCTGCATTTTCCCACCACTTCTTCTATCTTGTTTCACTACCATAGAAACTCCATTATGGAAAGAAAGGCCCAATAGCTCCACAAAGCCAGGAATTGTCTGTAAGGGCACAGTGAGGGCTAGTAACTTGAGTCATGAATTTGAACAAGCAATCCTCATACTTTCCAGTACTCACCTGGCTTTTCCATGCCAGGTGCTTTGCCCTGCAGGCAGGGAGAGTGTTGAAGGGAGTGTGTGTGTGTGTGTGGGGGGGGGGATTTCAGGCTGAACCATGTGTGATGGTGGGGGGGAGAGGGCAAGCAAGAGCGTGCCATGATGTGCAATGAGGAACAACAGTGAGGAGGCTGCTGATCCAAATCGCAACACCGCCTGAACGGGGAGGTTAGCTTGACAGTGGCTTGCAGCAACACAGGAAGGGAGCGTAAGAAAACATGAAGGGACAGTGGGAAAATGTGGCCCTCCCAGAAAGCAGGACTAAAAGCTCTGGGACCCGCCTTATGTTTTGCAAGCGATGCAGAAGAGAGCCAGGGCCCCCAGGGTAGGATCTGGATTAGGGCTGGACTACTGTAAAAGCTGACATGATGGGCATAGCGTTCTCTGCTCCTTCAGTGCTTGGCTGGAAGCCGCACCGCAGCTGCAGGAGAGTTCCCCGTCTAAAGTATAGGACTGGGAGACATCCCTCTTGTCATGCAAAATATTTGCAGGGGACTTGATCTCGGGAGGACAAAATCTGCTCCTGAAGAATGACTAGAATTGGTCTCCTCCCAAGGATCCACAGAGCTGCCTGAGGTTTTGGATCTTCCTTGAGGGTGCAGATGCAGGATCTTCATGATGAGCGCCTGCCTTTCAACACGAACTGTGTATAAGCACCCATGAAAAACGGCTTGTGGTCTCGCTACCTGAGCCAGCAGGCATTGCAGAAGGTAAACCAAGAGCTCAAGAGTGTGGCTTGAGCTGGGTGGCCTGCTTTTCCATGCGAGCAGCCGTGTGATCTCTTATCCCCACTGTGCCAATGGAGGACCAAGAATGAGACGGAGCTGCCCCTAACCCCTCTTCACGGCTCCAGGGAGACCGTGAACTGGGGACTTCCCGACTCACACTTTAGTTGTTCAGCTCCTGCACTCCGCTAGTTCCCTGCATTTAGAGCTCGCGGATTAATCCTATTAGGATCCCTCTCCTCCTGCATGGGGCTCAGGGCAGTGGCCTTGGATCCCGTTTTCATCTCCACAACAACCCTGCGGGGTAGTTCAGCTAAGAGAATACGCTTGACCAACCCAGGGTCACCCAAAGAGCTTCAGGGCTGAGTGGGAATCTGAACTGGAGTCTCGCTGCTTCTAAGCCAACACCACCCTGGCTGTGTTTGTGCAGAACACCATGCTGCTTGAGCCTTGAATCGTCTTGCAAACGAGCAGGCGAGCTGGGGCTTGCTTCCCCCATTCCTGCGGCTACATTTCTCTTCCACAGTTTTGCCCAGAGCAGTTTCATTTCCAGGTTGCTCTTGCTGAGCATCTCTGCACCAACACCACACCTTTAAGTCCAGACATCAAGACAAGCCATAACAAGCCATGCTTTCTTTGTCATTTGTAGGTGTATAACAAACCATGGTTTGTTTGTGCTTTCAGGCACAGTTTAGATGTCACATCAGCCTGGGGATTTTTAAAAACGTGTGAAGAAAGTAGGAGCAAGTGACCCTGCAGCCTTCCCACGGCACGATCTCTCCCACTGGGGATAAATTTTAAGACGGGGCTACATTTCTGGGTTCCTTCTCCCCCAACAACCCAGAAATTGCATGCCATATTTAACAACCCACAGACAGAGAGTCCCTGACTTGTTTTGCTCCTTCTGCTTGCAGCAGGAGCAATGGGACAAGGGGAACCAAAGCGCTTGCTCGCTCGCTCCTGCACCACTCGCAACCTAGGGTTTACAAAAAAATCCCTGGCTTGATGTAATGTGTGAACTGGGTCTCATGCCAGATTTCAACAAACCACACCATCCCTTAATATTTTGGACAGACTCGGCCATGAAATGGAGAGAGGAAATGCCCTCTACGGATGTTCCCTAAAAGATGTTAAAGGATGTTTCAGAGTTAACAGACTACTGAATACCAACCACAAAAACAAAGCGAACTCCTCAAGCTCAGCTGACAAGCTTTCTGGGGGTATTCAGGAAGCTATGGCAGGAAACCCAAGAGCAAACTAGACAAACCTTTGCTCTGATCCCCCAGGGAACAGTTCTCATGTTCTGACAAAGCAGCATCCCCAGACGATCGCTTCTGTGCTACATAAGTGTTCAGGAAAGCTCGCGTCAAACTCACCTTGGAGAGAATAATGGAGATCTTCAATGTCCGTGGAAGGCTGTTCTTCAGCATCCGGGGATATTTTGGAAGTCTCCATGCTTTTAAGCTCTAGAGGCCCCGTAAGCTCATTTCAAGCACCGAACTGGAATGGAGAAAAACAGAAAGGAAAAATAAATAAGGGCATACAGGGAAGTCTGGATTTCCCCTCTAGAACATTACGAAGGCAACTCTCCTCTGTTTTCCAAGGATGGTGTTTTCTTAGCTTATCCAAATCAGGGACTACGCCTTCTTTTTGAATCGTAATGCTGTTAAGTTATCCTTTGGGGTCCTATTCATGCTATTTCTAACAACTGGCTTACCTCCAGGCCTGGAAACGCCACTGCTCTAAAACAGGAAACAGAGCTGTATCCAAAGTTCTGAGACACAAAGTTGAAAGGGTAGAAGAAAATTAGAAAGTCCAGATGAAGCTGAAGGAGCCTCCTGGGGTACTTTCCACCAGTGTGTGCCTTTCCACCCTGAAGGGGGCTTCTTTTATTGTCTTCTTTCCCCCTTGTTAAATCTTTCACTTTGCCACTTTCTTTTCTCACTCAGCAATTATTCTAGCAGCTTGGAAACAAAAGTAGCTGAGCCCACAAAAGATTAAAAGGCAACCAAGGCCTGACATAACAAGAAGGATTATTCTTGCCCTATCTGTATCTTAGCGACTACCGTGCAAATTCCATGGGCAACAAAGTTTATTTTTCAACCCTGGGCCCATTTTTCTTCTGGAAGCCCCCCTCAGCGTTCATGCAACTTCCCATTTGGCGCTGCTACGTGTTACAGCTCCTAGATGTACTTTTTGCAGTAGGTTCACTGCACACAATTGCAGTAACACTGTTGTGCTGGCCAGGGAAACTTAAGAACAAAAGTGAATAGCAGCGATACAGACCTAACCTTCACCCCACAGACAAAAAAGCAATGAATTTACATCACTCCCTATTGTGGTACGCGCCCGGCTCCCACTGTCAGTTATTAGTGATTACTTCAGATCTGAATTCCTTAATGCTGCCTTGAGAATTGTTCCGTTTAATTCCTATTCACTCATTCCTGCGTAAGGGATTTTAAAATTAATGTCTCTAGACTGGATCAAAGCAGATGTGTAACAATCTGTTTGAGTCACAATCCACTGTTTTGTATGATCTGTGATTAATGGATGGAACTCCTTGCTTCAGGATGTTCTAATGGAAAAATAAAAAGGAAAGATGGAAGGTAGCTGTGTCTGTATAAACTTGGCTTGATATAGGGAAACATGGATCTCCGGTTGGCTTTTTGTCCAAGGAACAAAAGCTGAGACAAACAGTGAAACTTAATGGCCTCATTCAGACATAGCGCTAAACCAGCTTACACAATCAAGTGCCTTCCAGATATTTCTGACTCCAATTCCCATCAATCACAGAGTCTGCATGCTTCCTTATCCTCTGTTTTATAAGGAGCACCCAGGTGGAGATTGGAAGCTTTCACTTGGGTTTTCCACCAACCACAATCACTGGTTATGTCTGGCCCCAAACAAACTGTGGTTAGTCTTAACTATGGTTTGAGCAGACACACCACCTTCAAACCATGCTTTCTGAGCATGGCTTATGTTCCCCCTCCCAAAAATAGACCACACTGAAAACTAACCCTAGTTGCATGTCCAGAAGAAATGAGTAATTGCCGTTAGTTGGAAACAGAGGGGAACACATTGATGATAACAGAGAAACTGGCACGTGATACAGATGGGGTGGGGAATGCCAGTGTGGTGTAGTGGTTAAGAGCGTGGGACTGGGACTCAGGCGATCTGGGTTCGAGTCCCCGCTCAGCCATGGAGCCAACTGGGTGACTCTGGGCCAGTCACAGACTCTCAGCCCAACCTACCTCACAGGGTTGTTGTTGTGGGGATAAGATGGAGGAGGAGACGTAAGCTGCCTTGAGCCCTTTGTAGGAAAAACGCAGGATATAAATTGAAAAATGAAATGAAAATTGAATGAATGCAGCCGGGAGGGTAGAGGGAAGGTTAAGCCTCACCCCGTTGCATGCAGAGGTCCTGATCCAGGTCTTGCACTTACTTGTAAGAAAGCAGAGGGGACGCAGCATCCTAAAAAGTGAACCTCGGGTGACCTTTGTCCCTCAGAGGGTTTTAAAGGGGGAGCTGTTCTTTCAGTGGTTGTTAGACACTGGCAGGTTTTGCTTCCTCATACCTGGGCATCCGTGCCAGAATGGAACCTTGATGTTGCCAAGGTGCAACAATAGGAGATGAGGCTTGTTGTGCTGTCAGGGTTGGGCCCTTCCATGCAGTATCAGGCTGGTCAACAGGAGAAGCAGGACCCCAGACTAAAATCAACGGTGAACGGCCTCTCTCAGCCCAAGGGCCAAATTCAATTTCAGAGAAGCCCCTGGGGCTGCACTGGGGAGAACAGCAGAGGGCTGGATTGGGACCAGGGGTGAGCTAGATTCGGCTTGCAGGCCTGTGCAGATAGTCTGACATAGCAAGGCTTTTTCTTGCTCTCTCAAATCCCTGGAGGGTTCTGTCGTGCAGAAGTCATTTCCATATCCTTGTATTTATTTATATTCTGCCTCTTCCATTCCTGAGACTCCATCAGCTGACAACATTAAGAACGTATCCCCTTAA
The DNA here is from genome assembly GCA_023646645.1 of Varanus salvator macromaculatus. Lineage (NCBI taxonomy): Eukaryota > Metazoa > Chordata > Lepidosauria > Squamata > Varanidae > Varanus > Varanus salvator. The sequence continues at coordinate 25,832,696 of JAIXND010000624.1, read as the reverse complement.
AATGTAAATAGGAGATACAACAGTCAAAAATATAATCACTTTATATTTAATACAGCCCTAGGATTTCCTTTGGTTGCGTTGAATGGGCAACGTGCCAGTGGCTTTGGCTAGCTAGCCGAGGTGGAACCAGATGCTGTGGACTGGCCTGGAAGGCAGTGCGGTAACCACTGAGCCACACTGCCTTGGCACTGCCATTTCAACAGCACTCTGAAGCGACTGCAAGAACAGCTGCAGAAATACCCTTCCCTGAGGCTGTCCAGATTACGCAGTTATAATCCAAGTGGGAATTCTGGGTCTTTTCCTTTTCTGTGGGGCCAGAGCTTCTGATACAAGCAAACATTCCCAGCAATGCACGGAAATAAATCATCCCAGGAGCCTCATTGGAGGGAACTTCCCAGCAATCAAATGGCAGATTTGTTAAGGGCTCGGCGCTGCTGGCTTCCCATTCCAGTTTGAATACTGAAACTCGTCTGTATTATTTTCAGGCGTGCTGGAAGCAAAGTCATTAGTATCGGGTTGCTGCCAGCAATCCTTGTGCTGAGCAATTTCTCTTTATACTAATACAATTTTAGACCTGATTGACCCACACTACCCCTTTCCCAGGACAGGATCTGGTCTGTCCTTGATGGACAAGGAAATGTGTACTTCCATGGTTTGTCAGTTTTTTAAAATAACAGTATTTTCTCGATGTGCTAGTTACCTATGGGCCAGAGGTTAATTAATAAATTTTATATCCTGTCTTTTTTTCTTCCAAGAAACGCAAGGTAGCTTACATCATTCTCCACCTCCTCTCAATCTTATCCTTACAACACCCCTGTGAGGTAGGCCAGGCTGAGCATAACTAGCTCTAGTGAACTTTATGGATGTGTAGGGATTTGAACTTGTGTCTTCCTAGATGTTCAGCACATTGGCTGGCTAACCAGCCATTCTTTTTCAGTGATGAGCATGTCCAACTTTACTCGAGGAAACAAACAACCAAAAGAGAGCCCTAGAGACCAACACTTTAAAAAAAACCCCTCTCCTAATTATTTAGCCTTCACTCCATTAAAAATAAGAAACCATGGTGGTGACCTTTTTAACAAAAGAAAAACCACTGGGGAAAGGCAAGTTGTGTTTCTGGCGTAATAAATTTAACAGGAAGATTAACCAAGTCTGTTATGTGGGAAGACATATTGATTTATAAAGCAAACATAAAAAGAGCAAGATTCTGTTGATTCCAAAAAGTGAGTGAGCCTTGGTATCCCCTTATGTTTGGCTTGGATTCCTGCCTGATTTATAAATAGACCTGCTGCTGGAAACCTCATGGGGGGGGGAAAGAAAACGCACAGGCTTTTCTGATATGGAGAGCAAAATGCCAGACAATCCCTGAGCAGAAACTCTTTGCTTCGTCCAATAACGGGATCTGCATCATCCGTCGTATCGTGCCACGGAGTCCATCTGCTACCTCCGGGAATTTTACTTCACCTTTCTCCTGACGGGACTGAACTAACTGGGTCGGATGATCTGGCTGCCGTAAAGGGGCTTTTCTGTTCTGCTTCCTCTCCAGCTGATTTCCCAGTGAAGTGAAAAACGGACTAGGCCTCCTATGGGAAAAGTAAATCCACGCACTTGGGAGCATTTGCGGCACAGGTGTGGCCTGCTCATAACCCCGACGCTGGGTGGCCTGGCCTTCACTAAACTGGCTCGCACAGGATGTGGTCTGTGTTTTTATCCTACTGCCCAAATAATCAGAGCTGCCCTTTAAGTCTGTTAAAACTTTTAGCAGTTCCTCTAAGCCAGCTTTCTCCAACAGGTTCTCTCCAGATGTTGTTGGACTGCATGGCCGTGGAGGCTCCTGCTAAGGGGAGTTATAGACCAAAACATCTAGAGGGACCCACTCTGGGGGAGATTGAATTCTAAATGATGAAGTGATTAAACACAACAGCCCCAATATGTGGGGTGGAATGGATATCAGAGTGCAATATACTGCACTGTTCCCAGGAGTTTTCAGCATAACATATCCCATAAAGGCAGGCCTTTTGGCAGTCATGCAGCGAACAGATACGTTTAAAATAATACAGTTGAAAACAAAGCAACTGCAGGTTGCTTTGCAAATCCCATGCAAGTTTAGACAGGAAAAAAGTTCTACAGCCCGTAGCAATTTCCAGCTAGCTGGGTCGGGAATCAGAGTGTTTTTTTTCTGTCTAAGCATACATGAGATTGCACTCCGACCCTCCTATAAATATTAAGATCTATTTAAAAAGATGAAAGCGGGGAGAAAGACATGGTCGAGAAAGAACTGTGCAGTCTGTCGGTGTTTTCAATCAATACTGCCTATAAATCCTCTTACTCAAGTCAGTTAAAATACAGCCGAAGAAGGAAAAACAGCTGCAGGGAATGTCCAGTTGTCTGTCCTCTCCCACCATCATGACAGCCTTTCAGTGACAAGATTCCTCATATTCCTACACACAAACATGTGCACTTCTTGGAAATCAGGGTTAGTTACCAAGAAGGGAAAGGGGGAAAGCTGGCAGTTAGAATGATGTTAACTTGGCAGGATGACAAGTTAGGATAAACAAAGAAATCCAGCCCATCTTGAAGAAACGTGCCCTCCACTGTTTCACTGAGCAGACCTCACTGCTCGACTCTGGGCTGACCGTTCGGTGAAACAACAGTTTCCTCTTCTCAAAAACACAAGGGAGAAAATGAAAGTGAGGCATGCATTTTATCTTTCTCTTTATTGTTCTGTATTAAAGGTTTTTATAGACCGATCTCTGAGCACTTGCTCTCAAAACAGGCTACAGTTATAAGAACAAAACAACAGTATAGGAATAACGCTTTTCTTGTCCAGTTGCTGGAACAGGGTGGGTGGGTATTTGAATAAAGAAAAACACTGGGGCAGGGAATGGGGTGCTACTTTGACTGGGGAACCTTTGCAGGGGGAAATACATGCGGTTAAGGTGTGTGTGCTCGAGGGTGAAGGACGCATATACTTTTGTGCCCATTTCAAGGGTTAGCAAAGCTGAGTCTCTAAGCAAGTTATTGAAGGCTCTTTTGGTGATGCCCCTTCTAAAGGATGCTCACCTGAAGCTCACCTGGTGCCCTTAGCCTGGCACCAGGCCAAGGTGTTCCGATTTCCCAGGCTTCTGCACACCCAAGGGGACTGGTGGTCAATAGCCACGGGGCATCTGATCTCAGAGCCAAAGCTCTGTCTAGCCAAAGCTCCACCAACGAATTCCAGGCAGGGTGGGAGAAGGACAGAGGCTTTTATGGCCACTTTGGCCTCTTTTAACCATTTTCAGCGGATGGGAACAGAAATGAAGGCTCTAGGAATGTGTGATCCTTCCTCCTCCTCCTCCTCCCACATCCCGTCCTCCAAACAACCTATTTTTCCCCTCTTTGACCTCTTGCAAGGACACTGTTGCAGCCTAGAAAGATATAAGCCGCTGGCATGCTGCCTGAAGCAGCTGCGAGGGAGTGAGGCACGGGAGACACCTCAAGGTTGTCGATTTCTCTCTCTCATGAGACTACTCAACTCATTTTAAACTTTTTAGTAACTCTGGTCCCGACAACGTGTTTTTTCCTCGTATACCTGATATTGTGTGTTGATGGTAGTTTTTTATTATTGATTTCATTGCAATCTAATTTATTACTTTTATGTTTTAAATGGCAAAACGCCTGGAGAATTTTATTTTAGGGATATAGTCAATCAATAATTAATATATCCCTCCCCTTGTATGTTCCACATGCACCTTTCCTGCATCCCCCTCTACTGTCCCCACAAGGTAAATTTTAGACTGTAAGCTCCTTGGGGCAGGGACCTCTTCTCTTACCTCCTGCCATATACTGTTGCTGTAACAGGAATAACCACAATTATAATACACAGAGCCTGATGATCTCAGATGAGCAAGATGTGCAGGTGGAAAATATTTTTCCAGGTTCACTCAGTTGATTTCCTGAGCTGGAGAGGGTCTGTCTCCCAGGGAAGAGGTTCTCCAAGAGTTTCCCGCTAACCTGACTCCCATAACCTGATGTGCTGAAAGGTTACAAAGCAGGGCAACCAAAGTGCAGAAAATAGCAACTAAAATGATCAAGGCTCAAGAAAGGTTACAGCAGGTGAGACTGTTTCTGCTAGAAAAAGTTAAGAAGGGGCAAGGTGAGGTGCACAAATTTATGCATGGGGTGGAAAAAGTGGAGAGGGAGAAACAGCCTCTCCCACAATATGGAAGTCAAAGGGTGAAGGGAACGGGTGAGAGATTCAGGACAGATAAAAGGAAGCATTTCAAGCTGCATGAATGGAAAGGTAACTTCCAAAGCACGTGAAAGACTAGTCTCCTGTACTCAGCACTGTTTAGGCTTCATCTGGAGTACTGCATCCAGTTCTGGGCACCATAATTTAAGAAAGGCACAGCCAAGCTGGAAAATGTTCAGAATAGAGCAACGAAGATGATCAGGGGACTGGAAACAAGGCCCTAAAAGGAAAGAACTGAACATGCTTAGTCTAGAGAAGAGATGACTGAATGGAGACATGATAGCACTCTTAGAGGGCTTGAAAGGTTGTCACACCAAGGAGGGTTGGGATCTCCTCTTGATCATCCCATGGAATAAAGGGCTCAAGTTCCAGGAAGCCAGGATGTGGCTGAACATCAGGAAGGACTTCCTGACCATTAGAGAAGTACAGCAATGGAACCGCTTAGAACCCAGGAGGTTGCGGCTCTCCCAAATTAAAGGCATCCAAGGTGCAGCTGGACAGCCATCTGAGAGGGATGCTTTAACTCGGAAGTCCTACAGTAAGCAGGGGGTTGAACTTGATGGCCTTCCTGGCCCGTTCCAACTCTACTATTCTGTGATTCTAAGATCTTCCCGCAGCTCATACTCAAACTACAGAATTCCCTGCCACAGGAATTAGTGATGGGCACCCATTTGGATGGCTTTGGAAGGGGACTGGAAAAAATCATGGAGGAGACCAATGCCAGAGAACATGGGCAGGAGGGGCTGCGGCACTCAAAACCTGCTTGGGGGATCCTGTGAGCACCCCTGGTCTCATCCAACAAGGCTCCAATGCTCTTATGAATAAGAAATATTTGCGAGAACTTATGTGGTCTTCCAGCCTATTCCAGAAGAGAATAATGCAGCTGCCGCCTGGGCCCCAGCAGTGACTGAATGACCCGATCCCATGTGCTACAGCGACTCATGAATGACTGGCTCATGGAGGCATCCACCCATTGTATCTCTGCATGAATGGGACTCAGGCATGGGAACAGAGACTCATACAAATGCACAATGGGCAGCTCCTTTGGGTTCCCTGCAGCCTGTGAAATAAATGGATTTCCTATGGCACACTAGGATGATGCTGGTGATGGTGGTGGGGATACACTGTCCCACTTTCTTCCTCTTGTGAGCAACCCAAAATGGTTTATATAGTCCTCCTGCCTGTTTCCTCCTCACAACAACCCTGTGAGGTAGGTTAGGCTGAGCATCAGTGACTGGCCCCAAGTCACTCAGTGCGATGCACGGCTGAGGGAGACTCAAACCCAGACCTCTTCTTGTGCCTTTAAAAAGCTGTTCCATCTGCAGAAATCTGTGGGCAAACCTGCACAGCAATGCAGACCATGGGCAGAGCCAACTGACCCCAAAACCCAACCTGGTCTGCTGCAGCCTGTACCTTCAGGCAGCAGTCTGATCTAGGGAAGCAGCACTGAGGTAGCCAGTGCATTTCAGGGGGGACTGGGAATCAGGAGATCCGGGTTCTCGTCCCCACTCGGCCCTGGAGCCAACTGGGTGACTTTGGGCCAGTCACAGACTCTCAGCCCAACCTACCCCACAGGGCTGTTGTTGTGAGGATAAAGTGGAGAAGAGGAAAGCCACCTTGGGATCCTTGGAAGGGGAAGAAAGGCAGGTATAAGTGTGATGTTGATGATGATGATGCAAGCAGCCTCTTTCGCAGCCTCTTTCATTTTGCTACAAACCCAGATGCCTGGGGAACAGAAGAACCTCAGGACCTCCATAGGAATGGCTCCATGGGATATTTTTATACCCCTCCTCAAAACAGGCTCCAAACAACAGAGCAAAAGAAGGATGGATACAGATCATGTTGGTCTTTTTTTTTTGAAGGTAAGATTGTTAGCTAAAACTTCTGACTAATAGAATGAACATTCATCAAGGGAAGGCGTTGTAATGATTTGTTAAAGTTCGTAGGCCAAGTTATTGGCCAAGCTACAACTGTTATGCAGATAAAAAGTCAATGAACCAAGTAGTGTTGTGCTGATACTGTCATTTTGCACAACCTTGGAAAGAATTAAACTTTAAATTCCCTCTGTACCGAGAAATGCAGGCCATTCATATGTCGGCTGGAACTTCCTGCAGAAAATGTTCAGCCAGAACAAAGGCCCTTCACATGCAGTGTATTTCTTGCCTGCGGCACTTTTGTCTGGGGTCATAAATTACCCCAAACAGGATTATTGCAGGTTTCTAATTAAATCAGGGTATAAAAGACACAGCTAAAAGGCAGAGCTGCACTGAGTTTGCTGCTCCCATTTCTGTAGCTGTAGGTGCTTCATTACCATGCCAGGAAAATGCTACTCTGAAAAGCATCTGAATGTTGGGCTGTCACGAAAAAGCAGAGAAGCAGAAACACTGCAAATGTTGGCAACCCTAGTCCAGCAGCAAGGAGAGAGCCAGAGTGATGGATTAGTTAAGAGTGTGGGACTGGGATTCAGGAGATCCTGGTTCTAGTCCCCGCTCAGCCATGGAGCTCACTGAGTGCCTTTGGACCAGCCTGTCAGTCCAACTTACCTCACAGGGTTGTTGTTGCAGGGATAAGATTGAGAACTGGAAGCTGCTTTGAGTTCTTTGAAAGAAAAAAGATGGGATAAATATCTAATAAATAAAGTATCCATAACAAAATTGGATATGCCTGTGAATTTTAGGAATATCTCTATAAAGCATTATTCATCTTTGTTGCACTTTAATGCTGTTCAGAATGATCTGGAGAGTTTTTTCTTGTTTTTCCTGTTTAATCCTGACATGGAAGAAGGGGTGAACAGTCTGCTGATCAAATTTCCAGATGATACTAAAACGGGGGCAGTGGCCACAACTGAGGAGCAGGTACTCCAGATCCAGAAGGATCTGTACAGACTATGGAGGTGGGCAGGAGACAACAGGATGGCGTTCAATGTGGATAAGTGCAAGGTCTTGCACTTGGGGCATAGGAATAGCTGTCATAAGTACAGGTTAGGGGACAAGTGGCTGGAGAGCAGCACTTGTGAAAGGGATCTCTGGGTGATGTTTGAGGGCGAACGCCACCCTTGGTTGCATAGCCAGAAGTGTGCCTTCTAGATCGAGAGAGGCATTACTACCACTCTACATGACTCTGGTGCACCCACAACTGGAGTATTGTGCTCAGTTTTGGGCCCCTCATTACAGAAAGGATATAGCCAGGTTAGAGTCAGTACAGCATAGGGCCACAAGGATGGTGGCCAGTTTGCAGGGGATGGGGTATGAGGCGAGACTGAGGGAACTGGGTCTCTTCAGCCTGGAGGAGACTCAGAGGGGATCTGTTGGCGACATACAGGTATGTGAGGGGGTGTCACACGGAGGTGGGGAGAGACCTGTTCTCCCCTGCAGAGGAAGGCAGGATGTGCTCCAATGGAACAAAGCTTGGGGAACCAAGGCTCAACTTGGATGCCAGGAAGTACTTCCTGACAGTTAAGACCCCGAGGGTAAGGAATGGGCTTCCATGGGAGGTGGTTGAGGCCCCATCGGTGAGAGTGTTCAAAGATAGGCTAGACATGCACATGGCAGGCATGTCGTGAGTGGAGCCGGCTGGAGCTGGGGGTCAGACTAGATGGCCCAGCAGACCCCCTCGGACTCGCTGTTTCTGTTTCTTCTGGCTTCGCCTCTTCATTTGGTTCAAGAAAGGGAACCAACCTTGCTCATTCAGGGCTACCAGTGAAATTCTTCATGAAGGTGGAGTGTTTTAATGATTCCTACAAATGTCTAACTAATTTAAACATGAATCAGGGATCAGCACATGTGTATCACTAGATACAACAACACAACATACATAAAAAGGCACAAAGTCTGGGTGATGGATAGCAAGGGTGAAACATTTAACAAATGTCACTAACTACTTTTTAAAAACACTCAGAACACATGCCAACAGCGAGAGACAGAAATCGTTCCTCCTCAGCTGGCCAAATTGCAGGCTTTTGGATCTTTTGGCCTACAACTTCCATCATACTACATCACTGGAAATGTTAGCTAGGGCTGATGGGAATTGTAGGCCAAAGTGTCCAGAGGGTCATGCTATCTGCTACTGCTCCAAATCCTGGTCAAAAATTGGAAAGTGCTAAAGACTTGGGGAGGGGGTCTCCCTCACCCATGCAAATGGTCTACATCTTCCATGGTTTGTCATAACAGCAGCCTCATGCCTCGGAGCCTTCCAGATGTTTTAGACTACAACTTCCACCAGCCCTAGTCAGCATGATCAATAGTCGCGGATTATGGGAGCTGTAGTCCAAATCATCAGGAGGGGACCAGAAGCTGAAGAAGGCTCATTGAACGCCACATCCACTTCAAGGCTGCCTACCATTAGAGTCAGCCCGGACTGCCCGAAGCTCTAGTTTGCACACACTCTTCACAGGGCTGGTAGAATCTGTCCCCACACGTGTCCAAATCTTATCTTTTTCTTTCATTGTTAAAGGGAAAGAAGAGCCTGAGGAATGTGCAAGATCATCACTTGACCTCCCACGAGAACCTTCTCCCCCTTGGCTTTCATGCACAGCAAAGCCCTGCAGCCCCTTCTGGAAGAACCTTTCCTTTTCTGCAGGGAGGATTCAGGTTGCGGGAGTCACTGACTTATGTCCCGCCTGATGGAACAGCCCGGGTCCCTCTTCCTGCCTCCCACTAGGGGGCACAAGCATGTGAGAAGAGGCAGACAGGGCCAGACGCAGGGCCCACCCAGTCCCACATTCTGTTTGCCCAGTGGCCAAGCAGCTCCTGCCCAATTTCCCCAGCGAACGGTGCATATGCACATTCTCCTCTGATGCCAGAGGGGGCACAAAGCCTCAGGACTAGCAGCCATTGAGATTCCTATTCACCGTGACTTTGCCCAATCCCCCTTTATTTATTTGATTTAAGGCCCACTTTTTCCTTATAAATGCAAAGCAGCTTATATCATTCTCCACCTGCTGATCTCAGTCTCATCTCCACAACAACAGCCCTGCGAGGTAGGTTGGGCTGAGAGCCTGTCATGGCCCAGAGTCACCCAGATGCTCCATGGCTGAGTGGGGACTAGAACCCGGATCTCCTGAGTCCCAGTCCTGTGTTCTTAACCAGTACACCACACCAGCTCTCCTTTCAAGCCATCCAAAGCCAGTTTTTTTTGGGGGGGGGGATTTGAGTAAGTTTTATTCTTAAGAAACCTAACAAGAAAAAGAAACTAAAAAAACATCAATCATCAAAAACATCAGACCTACTGGGTCAGCCCCCCCCCCCCATTTTTCTTTTTATGTTAAACTATAAACATATTTAAATCTATGCATAGTCTCGTTTCTCTAGCCAATGATAAAAAGAGTCCCAAGTTTGATAGAAGTCTGTATCAAAGTCACAGTTTTAATGCCATCCAAACAGGTGGCCCTTACTAAACCTTGTGGCATTGAAATCCACTAAGAGCTGTGCTTAGAATTTGTCCTGAAAACTCAGCTTCAGCAGATGGTCTTGGCTTCTAGTATATGGCAGAGGAATCGTGTTTTCCTCGCCTCTTTTCGAAGCTAAACAATCCCAGCTGTTGTAATCGGTCCTCATTGCAGCATTGCTCCAACCCCTGGATCAGGTCGGCTGCCCTTTCCTGCCCCTTTTGTGTTGAATGAAACTGGCCATGTCAAGCATCCCAGAGCAATGATCAAAGTAAACAGAAAAGTTCATCTGTGAGTGATGTGGTTATAGTTAACTATTAACCAAGGAGATGGTGACAATAGAGTGATGTATTCACTAAACACCTGAATCACTGGGCTCACGTGTTGCTGGTACAGCACCGAGTACCAGACAGTCAGAGCTAAGTCAGGTCAGCCCCAGCCACATACCCAGGTCTTGCTGACAGTTACCAGACCAACCTTCTTATCCATGTTTAAATTGTGGGTTGCAGATTAATTGGGCATTCAATAGCAGCACTGCAAGGCGGGAGGGCTCAAGGGATGATGTACAAGGTACATTTTTATATTTCGATCTCGCCTTCCTTCCTACAAGGCAATTTACATTTCCTTCTCCTCTCTATTTTAGCCTCACAACAACCTTAGGAGGTAGGCAGGCTGAGGGGCTGCAACTGGCCCAAAGACACCCAGTGAGCTCCATGGCCCAGTGGGACTCAAACCCAGATCTCCCAAGTCCCAGTCGCACACCTTAACCATTAGGCCACACTGCCTCATGTAACAGGTGCATGAAAGCTAGCGGAGACGGAAGGGATCGATGCACAGGGATCCATAAGCCATTCTGCTCCGACGTTCCGACCTTCTCCTCCTGTCTGATCTCTTTCTGCCGCAAGTCACTGGGATGTGGCTTCAGGAGTGGTTATGATTCAGCTAATATGCTCCAATCCAAGAAACAGCCCCCAAGCTATCAACCTTCCCTGCTTCCCCACACTTTCACACCACCTTTCCCCCCATGCAAGGAGCTACAGCCTTCAAGGCACCTGAAAGCACCTGTCTCCAAACAGAAACACCTGTGTCTGGGGCCAAACACTGTCTTGGGAATATAACGCACAATCAGCTCAGCATGTTTAGGGTTGGGTTAGTGCTAGAAGAGTGAGCCAGTAGCTCTCCAGGAACACTGGCCTACAACCCTGATTATCCTTCCCCAGTGGCCACAACTAGTCTACCTTAGCTTGGGAGAACCCTTACATCCTTTGGGGACCGCATGCTAATGGAGGGCGTGGCCAGTGCCAACAGTGGGTGGGGCCAGAACCAAATACAGGCGGGGCCATCCCCTTCCTTTTCCCTCCCTCTCCCATCCTGCCCAGCAAGCTGCAGGTGGAAGGACAGCATGCCTCACCCTGAAGTCCGCCTGAGCTGAGCATCTGCAGAGGGCTTTTGAACCCAGAAATGTCCCCATGTTCACCTTCACAACAACCCTGTGAGGTAGGGTTAGGCTGTGAGAGCTCCATGGTGGAGTCCGGATTGGAGCCTGGGTCTCCTCTAGCCAGTGCACCACATTGCTGCTCAACCTTGCAGAAGTGCATTCAGAACTCTCCCTACACACGGAGGCATGAGGGTCCCCCAAAGCAGCAGAAAATGCAGGGACCGAATGTAGCAATGGCAGGTCCAGGGTGCCAATCCCACAAGACGTATGTAGCGTCTGTCTCCATGCTCAGGCTTAAACCCAAAGTGGTCAAGTGGCAACAGGCTTCCCTGTCCTCCCCTCCCACAACCCCATGTTCTCATATCACCCCAGTTCTCCGTCAGCTCCACTGGCTCCCGATTGAAGTCCGGGCCCAATTCAAGGTGTTGGTTACGACTTATAAAGCCCTAAACGGCCTGGGACCTGGATACCTAATGGAACGCTTGTGTTCATATATGCCCTCCCGCCTCCTGAGATCTGCAACAGCAGCCCTCCTCCGGGAACCCTCCATGAATGAGATTAGGAGGGTGAGTACCCGGAGGAGGGCTTTCTCTGCGGTGGCACCCCAATTATGGAATGCGCTTCCCAGAGAGGTCCGCCTGGCACTGTCATTATTTGTTTTTCAGTGCCAGGCAAAGACCTTTTTATTTAAATCATATTTTAATTGTTAATAGTTTTTGTTATGAGTTGGATTTTAAAGGGTTTTTGCCGAGATGCACCGGGGGAGGGGGGATTTAATTGAATTTTTATGTGTTTTATTAATTGTTGTTGTAAGCCACCCCAAGGCTTTATTGCGATGGGGCGGCATAGAAATGTTTTAATAAAATAAATAAATAAATAAACCCTCTAGAGTGGGTTTGGGGCATGTACAGAGTGCTGAGGGAGGGCAGAAAATCTGTTCTCTCAGCACTGAACATCAACGTGCTTCAGAAAACAACAGGCTGGATCCGGACAAAGTAATCCTTAGCAGACACTGGTCCATTAATGCAAATCAAGTCAGTCACTGGCCACTGGTCTCCATCCATCTAGTTTATGTACAACTCTGCCTGGGCTCAGAAAACCCGCCAACCCACACTTGAGGGCGATCACTGAAGGGTGGACTATTCTTGAAACCCAGGCTGTTGTGTTGTCTGAATCCTGCACATCATAGTGATCAACCCACAGATGACAAACCGTGGGTTGCCTTGGTAGGTTGTTCATAGTAAGCCATGGCTTGTTAGTACAGCTAGGTTCAAACAACAGAATGACCTGCATTTCAGTAACAACTGTGCAACAATGGTGCAGCAACAACCCACCGAGAACCCACACTCAGCCCGAGTGCAGGTTTTCATGTTGTCTCAACTCTCCCTATGTCTGCAACCAGTCAATTATGCCATTAATTCTTACAAGAGCTGTGTAAGGTACAATAGAATCCACAGGACCGTGCAAGGAAGATAATCTCCCCAAGACTGATGGGAATGTGAGGCTGAATAAACTGAGTTTATATAAGCTACATCATTATTTATTTAAATGAATTTAAATTTATTCAAATAAGCTAAATAGCACTGGTGAGACTCATGTTAGGGACTTCCTGGCTGCAGCCACTAAATCCAGGAACATGGGAGCACTGCTTGATGAATTCCACCTTCCAAATAGCCACAAGAACAGACTGTCCACGCAACACAGTCGTGTCTTGAACAAGCTGGTATTTCCAATCGATTTACCCATTCTGCATCTTCCCATGGGGAGAACCAGATCCGAAAGAGAAACTGTAGGACGGGGGAAAGATGCCTTCACAGCACATGACCATTCTGCCTCTCAGCACTAGTTTGATCATGCAGAGGGCTGCATTCCTGAAGTATTCTATACTCTTGCCAAAACCGCGGTTTTATTCACTAACTCTTTTGCATGTCTAGAGGCCCAGTCCTATGCGCGTTTAGGCGGAAGAAAGGTTTCCAGTCCTGGCATGACCCAGTCATCATGCATGGCAGCAACACAGGTGGTGTGCAGGCCTTTGATAACCTTACGCACAGGACACTGCCAGCTTTAGCTATTTCAGAAGCAGTTTGACTGCTCTGGGATGCTTTCCCCCAGGAAGTACACAAGGCAACATCTGTATCTGCCTTTGAGCAATCTTTAAAACTTTCCTGTTTTCTGCAGCTTTCGATTGATGTCTTCGGTGCAGCGATTGTTAGCTCCTCCCGTTGGGTTTTAATTTGGTTTTTGGTTTTCTCAATTGCCTTGGGAGAGGGGATTTTGTTTTGCTTTGGCCCTGAAAAGCAGGGTTTAGATGCATGAGATTATTCAAAGATATAAACATCCACGTTTCCATAAGGATGTTATCATCATTATTGCTAATCCAGCTATTTCTTTGTTGTTAATATGCAACTTATTTACTAAAAGACAATGCCTAACCACTTGAAACAATAACTTGTTGCTGGCTTCACAATTCTCAAAACAAACAATTCTTCCTTCCTCCCCCCACTCCCTAAAAACGGAATCTACCCTCTGACACCTTCCTATTTCATATCTGACCGGAGCTAACAGTTGTATTTAAACAATGCTGTCTTTCTAAGTCACTCACACAGAGACCCCATGCAGAACGCTGCCGGCTGTGCCAGTTTTGGGAAGGCTGCTCTAAAGACTCTCACAGGATGGCCAGGTGTCCTCTTCTACCAAGGACTGTCCTCTCGGGGAAGGTCTGTCCAGTCCAATTCTAATTTATACAGACGCATAAGGACTACTGCCCACCCACAGCTAGCAGCTGTACAACGGACTGAACAGGTAGACACATGGGACATCCGGGCAGCCTTTCAGGGCAGGGAGATGTCACTGCATTTCCATCCCAGCTGCAGGGGCGCATTTCTGCACTGGAGCCTATCCAAGGGACGTAGCATCTAGGCAAGTCTGAAGGTCAGCGCCTCCCGCGGGGTGGCGTGTCCCTCCTTTGGCCACCCTCTCCTGGCGCCAACGACAAACAAGCATCCGAGGACGTCACGGGGCTCTTTGTTGCTGCTTTCGCTCCCGACGGTTTGCGCCGAAGCGCTGCCAAGTTAGCGCGCATCCCGGGCGCCGCGCTTTCGGGGGGAGGCGGCGCTTTGGGGGGGCTTGTTTGTCGGTTTTAAAGGTGGACCTGACACCTAGAGGAGAACAAAGGCGGCTCCAGACAACAAAGGCCGCCAGGTAGAGCTGCCAGCCAATCCAGTCGCAAGGGTGGGGAGGAATCGCCTAGGAAGCGGGAGAGCCGCGCTGGGAGGGGAAGGGGCAGCCTCCTCGCGCGGCGGAGTTGCGCTCCGCGGGACCCCAGGCCCGCGAGGGGGCCGCCGAGGCTCTTGCCAAGCCCGCGATGAGCGCCGCGCCGCCCTGCGGCGCTTTTCCCTTCCCGCTCAGATCACCCCGACACACACCCGCCGCCTGCTCCCCGCGATCGCCGGATCCTTTCCCGCCCAAGCGCGCACGGCGCCGGAAACGCCTCTCCTAAGAGAGGACCATCGCTTGCCTTCTCCCTGGTAGGAGGGGGGAGCGGCTGGGCCCTCCCGCGCCCACCGTCCCCGGGCGAAGGCGCGTCCAGACACCCCAAGAAACAGCCGCAATCACAGCAGAGGCGTCCCTTCCGCGGCGCCCTCCTTCGCCCCCGGAGGGGACCCCGCATCCCCCGCCGCGCCGCGCCGCGCGGAGTTTGGGAGCCCACCGAGAGCAGGCGCGGGCTGAGCCCTCGCACTTTCCCCGCTCCGAACTTCGGGCGACCCGGGCGGGGCGGCGGGGAGCCCCTCTCCGCGCCCCGGCACCGTCGCGGGCGCGCGCCTGCAACATCCCGACGCGGCGCTCCGCGGCTGCGGCGGCCGCGCTCCGCTTCACGCGCCCGGGAGGGCGGAAAGGGGCGGCGGGGGGACTCACTTGCGGCGGCTGGGCGCTGCGGGGAGCTGCGCGGGGAAGCGGCGGAGGGCGGGCTCCTCGGCGCCGCCGGCTGAGGCTCCTCGGCGCGGCGCCCCTCGGTGGCCCTGCCCGCCGAGCGCAAACCCCGCCCCGGAGCTGCCCGCGCTCCCTCGCGCTGGGTCCGGGCGGCGGCGGCGGCGGCGGCGGCGTTGCTTGCAAGCGGGGACTGGAGCGCCCTGCCTCGCCTTGGCCCGCGGCCGACGGTCCGCCCCCGGCAGCGAACGAGCGAGGAGGCGCCTGCGCTCCGCCTCCCGCCTTGGCCAAACAAACAAACAGCACGTGGCCGGGGGCGCTGCGCCAGGAGGGGGCGAGCGGGGGCACCTGCTGCCGCCGGGTGGCGAGCGCAGCGCCGCTTGGCCGCCCGAGCCCAGGCGCGCTTACTCGCGAGGAGGCCCGCTGAGTCCGTTGCGGGATGGCCAGCGGCACCGGCTGCTTAGAACCCGCCGGAGGGCGAGGCGGCGGGGCTTGTGCATCTCTAGCGATCGGTCGTTCCCTACGGGAGGCGGGGAAGACAGCGTTGGGAACCCCCATCGTCCCCAGCACACACCTGGGCTGGGCTGGGGGGAGGTAAGGGCCGTGTGCCCCCAGAGTTTCCCCAGTCGGCCCCCTGTGCAAGGAGCTGCTCTTTCTGGCGAGCCGAGTGCTTGGACTAGGAGCGAAGAGGAGCGACCAAATGGGACGGGAGCCGAGCGGCAGGCCGCCGCCTCTGAGTGAGGAGCTCCTGTTTGCCCATCCTAAACGGCTCTGAAATATTCTCTCAAAACGTGCCTCCCTTTGTAAGCCAGTTTTAGCAGCCAAATGCCATTAATGAGAGGGCTGCCTCAGAATGTTGCCCTAAATAGCCTATCCACACCGCAAGTGTTTTAGGGTGGGATCCTGAGCAGGAGGAAAGGTCCTGCCTTTCCCAGGCTGGCAGTGCTGGGGGCTGTTAGAGCTTTGCTGTCCAAACCTGCAGAGAGCTGCATCCTTAAATTGCAAAAATAGCGCACATCCTAAAAGTTAGATTGGGAGACAGACTTTACTGCCCCTTCCAAGAAATAACAGAGCATAGCAAGCTGCCTTACAGGTCTTTCCAAGGCTTACCTGCAGATGCCAGGTAATGAAACTGGGACTTCTATATGCAAAGAAAAACCCAATTATTTTTATTTTTAAGCCACCCAATAGTCACTGTTCTTTCCCAGATGGGTGCTCTCCTGATGTGGTTGGACAACAACTCCCAGCATGCATCCAGTGGAAATGTGGTCCGTGTCAGCAACCCATAGAAGTTTTGTTTTTTTAAAGTGCAGTTGAAGAGTGGAGGTATTGTGGAGGAACACTCAAGATCACAGAGGGCTCATGTTTAAGCGTGTGAGGTGCTTGGGTTTAGTGGCAAGGGCTCTGGACAGAAACTCGAGAGACCTGGGTTCAAGCCCTCGCTTGGCTATGAAGCTCTCTGGGAGACTTTGGGCCCTCCACAGAGTCTTCCCCTAACCTACCTCGCAGGGTTGTTGCAAAGATAAAATGGAGAGGAAGAGGTGCCTTACCACCTTGAGCTCACTGGAGGAAAGGCATATGAA
This sequence comes from Varanus salvator macromaculatus, assembly GCA_023646645.1. Taxonomy (NCBI): domain Eukaryota; kingdom Metazoa; phylum Chordata; class Lepidosauria; order Squamata; family Varanidae; genus Varanus; species Varanus salvator. Next base: position 25,816,131 of record JAIXND010000624.1, on the reverse strand, counting down.
TTACATAAAGTGGATGGTATTTCTTTATTAATATGTAAGATGAATGTAAAATCCCCAGGATGAAGAATAAATGCACAATCAGACGCCAGCAATGAGGAACTTCTCCCATACATTCTATGAGACAATCAAAGGCAGGAGAAAACTCAGATGTGGAAATGGTCTGCAAATAGATTAAGGGCATAATCCTAAGCAAACTGATCTCCAGGAAGAAGAAGCGCACATCCTGTGGCTGGCTAGGGTGTGCTGGGAGTTGCTGGCCTTTCTGTCGTCCAAACTTGCACAGGCTTGTCCTCTTTAACATGCTTTGTCTGCCCTGTATACTGAGGTGATACAGCTAATAAAGGCAACCGGTTGAATAAGGCCTTAGCATGTGAGCGTTTGTGTTCTTGGCTGGGAAATGCAGGGAATTGCTGGACTTTCTCCATCTAAAGATGTATAGAAATCTGCCTTTTGTTCATTAGTTGCTGGAGTTTAATCAACTGCATCTGCATGCGCTGGTTTTTTCTTAAAACAACCACAGCACAAGAAAAACAGTGGTTCCGAAAGATGTTTATTCTTTGAACTTTATAGTGTTCTGTTGTGTTTTCCTCTTTTCATTTTTGCAAATTGTTTTGGTTTTGTTTTCTGACTGTAAATTTTAAAAAGCCAGTGTGATGTGATGGTTTGAATGCTGGACTGGGGTCTGAGAGGTCCAGCTTCTAGTCCTCACTGAGTCATGAAGCTCGCTGGGTGGCTTTGGGTCAGTCACAGACTCTCAGACCAACCTACCTCACAGGGTTGTTGTGATAAAATGGAGGTGTGTTACTGTACACCGCTCAAAGAGCCCTGATGAGCTATGGGAGCAGTGTGTAAATGTTAAAAAGTAAATAAGTAATATTAGCCACCTTGGATTCCTCACAAGAAGAAGAAAAGGTAGAATATAAATGCAGTGTACTAATAATTAGCCCAGAGAATATTTGTTACTGGGAAGAATGAAAATGGAAGCCGAGCGCAATTCTGTGCATGCTTGCTGTGAGAGAAAGATCTTTCAACAACATCCCAGCAGGCCAACAAGCTGGGAACTGTCGGACTTTTTTCTGGGTGAACATGCATTGGAGGGCATCCTAAAGGCATAACGGGTTCTCTTATATTACCCATGTGGTGGCATGCACCATCCAAAACACACAGAGGGTTGTGAGGTAGCAGACCATGTCACTGCTAACTGTTGGGTGTGGTGTGGAGTGCTTGTTTATGCTTCCCCATGGAAGTAAAACTGGCACACCACGCCTTTAGAACACAGAAACAGAGGAAGTCAAAAGGGGCCTCCCGGGCCATCTAGTCTGACCCCCGGCTCCACTGGCTCTGCTCATGGCATGCCTCCCATGACATGCCTCCCAGGCCCTACTGTGTTTCAGCCTGGTGAACTCATTCCTGATTTAATTTTCTACTTGCTGAAAGACTGGGGACGTGTTTGTGAGGCATTTAAAATGTTTGCTTCTTTGTTTATGCAGCATTTAAAAAGTGGTGCAGTCCATAGCAGTATATTCTATTTTGCTAGGCAGGGCAACCACCCTCCAACCAGGTGCCTTCCCAGTGTGCTGGACTACAACTCCCATCAAACTTATGCAGTATGACTGCAGTTCCTATCATCCCAGACAGGATTGCTATTTGCCATGCTGGCTGGGAATGATGGGAGCTGTGGTCCACCACTTCTGCAATGCGCCAGCTTAGGAAAGGTGGTCCTGCAGGAGCTGAGATTTCTCCAGCGATGTCATCTCCACCGTTCCTGGAACCTATTCGGCTTCCACTTTCAGCACAGTCACTAAATACTGATTTAGATGAGAAACAGAAACTGTGCGATATTTTGATAATGAGAATCGGAGCTGAGCTTCAATATGTCAATCACACCTGGCCCTGAAGCTCCATCTCACTTGGTGGATTAATGTAGATCGTCATAACCTCTGTGATCAACCCAATCCCATGCAATCTCACAAACCAGTTCCCAGGTGGGAGCCAACATCCCTGACGGCCGCCTTGGGATGTTTAGGCAACATGAACAAAACCACTAGAGGGTTTGGCAAGAGATGCTGCAACCGGCTCAGAAGAATGGTAGGGTCCCCGGAATCGAGAAATGCTAAGGATGCAACCCATTGTGTCACCTAAAACTATATACACTGGCATTGGAATGCACCTTAAGAAATTTCGCAAAATCATCAGGGAAACAACAATTAATCAAACGCACAGGATACCAAAAAACCCCCCAAACCCTATAAAGCATTGCCTTGGTTGATCTCAAGCAATTTTTCCAAGCATCCCTGAAGCTTGCCAAATGCCTCCAGGTGTGGTAGAAGATGCTGCCCCATTACCAGCATTGAGGAAAGAGTCAACTGTCTGTGTGGAATGGGAATGGGTACCAACTTAATGGCTTGGGTCCTGGTTACCTGAAGGAGCGCTGACGTCCATATATGCCCGCCCGCCCCTTGAGATCAGTGGGAGAGGCCCTTTTCCGGGAGCCCTCCATGAAGGAAATTAGGAGGGTGAGTACTCAGAGGAGGGCCTTCTCTGTGGTGGCACCCCATTTATGGAATGCGCTCCCCAGAGAGGTCCGCCTGGTGCCATCGTTATTTGTTTTTCGGTGCCAGGCGAAGACCTTTTTATTCAAATGTTATTTTGTTAATACTATTTATTTATTTTATTCTTTGGCCAGGGTGACTTCATTATACTGTTTTATATTGTGTTTGTTTGTTTATGATTGTGAGCCACCCCGAGGCTTTGGAGAATGGGGCGGCATAGAAGTTCTCTAACTAAATAAACTTGTTGGGAGCTGACGTCCAAAGCTTGTACAAAGATGTACTTTCTGCCCGCCCCTAGGTAAGGTAAGAAACTGATGTCGGGACGAAGCACATGCAGCACCCAAGTCCCATTGCCTCTCGTGAGGATCCCCAAGTGGCTTGCTTAGCTCCATGTCATCCGCACAACAACCCTGTGAGGTAGGTTGGGCTGGGAGCCTGTGGCTGGCCCAAGGCTCCTAGTGAGCTTCATAGCTGAGTGGGGACTAGAACCCAGGTCCTCTGGTTAACATTCTCAACTGCCACACCATGCTGGCTACAAAAAGAAGCAGGGATGAAAAGCTACTAATGAGCCAATCCAGCCTTCCTCAATCTGGTGCCCTCTGGATATGGCGGGCTACAACACCGAGCATCCCATGGCCAGCTGGCTACATAGTGCCACCTATCCAAAATAACACTATCGCTGATATGGACAAACAAGCCGTGACCGAAGCCTAGATTTGGGCAATTTGGAATTGTGAACCACCCAGAGTGCACTGGCCATTGGGTGGCATGGGAACGAGATGAATAATCAATATTTATCTGCGTCCTTATCTGGACAAACACTGCTTAGCAATGGTGATTCATGCTCTGGTAACCTCCCAGTTGGATTACTGTAACATGCTCTACATGGGGCTGCCCTCGAAAACGGTCCAGATACTTCAGGGGGTACAGAACAGAGCGGCCAGGATGCTGATGGGGACCGGTCGTTATTCTCATATAACGCTGGTCCTCTACCAGCTCCACTGGCTTCCAGTTGAAGTCCGGGCCCAATTCAAGGTGCTGGTTTTGACCTATAAAGCCCCGAACGGCTTGGAACCGGGATACCTGAAGGAACGTCTCCTTCCTTACATGCTCTCATGCCCCTTAAGACCAGCGAGAGAGGCCCTGCTCCAAGAACCCTCCCTGAAGGAGGTAAAAAGGACATCTACTTGGAGTAGGGCCTTCTCTCAGATTATGGGATGCGCTCCCCGGAGAGGTTTGCCTGGCACTGAGCTTATACTCTTTTCGGTGCCAGGTAAAAACCTTTTTATTTAACCATTATTTTAAAAGTTAGTATTTTAATGTACAGTCACTTTTTACTTAATTTATTTTTATTTGCTATATGTTATTTATTATTGTTAGAGATTGTTTTAGAGTACTTGATTTTAATGACTGTAAGCTGTCCTGCAATGCCATGCATAAGGGACGGCATATCAAAGTTTTAAATAAATAAATATCCCTTGCCTGCAAGCAGAGGAGACCAAGGACTCCTACATTAGTCCTCATTCATTGCAGTCCTTTCGAACTTTGTGGGTGCCAAAATCCCTCTCCCAAATAGGTTGGCCACCATGGGTAACTCCTGTAAGGCTCAAAATAAAAGCTGCAATGGATCAGGCGTCCTCATGCCAAATATGCATTTGCATGATGAATGTGAGGCTGAACCCTTCCCCATTCTGCAGGAAAGGGCCGTGGAACAGCCCACACCCCCGTCCGTGGCTGCTCTTCTGCACCCTCAGTCACCTGCTGCCAAAGCCACATTTCTAAGCATAGTGGCCCCTGAGCTGTGTTGCGCACTGCTGCACATAATGTGCAAGGAGCCCTTTCTATAGAGCATGTCAGCGCATTCAGAGCACTTCATTTGCATGATCATAGGCATCTGTGTGATTGCTCTGTAAGGCGGGCCAGTGTGACTCTTTCTACTGGGAAGAGGTAGATGCGGAGAGAATACCAGCGTGTCCTTTACTGCAATCTTATACACCCTTCCGGAGAGTAAATCCCACTGAATTCAGCAGGATTTGTAACTGAGAAGACATGTTTAAGATTGCATGCTTACTAAACATCCCAGAGGAAACAAGCTGTTACTGATGTCAGTTTCTCAGACGAGTCGCTTTTCCATTCAATGCCTCTTTTCATGGCCGCACATTTTCAAAGGCATCTGGTTTCCTGTGAGCGTTTTGGTGAGTCTCCAGGTCTCGCAGCTGTTGCGTTTGTCCCGGGATGGAACTGCAGCTCGGCGTTCTCCCTCTCATTCCTGGCTTTGACTTCAACACAGTGTACAAAAAAGCGGCAGAAGGACCCCAGTCTGGGCCTTCCTCTCCTGAACCAACTGTCAGTCCAGGTTCCACCTTCTTGCTCCCCCATTTGCCCACAGGCTTCCCTTGCCCTAGAAGCAGAGAAACCTAGAAACATAGCAAGTCAGAAGGGGTCTGCCAGGCCATCTAGTCTGACCTGACCCCTGGCTCCAGCTGGCTCTGCTCATGACATGCCTACCATGTGCGTGTCCAGCCTGTCTTTGAACACCCGCACCGATGGGGCCTCAGCCACCTCCCATGGAAGCCCATTCCACACTCTCGGGGTCCTGACTGTCAGGAAATACCTCCTGGCATCCAAATTGAACCTTGGTTCTCCAAGCTTAGCTCCATTGGAGTGCGTCCTGTCCCCTTTCGTAGAGGAAAACAGACCTTGACACGCCCCTTGGTAGGAGTACAAAAATGGCAGCTTTTGATGCCATCTGGAAAAACTGGACTGCCATGAAAAATCAATATTATTTAGTGCTATGTGGATGCTGCATATGTGTGCAGAGGAGGGGCAGTCTCCAAATGCTGCATCCAAGAAATGCAGAATCTGCCAGCAGAATAAAATAGATGCAATCACAGTGTTTGCTCCAGTTTAGTGGGGCGTAATACTGCTTTTGCGGTTTCTTGTCTGTCTCCTTTACAGGCAACACTGACATGAGGCCATGCCAGATCAAACTGCAGAGTCCCTGTACGGCTCATTAGCAAAAAAAAACCTCAGGGAGAGGAACACGGATTTAGTTTGGAAGCCAGCAATGGAGGCCCTCTGGGGTTAAGCCCCATCACATGCTATGGGAACGTTGGGGTATTCGAATCGTGGGCCCCAAGCGCTTTTTCAAGCTAGGCAGAAAATGTGGTGCCGGCTGTTTTGATAGCCAGGGGCCAGAGCGCTTAAAGCACTTTGGTTGGCTAGTACTGTTGGGAAAATTTGGATGAATCCTGTCTGAAAAGCATTACTTCTGTGTGCCTTTTTGCACTGTGGGATCAAATCCTGTCTTCCTTCTCAAAACCAAGCTGCCACTGTTTAAATGGCATTCCCCCGCTCCTTTCTCTCACCTTTAGCTGTGGGCTACAGTAGACAGGCCATTCAGTCCAAATATACATTGTAAATAGTCATTGTTGGGATTCAGTTTACAAGGAAGTATCTTTTGATAGCCCAGAGGCTCCATGTGCCCTGGCCAATTCATAATGTCTAGAGTAGATAAGAGTCTTGAGTTCATGCATAGTTTCAGTAGCTTGAATTTACATGTCTAAGCAGACCTGGAGATGGGTTCAAGCTACTGAACTAAAGTGTCAATACAGGCAATTAGAAATATTGTAATCTCATTGCTACTGTGTGATTGACTGACATTTCTTTATCTGTTCTGTATGTGATGACCTCAGAATCTTATTGTAATCTCTGCATTCTGTCATCAATTGCCCTGTCCCTGTATGTGACTGGGAGTGTATAAAAACTCTCTAGTTGTGTTGAAGTTTTGCAGCAGAGTTCATCTCTGCCTGCCCGTAATGCAGCATGCATTATCGTGAGTACCGCAGGAACCTTGGGGTAAATATAATAAAGCCTCAGATGGTCTGGACGCTTGGTCTTTCCCACGAACCCGAGTTTTATTCCCTCTTCTCAAATTGAGATTCTGGGATTCTGACAGTACCAAACCATCTTCTGCTAAAGCTGAACTGAGGGTTCAAATGCTTTGGCTCAGAGTGTGAGGGATGGGGGACCCATTTTCTCCATTTCAGGGGGGATTGCCTGAAAGGGTTTGGAGGGACCTAGCTTTGGCGTTTATTTGGTGAGGCAGGAGCTCCTTTAGTAGAGGCGGCTGACATTGTTTCCTCCCAGAATGCACTGGAATTATGGGACATCCGGATGGGACAAGGTGGAGACAGACATGGCAACGTTGGCTTCACTTGCTGGAGGCGAGGCCATCTGCAATGCGTCCTGCTCCTTCCTCCCTTGCAGCAGCTGGCTGGCTGTGCAGGCGCAATGCAATGTTTATAGCAGAAAGTCCACCTCTTCCCTTGGCACACGTGCAAGTGCCGGGGAGCCTTGGTGGCAGCCACAAGGATGACGAGGTTCAGTCAGGAAAGGCCCCTTTCCCCTTGAACCTCAGCAGTTTCATTGAAAGATCCCCCAGGACCCCTGCAGTTACTTGCAACTGCATGCTACTGGTTCTCACCGCCAACTACATAATCACAGCCCATCTACAGACACTTTTGTAACCTGCTAGTCACTTACACCCAGTGCTTTTTTTGTAAAAAAAAAAAAAAAAAAGGTGCCGGAACTCACGTCGCCGCCGGCAATAAGCACACACACCAATCCCAAGCCGATAATAGGGATTGCAGGCACGATGTTAATGATGTTTGCTGCTGATCTGCTACGATTCAAAATCACTTCGTAAAATCCATTGAAAAAAAGGTGCCGGAACGCTGTTCCGGTGTGTTCTATGACAAAAAAAGCCCTGCATACACCAATACAGAGTGTTACTCTTAGTGCAATAGCATCCTGATGTCTTTAGGCATGACATGATGGTCTAAACCATGGGTCGTCAAACTACAGCCCGTGGGCCAGATATGGCCTGCCGTGTCATTTACCCGGCCCGCCTCAGAGCTTTTGGACTTGTTTGGAGAAAACGATCTCCAAGCGAGTAGGAAAGCTCTGAGCCGGCACAGGCATTCTCTGAAACTGAGCAGAGAGCTGGCACATGTGCCAAATTGTAACAGCTCAACTGCGTGGGGGCCGGCCCCCCCCCCCCCCCCCCCAATTGCACACATATACAGAGTGGGAATATGGGGCAGGAAACACAAGAGAGGAAGGCGGAAGAGAGAGAGAGATGAAGCCACTAAAAAGGATTGAAGGTAAGAAAAATATCACTTTTAAAATCTATTTTTAATTATGTGAGCCACGTCCCCAGGCTGCAGGCCAAGCCGTGGCCGCCTCGCTGAGCCTGGGGGAGGACAGGCTGAGGTGGAGCGGGGCCATGGCTCCCGCACCTCCGCTGCGGCCTTCTCTGAGCAAGCCTCCACCATCGAACGGCTGCCATGCTTTCCCCCACGGCAGGGAGAGGCGGGAGGCACCTGGCTTGGCCAGCCACGGCCCTGTCCCTTGCCTCCCCTCACTTCCGAAGCAGCCCTTATCTTCCTCCGTGCGGCCCTCTCCTGGCCAGGGGAGCCACCCCCGCTCGCCTCCCCAGCCTCCCGCTCCCGCTCCCTTGGAAGCAGGGCGGTGGCGAGGACTGTAATTCCCATCATGCCCAACCAGCATGGCCAATGGAAATTGTAGTCCAACTCATCTGGACAGTACCAGTTTTGGCAAGGTTGCAGTTAAAATATGGTAGTCATTAGCACTGCATCCAAATACAGCCATTGTATATTGTGGGAATTGTTCTGGGCTGACTTGCTTCAAATACTAAGAGTGGCATTTATAGTATTTATCCTTAGTATTTTTGCTTCATTCTTTGTAAATGCCAGTTGCAGTCATCAGCTGCATTATGCAAAATACTATAGTCAGTGCCTTGGTTTTATTGTAGCTCTGTCCCTTGAATATGGACATGCTCTTTCCCACCTCATCTTGGGCTTCTGCAGCAGCCCAAGGAAGCGGAGCAAACATTTTTAAATTATTTTTAAATTTTATTTTGATTTTAATTATTTTGTAATGTGCAGTGTGCATAGGAATTCATTCATTTATTTTTTTTTTCAAACTATAGTCTGCCCCCACCCCACCCCAACAGTCTGAGGGACAGTGAACTGGCTCCCAGTTTAAAAAGTTTGAGGACCCCTGTTCTAAACTGATACTGGTAACAATAGTATGGAAAACATGACTGACTGCTGTATGGACCTGTCAACTGAGTAGACCTCTTTGCAGTTTGGATCCTGTTTAAACATGCAAATGTGTCTGATGGAGGAAGCCTTCAGGAAACCTGGTTTGACAGCTGCACTCACTGGGTGCTTGCCTCTGTGGGACTAGATGCTCCAGTGGGTCCATTCGGAAACAAATGGACACCATTGGTTCAGTTTTTCTTCAGCTGATGAGAACTTCAGTGAGTATTTCCTCACTATTAGTGTTAGCCTCCAGCAGCTTCTCAGTCCAGCTAAGAATGCCATCTTCTTAAGGCAACAGCAATGCTAAACAGTAACCTGGCTTGGAATTCTGCTGCTTTCTGAGAAAGGGGTTTAGGTTTGATTTTATAACACGAAGGCACATATAAGCAACCCTTTTCTGCCAGGATTTCTCTGAATGTTCCCAACACAAGCTTGATCCAAAAAGCCTGCCTGGAAGACCACCCAGTATAATACACAACAAGCCCTTGTTCTTAAAGGCTCAGAAGCAGCTATGAATTAGGGAGCCCCAAACTTCAATTTTGACTTTGTTGCAAGTGCATTAGGTGGTCTTAGTCAAAACCATTACATTTCAGCTCCATAGCAGTTCCCCCAAGGTACTATGAATAACAGGACATGAACGTGCAACAAATCAAATTATTCATTAATATTAAGGCTGGAGTGTTTGAATTATTAATTGGTTAGATCAGCTGGGGAAAAGTTGGCTAAAAGAGTGGTCTGATTAAGCAGGCTGCATTTTTTAAAAGAATGCTTGAGAAATACAGGGGTGCCAAAAATGTATACACATTTTAAGGGATGTTATCTATGTATTACTTTTCAAAGCTGAATTGAATGACGGTAGTAATGTGTCATATGCCATTCGTTCAAAAGATGGCGTTAATCAAATGAACGCTAGTGTCACCATGCACCCGTTTTTAATACACTTTTTTCCTTTCTTAAAATGTGTATACATTTTTGGCACCCTCTGGATATATTATTTTATGTGCAAGTGCGTGTAAAAACTACAGGTGGAAAGCACCATCGCAAGAGAGGCTTTCTACTCTGTCACACACAGAGACGTTTCTTCTAAGATGCTGCTAGCTACACCACATGTTGTTCATGCTGTCCAGTTGTCTCTGACTTCTGGCAACCCTTTGAAGGAGCACCCTTCAAAATGCCCTGTCCCTGACAGCCTGCTCAGCTCTTGCAAATGTGAGGCTGTGGCTTCCTGGATGGAATCGACCCATCTCCTAGCTGGTCTTCCTTTTCTGCTTCTGCCTTCCGCTGTCCCCCGCATGATGGTCTTCTCCAGGGAGTCTCGCCTTCTCGGGATGTGCCCAACATATAACAACTTCAGTTCCAACATTTCTGCATCCAGGTAACGTTCCATCCGGATGCAATCACGCACCCACGTGCATCACATTTAAAAGAAAGGATGCTTCGTGCTCTGGCAGTACTATTTTCCCCCAAATCTTGCTCGAACCCAGGTTGCAGAACTTCAGGCTTGGGAACCAAATCCAGTTCTGTGTGGAACCCAGTCTGGCCCTTTGGGATCCTCTGGAAAGTCATGCCCTTTTCTCCCAACCACCACTCATTACGGGCTTTTCCAACTTTCATGACGTCTCCCCCCCTCCATTTGTTTATTATTTATGTGGTCTCCATGCCACCCCATTGCCTTGCCTGAGGCTGAGTCACTGGGAGGAGGAGATATATGCCAGAACATGCGGCAGTTTGGCCCCGCCCCTTGGTCCCCTTGCCCCGCCCCTTTGGCCTTCAGACTTGCCCACCTCTGGAATGCAGCTCTTGGGAGCTTTTCCAAAAGGGAGTTTGGTGCCCAGCGGCAAGAAGTTCTGGCTCCCTGAGCTGAACACCAGAAGAAACATCTTGAAAGTGAGATTGTCTCGGCAATGGAACCAGAGACCTAGATTGATGGTGGGCTTTCCATGGCTGGAAGACTTCAAGATGCTCTAGCATCTTGTTCAGGGTGCTCTAGCTCTCAACTTCCCACATTCAGAAGGGGGTTGGGCCAGATCTTGTGCAGAGCCTCCAACCAGTGATAAATAGCTGGCAAACCCAGCGAGTACATAAAATACCAGCTGCTCTGAAGTTTTGTTTCCCAGGCAGGCCTCTCCTAGCCACCAGGAAGCAGCTGCTTCACGGCTGGCTCCAGATTTTTGTGGACGCTTCAGCAAGACTGCCACCCTGGACCTGCCCCACCAGGGAGTCTACCTGCTCTCCTCCAGGGGCACAGGCACTTTTGCTCCTCTCAGCATGGCTCCCGCTGGTCTACATGACAAACACACCAAGCAGTGAGGGAGTCCACAGCGGTACCTCTCGCTCCTTCTCACCACCACCACCATGGTCTGGGTCAGAAGGACAGGCAGGTGAACAAGCAGGTTTATTTGTTTATTAATTAATTGATTGCATTTTTTTACTGCCCCATAGACCTGCAGGGCTCTTGGTGTGGCAAACAAGTAAGGAGCAAGTTAAAAACATATCACAGTAAAATACACAGCAGAACTTGGCGGGACTCAGAGATCCTCAATACACACACACAAAGCCTGGGACCTGAACAGGTACTGAACAAAGGTCGCTTACCTGGGCACCCTAAAGCAGATCGTGCAAGGTGGAGGGTTGTGATGGTGAGGAAAAGGAATGAGCTCAGGGATGTGTCTTCGCATGTGTGTTTTTGCAATATATAACAAATACAATCTCATTATTAATATCCACAAAGATACAGTTAATATACTCAGTTCTTAACTAGCCTATGAAAACCTGCTAGACCAGAAATCAAGGTGATCCAATGGAGGTCCATCCACTCCATCCAACCTTCAGAAATACATCAAGAACGAGTACCAGATTCCAATAAAACCATTTCTATTTCCCCTCTAGCCAAACAAAAACAGCTGGTGAGCTTTTCCATCCACACCACTGACCATATCCTATCTAGGTATTTTCTAAAAGGGAGCCCTTGGGAATCTTTCCAAAACCTTGCAGTGTGGGCTCTCTCAGCTCCCACAAGTATTGCCAACAGTTCTTTACAATTCATTCTTCATTTTCCCCAGTAAACAATGACAAAGGTTCTTAATGTTTGTCATATGAGCTTATTCAACTATTCTGTTACTTCATGCCAATAGGGTTTGATTTTGGGATAAAATAGCCACGTATGTTCAAGTGAACCCCTTGAACCAGTTTCTCCAGCACATACTGGTCATTGGTTATTAATTGTATGTAATTTTATAGGGCATAAATGCCATCTATGAACTGTCTTTAAACCCATTTCTCTGGATTTACCTTCTACTGAGTTGTGGAGTTCTGAGGACCATATTCTAGCCCATGACATCTGATAATAGTCATATTTATTTTTTTCCCCAAGTCATCTTAGTTGAGGAGAAAGACTAAACCCAGAGGTGGTTGCCCGTGAACCCCTGGTGGGGTGTTGGTCCTTAGCAGGTACCCGACCATGCCTCCCTTGATGCCCATCCTGAACTGCTTGCCAAGTCTGGCTCGTGACCTTGTCTGCACCTGTTCCAGTTGAAGGCTTGTCTTCTCTCTCACACTTCGCCTCTTTGTCCTTCTTCCTTATTTCGCTCCAGTTCTTTCCCACAGATCTGTGTCACTCTTGCCAGCTGCCACCGACACAGTCCTTGGACATAACTTAGTCCTGGCCATCCAGCCCAACGCTCTCCGCATGACAGCCCCTTAATTTAGTGGCTTGCCTCATTTTCACCATCCGTCATGAAGTATTAATTCCATCAACGTTGATCTGCCGTCGTGTGCTTCCTTTTTAACATTGTCCTTCTCAAACAAGAGGGAGAGGAAATCTGGCAAGTGGTTACAGCAAACCGTGACCTCACATTCTGGAATGTTTTGCGGGATATATTTAGCAAATGGTCATCTGCCCCTTTGCATAGGAACAACTCTGATATTTTAAGACTGGTTTCATCTTCTACAGCATTGAAGAATCTCTCATGGAGGCAAACATTTGTGCTCTGCCACACCACCAAAGAGGATTTTAAGGAATGCAAATAGTTTTTGTTTTCTTTGTCAATAAATAAAATAAACAGGCATTTTAAAATTGTTTTTATCTCGTTGCATAAGTACCCTTGAATACTTATGCCCTGTAAGGTGCCTAGAATCTGTTTTGGATTAAGGGAGGTTGAGGGATTTTAAAAAGGAATGAAAACAGAATTTAGATATACTGATCTGTCATCTTTAAGGTGTAACACTCAAGACTGGGGTGGATAAAGGGTACAGTTAGGGTCTCTCGGGGCACCTCAATAGCAGCCGTGAGACAGGATACCCGGGTTCAGTCAGGAAAGACCCCTTTCACCTTGAACCTCAGCTGTTTATTGAAAGATCACCCAGGCCCCCTGAAGTTACTTACAGCAGCATGCTACCAGGTAGTGGATCTCACCACCAACTACAAGCTTTTAGAACATGCACAGAGTGTTTTATAGATTCTGGGCAGTTGATGACAAAATAAGGGGAACACAGTCAGAAGAAGGTGAGAGGTCTGCAGAGGGGACTCTGGTACAGTGCCACTGATTACAGGAGATTGTATAACAATCAGGAGTCATTGCCAGCCAGTATTGTGAGTTTGGTCAAGCTAATTAGGGCGATTGCAATCAGTTCTTAATGATCAGCAAAAAGAATAGCCCTGGCAGCTTCTCAGGCAAGTTCCCATTTCTTAAAGCAACAGCAAATTCTAAACAGTACCAGGGCTTGGAATTCTGCTGCTTTCTGAGGAAGGGGTGCATTTTATAACACAAAGGCACATATAAGCTACCTTTTTCTACCAGGATTTATCTGGATTTTCCCAACAGGTCTGTGTGAACACAGTGACAAGAAAATACAGATCCTTGAGGGAAAACATGAATTTTTATAAACTGCCTTGCATCAGAAAAGATTTATTGTATAAGTATGGTCTGAAGGCACTTAGGGCATGTCCAAGCTTAAGCAAGTCTGGGGCTAGTCTGAGCTTGGAGGGGAGACCACCAGGAAATCGCATGTAGCTATCTCGAGTTCCACCATGGGAGAAAGGTGGGGTATTTATTCATTTATTTTTCGATTTATGTCCTGCCTTTTTCCTACAAAGGGCTCAAGGCAGCTTACATCATTCTCCTCCTCCATCTTATCCCCACAACAACAACCCTGTGAGGTAGGTTGGGCTGAGAGTCTGTGACTGGCCCAGAGTCACCCAGTTGCTCCATGGCCGAGTGGGGAGTTGAACCCAGATCGCCTGAGTCCCAGTCCCATGCTCTTAACCACTACACCACACTGGGAAATAAAAATGTTAAGTTAATAATATGGAGCACTGGGATCTCCTCTCTTGGTGCCTGTCCAGTTCCGTGCACTTCCTGATGCATATTTCTTAAAATAGTTTTTAAATGTTGAGAAAGTCTGCCATCATCCTGATTTGGACTGTCATGAATAGTCCAAATTTGTAGATTCAGATTTGTAACTCTGACTCTACCTCTGCCTTGCACAAGACTATTGGGCAGGCGAGTAAGGGTCTGATCCTATGCAGGTTTCAGTAGGAAAAGAGTCCTGCAACTCCCAGCATGCCCCAGCCCACATGTCATGGTAGGGCATGCTGGGATAGTACGATGCCATAATATACACAGGATGGTGCTCTTACTTTAGTATTACCAGTTTGCCTTCTGGGAAATTAGGTTTTTGTGACTGGTGATGCCCATGATGGAAACCATGTTATGAACAAACAAGCCTCATCCATGGGGGCAGCCATTTTGTGAAAGCCCCCACATCACATTTTTAGAATGTCAGCTGTGCCCACTGACTGAAAGGGCTGGGCCATAGGCAGCCCTAGAATAAAGAGCTGGGTAGGAGGGGGCACAGGTCCCTTGGCTGGGCCCCAGCCCTGTTCAGCACCCCAAATGTGGACTGCATTAGCCCATGCTCAGTCGGAAAGTACCAGTCAAAACGGAAACCCTCCTTCTGAAAGTGGCACTTACTGGAGCCATGTGGGGAACGAAGTGACAACCACGCACAGTAGGGGTGGGAGGGAAATTCAGTACAAATATGGGACCGTTTTGTTTTTTGTTTTATACCATGGGAGCTGGTAAAATCAGTTCCTTCAATTAATTACCTCTCCCAAATGTGGTGGCAGGAGCTAAACGTTTCAGAGGCAAGGAGAACTGGGCATTCTGCAAAAGTGGCAGCGACACCTACTGGCCAAACTGTTAAGATCGCACAACGTGTTTAAAATGCGATCCTGCAAGGGCAAAGCTTGGAGGACTTTCCTGAAATTTAATAAGGGTCTGAGTGGATTTTTTTTTCCTAGCAGGAAACACAATGTGAACATGTTGCTATTATTCTCAAAAGAATATTCAAAGTCACAATGGAAACCCATTTCTGAGGTTTGTGAAAACAGACTTTTCCCTTATTTTTTTAAATACATATTCCACAAAAGCAGGCCTTTTCCAAGAGAAGCCATTGTTTGTGTGACAGGAAGTGTTCCACACACAGTTGGAGTCAACAGAACATGTTATTATTATCTTAAATAGCATTGTTTGCAAAGGAGGTTAAGTGTAACTGGTTTTGAAACAAGGAGTTTATTAATTTGTGGAACAGCCTTATGGTCCTTAGAAATTGTATGAGGACGCATTGGATATTTCAGACTCCCAGATCTGAGGTTGGAAGCAGAGTTCCAGCCTGTGAGAAATGAAATGTTACTGTTACTAAGTGGTAAGGTGAAAACCTAAGAAAGGGTGAAATACACAGTGCTTTTTTTGTAAAAAAAAAAAAAAGGTGCTGCAACTCATGTCTTGGGGTCACACTTTTACACTAAAAAAGATTTTCAATTCACCAACTTTTTTTGAAATAAAGAACTTATTTACCTTTTGCACGTAGCCAGTCACTCTACACACACATAAATATAATGGTCGCCACTGGCAGTAAGCACTCAGCGTGCAACCACACGGCCGATCCCAAGCCAAGCGGCGTCCCGAGCCGAGCAGCACCCTCACAATCAGCCCGCAGGCACTATTTTAATGATTTTTGCCGCTGACCTGCTACGCCCAACAGGGCGATTCACAATCACTTGGAAAAATCCGTCAAAAAATGGTGCCGGAACACCGTTCTGGTGCATTCTATGACAAAAAAAGCCCTGGAAATACAGGGCTAGGGTAGGATCATTGAAGTCCTTTAAGGCCAAAAGGCCTAAGGATAGAATCATGTGAATAGTTGTACTAAAAGTAATAGTGCTTCTTACATCAAAGTCCTGAAAAATACCAGAGAGGGTAAAAATGGGGGGGGGGGGCAGTGATAAAACTGTCACCTTCAGTGGAAGAGAGCAGGAAATTGATTACCTTTTACAACTGGCCGTAATGAGCCCAGAGGAAGGCCTGTTCGTCCGATCTCATCCTCCCACAAGATTTAAGAAGCAACTTGGCGTCAAGTAAGAATCTACAAGGCCACTCCGGCCTGTTGAACTCTTTATATATATATATATATATTCAGATTTTTAAACTAACACTAAAAAAAAGAAAAAAACCCGTCAAACATTGGATTCACTGGGTCAACCTCCTATTACATATTTTTAACATATCAAATTCAAATTAATTTATCATAGTTTAAAAAACATCTCTAAATTTATGCCAAGTCCCGTTTCTCCAGCCAATTATAAAAAGAGTCCCAAGTTCGATAGAAATCAGTATCCTCTTTCTCCTTCAGCGATAAAGTCAATCTATCCATTTCTGCACAGTCCAAGATTTTTCTTACAAAGTCCATCGGTGGGCAGCTCCTCACTTTTCCAATATTGAGCAAATGCAATCCTCGCCGCTGTGATTAGATGCAACATCAAATACATTTCCTGTCTGTTAACCTCTTCTGGTATAATGCTTAACAAGAAAACTTCAGGTTTAAAAGCAAAGGGTTTTTGGAGTATTTCCTCCATCCATCTATGTATTTTAATCCAGTACTTTTTTGCGTTATCACAAGTCCACCACATATGATAAAAAGTACCCACTTTATGTTTACATTTCCAACATCTATTTGGCATATTTGGAAACATCTTAGCTAGTTGACTTGGTGTGGCCTGTTGAACTTTTAAAAGGTACTGCGCACGCTGAATAGGTTCATGAATAGTAACTGACACACCTCTCGTAGGTAATGGGCTCATCAGCATGAACATGGGATGTATGAGCGGGAGGGGGAGCATATCGAGGGGTAGTATGATGTAGGCGGACGGAGAAGATTGTAACTTCTTAGTAACCCAGCCAATGGGAGGAAAGAGGAAGGGTCTGCGAGCCGGGAAAAGGGCATAAAAAGCAATGTCTTTGTGTAAACGGCGCGCTGCCTGTGTGGTGGGCGCCCGCTCTTGCAAGAACGAATTAAACTGTACTGCTTGGTACTTTGCCTCCGTATCCTCACTACTGGGATTTACTCCTTGCAAGCCTCAGAGCTGAGAATCCAGTTTCCAATCCCCGCAGCCTTTGCGTTTATTGCTGGTTTGGAAAGAAATGTACCAGCTGCCTCTTGGAGGTGGGAAGAGGGCCAAAAGAGGGCCACAAGATTAAATAGCATGGCTGGCTGGGGAATCCTGGGAGTTGTAGGACGTGTTTTCTACCTAGGAATGCATAGGGTTGCATCCTAAATGTCTCAATGCATGTGTGTGTGAGAGAGGATTCCCTCTAGGCAGCCCTATATATTAATGCTGTTGTGAAGGTCTCCTTCCCACCCATCCTTATATCCCTGTTTGCCCCTGCTGCCACATTTCTGATATGTCCGAGGGGAAAAACCTTCTATGTCTGTCCCACGTAAAAATAAAAATCTAACAGTGTCCAGACAGGGCCGTCTTAACCGCATTATGGGCCCTGGGCAAAGCAGCGTACTGGGGCCCCTACGACAACTACAACTACTGTTAATTTGGGAAGTTTTCCAATTTTCCAAGGGTTAACATACACAGATTAGTATGGGGCCCACGGGCAGGTGCCCATCAGGCCCATGCGTGAAGACAGCCATGTGTCCAGGTTCACATTTTAAACTGCAGCACCATCAGGGCTACAAGAACAAATGGGAGTTGGCTTCTGCTGCCTTGATGCTAAATACATTCACTCAGGAATAAGCACTATGCTGCTTTGGAAATGAATGCTGTAGGTGTCAAGTAGACATAATAAACCGAGCACTCTCACAAGCCAATCTGGATTGCTGTAAACTGCCCAGAGAGCTTTGGCTATTGCACAGTATAGAAGATAAATGAAGAAATAGCAAATTAATGATAATAAGCTTTAAAAATAAGAAGAGAGGATGCTGTGTCAGCCCCAGAGGGCCCCAGCTCCCATGCCCTGCTCCTCTGCGTACCTTCAACCTCGTCCCTGGCTCTGTGACGGCCCTTCCCAGAGCCCCGCAGCTACATAGGGGTCCCTGCAGAGGGCAGCAGCAGACACCCCACTTCCCCGTGGGGGATGTGTCTTCCTTTAAGGGGACAGTCCGCAGTCTGAAGGCACCCTATCCAATTCCATCGTAAAGACAAAGAACCCTCAGAAGAAATGGTATCGCCCATCAAGAGCACCTGGACAGCAAGGAACACGGAGAGGAAGAGATACACTGTATTTACCCTGAAATTATATGCACATATTTTGGTATATTTGTGCTTCCCAACCGCGCGCCTACACACTCAGCCTTAAATACCCATTCACGCCGATTTGTGCACATTGGCACGCACCCTGTTCATAACACTCCAAACACCACCATGTTGATCACCTGGTCAGCAAGCCCCTCCTGGCCAATTTCTTGATTGTATTCAAGAAATACCTTTGGGCGTTAAGTAGACAAAGGGTTAGGGAAACGCTCATCTCCAACCTTGAGGGCCGTAACGTGCGCATGCACGTAGGTCTCGCTTTTTCCACCAGAGGGCTTTGCAGCACGCGGATGTGTCCCGGTTGCAGGGTTGCTGGCAGTGCTGTACAATCTTGCACTCAGCTGCTCATCACAGAAGCAGGCGAAACGTGCGCAGAATGCAGAACGTGTGACCAATCCGCTTGAAGACGGGATATTTGTGCCTTCGAGGCTCTGAAAGGGGGATCTTTGCAGTAAACTGAGCATGTTAGTCTGCTTGTCACGGCATTTTATCCCAGAGGGGGAGGAGATGTAGTGCTGCGGAATCATGCCTTGTCCCGGGAAATATCAAGAGGTCTAAGGGAGCAATTTAGCACATTGTGACATTCTGCCCAGGCAATAAACCAAGATGGGGTGGTTGTTGGGCAAACAATCAAAGTCTAGCCCAACAGATGATCACCATAGGTTGTTCACCTTCCTTCCTCCTCTTCTTTCACCCTCTATGCTCCCAAAAATATCCCAGGAGACTTTGAGGAAGGAATGACTGGTCTGTTCACCATCTCCACCCCTGGAGACTCCCTGGAGAAACAGCGCGAGTCAGAAGGGGCCTCCCAGGCCATCTAGTCTGATCCCCGGCTCCAGCCAGCTCCATCATGCTAAGGAAAGTCAAAGGCAGAAGAAGAGGAAGACCAAAAAAGAGGTGGGTTGACTCCATGAAGGAAGCCACAGCCTGGGCTTTAGAACAGCCAAGCGGGGCTGTCGTGGGTAGGACATTCTGGGGGGGGGGGTCATTTAGAGGGTCACTATAACTCAGAGGCAACATGACTGTGCAGAACAACAACGCTTCACCACAATTGTTAGACCTTTTTCACTCACCCAGGATTTTGTCCCTTTGGAGAGATCACAATCACTGGAAAACAACTAATTTCTCCCTTTTCTGGAATAGCTGGAGACTCAGAAGAATGTGCGAAACACAAAGGGGCACGGAGAGCCACCAGTTCAACCCTTAAAAACCAGTTCAACCCTTAAAAACGGGAGCCTTGCATTGCTAAGATTAAGATATTGTGTGCGTGTCCTCAGTGTTCGCACCTTCTGTGGCTACTTTTTCCCTTTTGTCAGTGCTTTCTAATGGACAACTTGGCAACAGGACCCGGGTGACTGTGCACAGATGAGCGTGGATGCAGCCCCGGCTTGTCAGTTTCCTCTTCTGCTACCTGCTGCTCTTTTCAGCTCCCTTTGATGGATGAAAGAGGCAGGAAAAGTGACCAGGAAAGACTGCATATGTGGGACAGTTGTAGGAGTGCTCCTGTGAAAGACTGGTGTGGGACATACCTGGCTGGCCAGCATTAAACACAGCAGGCTGGCCACATCACCAGGTATCTCAGTGAAACTGGAGTGAGACCACGCAGACAGGGGCTGGGCGATTCCTCACCAGGGCTTGGAGGCCCAGTCTCCCGGTTGAGCCCAGGAACCATCTGGATTCAAATGAACCGATTAGCATCCACAGCAGGAATTTCAAACCAATGAACCTCCATCCTCACTACCTGGTCAGGAAGGGTATAAAAGGGGACTGCACCATGTGCTCCGAGTTGATTGCCCTTTTGCTTGTGATCAAACTATTCTCGAGAATAAAATTCATGTTTCCCTCTCATTTTTGTTGTGTTTGATTAGGCTAGTGAGTGAAGACCAGCCACCTTGTGTCTTTCACTGACAATACATATTTAAATAGCAATAATTTTAATAAATGAGAGGCACATTTGCATAATGTTCAGGGACTGAAAAAAACAATTCAACCCCAATTGTGTTGAGACATGAAACAGCTCTGCCTGTGTTAAAACAGCTCCTCAGTGCGATGACAAGATTCCACAGCACTACATAACCCCTTGGGAATTTTTTTTTTAATGGGAATGAGGGCTGGACTGGATGGTCTTTTAGGGTCCCTTCTAACTCTATAGTTCAATGGTTGTAAGATTGACAGGAAAGGTTAATAGAGCAATTAGGATAGGGGGCTGAATGTTAATGGCCCTGGGAAATAGTTCTGCTGACTTGGGTGATGGGAGTTGTAGCCCCTTGAAGGGCACCAGATAGGTGGCTGCAGTGCAGGGTGGACAGCCTGTAACTCTTACGCAGCCTGTGTGCCCAGGGGAGCCTGGCCAACTTTTCCCTGCTGCTCAGGTCCATGAAATCCATCAGGGTGGCTGCAGTCCGCTAGGTTTACCTTCCCACTTCCTCTGTGATACACTGGCTCAACACAACTAGTTCTTCCTGCACATTTCCCAACTAGGATCCCACGTTCCAGCTGCTATCCAACCCCTAGAGAAGAACATAACAGGTTTCTGTAAGATACCTGGATTTTTCCCCCTACAGAGCAAATAACAGTTTTGGGGAGGGGCAAGGTTTTATCTGGGAAAACAGGGCAAAGGAAAGGATTGAAAACAACCTTATGTCTTATTTGGTCTCCTGAGACCAGAATGATATTTGTTCCTTTAGCTTGTAGTCCAGAGTCACTATCTTGTAAGATAACCGCATTTGCAGTCTTCAACTTAATTACTGCACCAGAGTCAAACCTTCATTTCTTTGGCCTTGTCCCCTTCTTATCAGTTGATTCTTTTATCCTGATAAAGCAAGATCTTACCTCCTCACTGCTCTGTCCCGGGTCTTCTTTTTCCTGGAAGATTCTGCACCTTCACCCCTGCTGCCTCCTATGCAGCCATCCACTGGCAACTTTTGAACTGTAGGGCTTGGAATACTTGTCATAGCTTCACCCCCCAAAAAGACTCCAAGGATTCAGGCACTTGGGTTGAGTCATATCCACAACCACTTCTGGCAGGAGCTGCTTTTTATCATCACCGGGAGCTGCTTTTTAATCAAGCTTAATTGCCCGTTAAGATACCCCAAATCACTTTTCACAGAACATTATTTTCCTACCTGGTCCCTAAGATCTTCTACAGAGGTCCTTCTCCAAGAACCACCCCTTGAAGAAGTAAGTGGGGGTGACATTCAGGAGAAGGGCCTTCTCAGTGGTTGCCCCCATCTCCGGAACATGCTCTCCAATCCATAAAAAACAGAGAAGAAAATGACCCAAGAACCAGAAAACCAGAAAAGTAAGTCTGTGGCCTCGGCAAAGAGGGCTATTTTAACCTGTCACCAAAGAAATGACAGATTTGGCAGCAACTGGGCTGCAGTGGGGAGGTTGTTCTAGAGATGTGGGGCCACCACAAAGAAGCCCCCCCCCCTTTGTGGCCACCCTCAAGAGTTGGCATTCAAAGGAAGACTCCAAAGTTTGTGCCAAAACCTTTCCTGCCTTATTTCCGCATGGACTACAGACCTACTGAAAGTCTCTCCCCACCTTGCAGCCTGGTTCTGAACATAGAGATCATCTGGACTGGGGAGAAAAAGAGAAAAATGCTTTGGGTGGGAATTCGTCTCCTCTCATGATGCATTGGAATGATTTCCTTATTGCATTTTTATCCCCCAAAGAGCTCAGGGTGTTGCAAAACATGGCTTCCCCTGACTTTCCCCTCACAACAATCCAGCGAGGTAGCAGAGGTCCAGAGAACGTGACTGTCTCACCATCACCTACTGATGGTGGAGTTGTAGCGATTGGGCCCAACACTTCAGCAGAAGTGCTGCAAGAAGATATTGGGATTGATTGATTGATTGATTTGTAATTGAGCAATACAAAACCAGCCAGACTGCACCATTAGAAAAGAAGCAAAGAGAAAAAGGGAAAGCCTTTGCATTTAAGAAAATAAAAGTTCTATAGCAGTGGTTGCATATATATGACTGATTCCTGTCTACTGACTTATACCATATTAGTATGTTCTCTTACAGGAATTAATCCTGAGTTAGACGAGGAGTAGGAGGAAAGTGGAAGTGTGGAGATGCCAGCGGGGTGGGAGCGGGAGATCAGGGAGAACTGGAGAGAGGCAGGAGGAGGAAATCTTGCTGATGCTTTATCTTTTGGAGGACAGCCAGGCTGGGAGCTCTGAACCAGCAGGAACGCAGGCTGCTTATGAAGAGGGGAAGGAGTGGGAACACGCAGCCCAGGAGTTAGGCATCAGAAGAACAGGGAGGCGCAGCAGAGAGGCGTAAAGGGCTCAGAGAAAACATCATCTTGCCATCAGGGACAACCAGTCTGGGCAGGCTTTGTGTAACACAGAACTGGGTTTGCATGAAAGAACAGGAAGCCGTGGCTTTTTTCGATTGTTGTTTCCTTGTTGGGCTGTCCAAACTCAGTAGAGATGAGCGACCACTCTGACTTACCATGGTTGTCAATCACGGTAAGATCCAGTAGCCTGTTCTAGGTTTTCTCCCTGGCTTCAAAACAAGTGAGCCAGTCCCCATGGTGTTCGCTTTTGCTAAGCTGCAAGCCAGAGCGTGCCTTTAATAGCAGTCCTCCATTCGGTGAGCTGCCGAAGTTGTCTCCTCTTTTGTCCCCACTCCTGCCCCAGAGTCTTGCTCTCGGACAAGAGGCGAGATTTAATGGATTCATCCTTGGTCATGATTATGAGCTTGCCTGGGGAGCGCGTGGGCGCCGCCATTGGCGTGGTTATGGGCAAGAGACGTTATGGCGATGGGGGTTTAACGAGTCATTGCAGAAGGAGGGACAGATGGTTGACACCTGTTCCCCCTTCTGGTTATTCCCCCAGCCAGAAGGTTCCAGGTAGCCTTATCAACCGCCCCCCGGGCCTAACGGTGCTGCTGCTTAATGCCAGGTTGGTCCATAAGAAATCATCCC
Organism: Varanus salvator macromaculatus; assembly: GCA_023646645.1. Classification (NCBI taxonomy): domain Eukaryota; kingdom Metazoa; phylum Chordata; class Lepidosauria; order Squamata; family Varanidae; genus Varanus; species Varanus salvator. The sequence goes on along the minus strand of JAIXND010000624.1, from coordinate 25,792,912 downwards.
TCATCCACGATCTGATTGTGGATGAGGGGGCCGACCTGGCTTGCATCACAGAGACCTGAGCGGGTGAGGGGAGGACGTCTCCCTCTCCCTCTCTCCACTGTGCCCACCCAGGTATCTGGTCCAGCACCGACCATGCCTGGAGGGGAGGGGAGGGGGGTCGCTTTGGTTTACCGAGCTTCCATCTCCCTCACGGGGCTTCCTGTTCTCTCGAGGCCGGGTCTAGAGTGCCTCCACTTGGTGTTGGGCAACCAAGACAGACTGGGGATTCTGTTGGTGTACCGCGCACCCTTCTGCCCAACAGACTCCCTGCCTGAGCTGACAAAGATCGTCTCGGACCTGGTGTTGAAGACCCCCATGTCAAGGGGGAGCCTCCCAGGCTCCGGGACTTAGGCTGTAATTGACCACACTGACAAGGGCAACAAAACTAAATCTATTCATTGCTAGTTATCTACAAGATTTATGACTCTACTGAGTAGCTACTTAAGAAATGTTGTTGCCCGTCAGATGTTCAGCTCTGAATGGCGTTCTCTTCTCTCTTGTTACGTCATCTCCTCCTCCCCCAGCCGTGCCTCCCGCCTCCGCTGTTCCCTCTGCATCCTGATTTGATACGATTTTATCAAACGTCGCTGATTGGCATTTTTCATATCCACATATCCCATTTGTCCTTCTGCTTCTGGCCCCGTCAGTTCCGCCTCTGAGGAGGAGGAGGTGTCTCCCCGCTCCTCGTAGACTGCTTGATTTAAAGGGCCAGGCATCTGGGTAGAGGCTTGTGGATTGCTGATGTCCTCAGATAGAAGCTGATTAGCATCTATATCTGGCTGGGGTCGGTTCTCCTGGACTCTAGTTATTACAGCTACTTCCTCCTCATGAGGAGTAGTCTCTGTCATGACCTCCTGCACGACACCCCAGGATGTTGGTCCTGGGGGACTTGAAGCTCCACGCCGAGACTGATCTTTCCGGGGCAGCTCAGGACTTCATGGCTGCCATGACGGCCATGGGGCTGTCTCAACATGTCAGTGGCCCGACCCATGAACGTGGACACACTCTGGACCTGGTTTTCTCGACGGGTCAGGAAGAGGGTGATCTGAGAGTGAAGAATCTACGTTTGACGCCCTTGTCATGGTCAGATCACTCCCTCGTGAGGTTTGAGCTCGAAAGTGGCCTCTTCCTCTGTAAGGGTGCGGACCAGATTGTGCTGGTCCGCCACCGGAGTCGGATGGATCCGGATGGATTCCTGAGGGCTCTGGGGGATTTTCCAGTTGACAAGGCTGGTGTTCCTGTCGAAGTTCTGCTCGAACTGTGGAATGGGGAAATGACCAGGGCTATTGACACAATCGCTCCTAAGCGTTGTCTCCCACCGGGCAGAGCCCGTTCATCCCCCTGGTATACACCTGAACTACGGGCGATGAAGCGGGTTGGGAGACGACTAGAGCGTAGGTGGAGGAAATCACGGGATGAATCTGACCGAACACACTTGAGAGCCCATTATCGGGGCTATGCTGTGGCGGTGAGGGCGGCGAAGAAGAAATTCTTCACTTCCATTGCCTCCTCACAATGCCGTCCGGCGGAGCTTTTTCGGGTGGTACAAGGGCTGGTTCATCCAGGCCCTAAAAAAGATCCGGTTCCACCCTCGACGGCCCACTGTGATGACTTTGCCAAGCATTTTAAGAAGAAAATCGCTCAGATTCGTCACGAGCTGGACTCCAGTAGTAACTCAGAGCCTTCAGGGGAGGAACCAATGTTGCCGTCTGGTCCAAAATTGATGGATGAATTTCAGTTACTGCGGCCTGATGATGTGGACAAGGTGCTTGGACAAGTACATCCCACCACCTGCTTATTGGACCCTTGCCCATCTTGGTTACTTAACAAAGCCAAGCACGGGATAGGGACCTGGATCCTGGAGGTTGTCAACGCCTCTCTGAGGGATGACCAGATACCTGCCCCTTTAAAGGAAGCAGTAGTCCGGCCAGTCCTGAAGAAGGCATCCCTGGATCCAGAGATGGTCACCAATTATAGACTGGTGGCCAATATCCTGTTTTTGGGTAAGGTGTTAGAACGGGTGGTGGTGGGACAACTCCAAGCACTCTTGGAGGAAACGGATTATCTGGACCCATTTCAGTCCGGCTTCAGACCCGGGTACAGTACTGAATCTGCCTTGGTCGCCCTGTATGATGACCTGTGCAGGGAGAGGGACAGGGGGAGTGCGTCCCTGTTGGTCCTCCTGGACCTTTCAGCGGCTTTCGATACCATCGACCATGGTATCCTTCTGGAGAGGCTAGTGGGATTGGGGGTTGGAGGCACTGCTTGGCAGTGGTTCCACTCCTATCTCAATGGCCAATTCCAGAAGGTGGTGCTGGGGGACTATGGCTCTGCGCCATGGCAACTTTGCCATGGAGTTCCGCAGGGGTCCATTTTGTCCCCCACACTATTTAATGTCTACATGAAACCGCTGGGAGAGGTCATAGGAGGTGTGGGCTGCGGAGTCATCAGTACGCTGATGATACCCAGCTCTACCTCTCATTTTCCACCGATCCAGGTGAGGCGGTGGCTGTGCTGAACCAGTGCCTGGCCGAGGTAATGGGCTGGATGGGGGCCAATAAACTGAAGCTCAGTCCAGACAAGACGGAGGTCCTGCTGGTGGGTGGTTCGGACTCTGGGGTGGGGGACCTGGACCTTGTCCTGAATGGGGTAGCACTCCCTCTGAAAGACAGGGTCCTCAGCTTGGGGGTGCTCCTTGACCCGAAGCTGACCTTGGAAGCTCAAGTGACAGCGGTGGCGAGCAGCACTTTCCATCAGCTTCGGCTGATTCATCAGCTGCGTCCCTTCCTGGAGTTCGATTGCCTGGTGACAGTGATGCATGCATTGGTCACTTCCCGATTAGACTTCTGCAATGCGATCTATGTGGGGCTACCCCTGAAGATGGTCCGGATACTTCAATTGGTACAAAATAGAACTACCAGATTGCTGACAGGGATTGGGCGTTGTTTTCATATAACCCCAGTCCTTCATCAGCTTCACTGGCTCCCCATTGAAGTCCGGGCCCAATTCAAGGTGCTGGTGCTTACCTATAACGCCCTAAACGGCTTGGGACCTGGGTACCTGAAGGAGCGCCTCCATCCATACTTGCCCTCCCGCCCTCTAAGATCAGCGGCAGAGGCCCTTCTCCGGGAACCCTCCGTGAAGGAAATTAGGTAGGTGAGTACCCGGAGGAGGGCCTTCTCTGCAGTGGCACCCCATCTGTGGAATGCGCTCCCCAGAGAGGTCTGCCTGGCGCTGTCATTATTTGCTTTTCAGTGCCAAGCCAAAACCTTTTTATTTAAATGTTATTTTAATTGATTGTTAAATTATTTATTGCTTTTATCTATCTCCGGGATGTTTCCAATTCTGTATATTTTTGTATATTGTTATCTATTTGTTGGAAGCTGCCCCGAGGGGGGAAATGGGGAATCTTATCCGTCCCCATGGTGTCCCCTGTAGTCTCACTGGGGAATGCGAGGGAAAGAGGTGTGGGAGGGAGGCCAGCAAGCCCAATGAGGCTGATCTTCTGTCAGGCTAGCCATGGGAGCCTGGCCCCCAACAGGCGGCGTGGTTTGCCCCCTAAGTCGCTGCTTTGTGTGAATCCCTCGCTGCTTATAGCCCCAAACAATGCTTGCTTGTGTAAGACAATTACCATATTTTTCGCTCTATAAGACGCGCCTGACCATAAGACGCACCTAGTTTTTAGAGGAGGAAAACAAGAAAAAAAATATTCTGAATCAAATGGGCACATCATCACAGGCACATTCCCCATCACTTCCCCATGGGCTGCACATCTGGCAGACTTACTGCACACACATATTCGCTCTGTGAGACACACAGACATTTCCCCTGACTTTTGAGGGGGGAAAAAGTGAGTCTGATAGAGCAAAAAATACGGTAATTCTTACCAATGCAGCACAGGACAGGCGTAAGGGCTTGAACACAGGTTTCTGGGATCTGAGTCTTCCCCCCTGAGCCCTCCCCAGCCTGAGGATTTAGGGGTTCCCTCAAAACCTCTGCAGCAGACCAGGCTGGGGAAATGTGCCCCAGGAGTTCTCCACGTATGGACCACCTGTCCCCCATAAGGGAACGGGCAGACATATTTCACATGGCACGACATACCTGTGGCTTCTTTTTCCCCTGGGGTCACAACATCTTGGGTGGTGATTTCGGCGTGGGGGGCATAGCACAGGAGAAAGGTTTTACCTCCTCCCCATGCCAGGGTCCCCCAGGATAAAAGGTGCTGCTAAACCTAAGTGCATGGAAGCCTGGCTGGCCCTGAATCTATTTCACAAGGCTCCGAGTCTATCCTAATACCCTGAGTATTAATACGTACCCATAGGGTATGTATGTGCGTGGTTCTGCTTAATTGCCATGCAAAGGCGGATTTCAAGGGCATTTTCAGAGGGGGAGGGAATGGTGAACTTCCCCCTCCCCATGACCTGCAATATTTTCTCATCATCGAGGAAGCTTAGAGGGGCAAATCATTGGTTTGGGATTATCTGAGCCAGGGTGCAAATTAGTTGAACTGATTTGAGCTGAACAGATTTGAATGCATTGCCTTGCTGTGCTCCTTGTGCAATTTAAAAACATTCTGGTAATTATTTTAAATTTGCATTATAGGGATCAATTAACCTGTGCAGGTTTTAGGCAGATTTGTATCCCATGGGCCTGAGTCCTAAATCTTTTAGGAACCTGGTAGTGCTTCTTCCCCGGGGCCAGATAATGTGAAAAAGATAAAATAAAGAGAAGTCATAGGTAGTTTGGCCTTCAAAGTGCTAACCCTTAGAAGGGCAACATACACATCACTGTACACCTTCCTAAGCTATGGGTAGAAGTGCATAAAACAGCTTCATTATTAGAAACATAGAAACAGAGCAAGTCAGAAGGGGGCCTCCCAGGCCATCTAGTCTGACCCCTGGCTCCAGCTGGCTCCGCTCACAACATGCCCACCATGTGCATGTCTTGTTGTTGTTAGTCGCGAAGTCATGTCCAACCCATTGCGATCCCATGGACAACATTCCTCCAGGCCTTCCTGTCCTCCACCATCCCCTGGAGTCCACTCAAGCTCACACCAACTGCCTCAGTGACTCCATCCAGCCACCTCATTCTCTGCCATCCCCTTTCTTTTGCCATCTGTTGTGCCCAGCATTGGGCTCTTCTCCAGGGAGTCCTTCCTTCTCATTGGGTGGCCAAAGGATTTGAGTTTCATCTTCAGGATCTGGCCTTCTAAAGAGCAGTCAGGGTTGATCTCCTCTAGGACTGACCAGTTTGATTGCCTTGCGGTCCAAGGGACTCGCAGGAGTCTCCTCCAGCACCACAACTCAAAGGCCTCAATCCTTTGGCGCTCAGCCTTCCTTATGGTCCAGCTTTCACAGCCATACATTGCATCTGGGAAAACCATAGCCTTGACTATACGCACTTTTGTTGGCAGGGTGATGTCTCTGCTTTTGAGTATGCTGTCTAGATTTGCCATAGCTTTCCTCCCCAGGAGCAAGTGTCTTTTAATTTCTTGACTGCAGTTCCTGTCTGCGGTGATCTTGGAGCCCAGGAAAATAAAATCTGTCACTACCTCCATTTCTTCCCCATCTATTTGCCAGGAAGTAAGAGGACTGGATGCCATGATCTTAGTTTTCTTAATTTTCTTAATGTTGAATTTTGTGTCTAGCCTATCCTTATTGTATACATATTTTATTTTTCAGCCCTTGTGCAAAATATTTATTCAATAAAGCTTTGGCAATTGGGCCATATATAAATGAAACACATAATTATAATATTATAATAATTTCAAATGAGAGCCCACTTGTGAAATTGTGCTGTGGTCATTCCTGAGCCATGAATTGCAAAAGCCCCTATGAAAGGCCAAGAGAGGAGAGGAGGTTCTTCGCTGCTTCTCTGTATGATTCCGTGCTCAGGCCTGGCATCCATCCAACCAGATGCTGTGGCAGGGGGCAAGGCAGGACTAATTCCATGGCATTTGGGCATTGCAGGTGGTTAGACCATTCATTTTCCACCACCCATGGAGGAGCCACACAGTGCTGGCTTGCACACCACTCTTCTCCGCATTACTAAGAAAGCAGCGGCTCTGGGAGGTCCATCTAGCACCGTGGAGAAATCGTGGAGAGGTGCTGGTAGACGAGGGAGAGGAAAAAGGAAGATCGGGGGAATCCTAGACCAGTCCCTCTCCCAGGAATACCTGTATACTCCCATTTGTAGGAACTTCTTAAAATGACACTCACTTAGAGAGATGTTGGCTGCTCCTAACAAAGTTAATTATTGTGTTGCAAAACAGGTCACATCAATTAGAGGGAGGGAGTCCTGCTGACAGGCCTATAAATTACAAAGACAAGATATGAGGGGAGGGGAGGCGGGAAAGGCCGGTTTTGCAAGGCCAGAACTCAGGTGTGAGCTCTAATAATAAGAAACATATCCCAGAGTACTTGGTAACCCTGGTTCCCTTAGGCAAGGGAAGTGCCTGGAATCCTGCTTCCCCTTCTGTCTGCAGGCCCAGGGAATGGTAGCCAGAGCCCGGCTGGGGGTGGATGCCAGCCCCACATCACTGCTCCTGCTCAGGCCGGGTTGGTTTCCCACTTGGCTCAGTGTTCCTCCGGGGCAGGGACAGCCCGCCCTTGAGAGGAGGTGAGTCCCCAGCCTCAGAGCGGGGACCTGGAAGGAGCTGGGTCCCACAAGCCTTCCTGCTTCTGCCCCATGCCTCTCGTGGTGGCTGGGAGGGCCCCACTGGGCCTTCAAATGCGCAGCTCTAGGGCTCTGCAGGGCAGCGGCCACCTCCGCCCAGCCTCTGCCTCACTGGAGCAAGGCTCAGGCAGGTGCCCCTCTGGAGATGCATGCTGGGTGCCTTCTTGTGCGGCAAGGACTGCCTGGCCCGGCTCCCTGGGTGCTGCCCACCCACTGCCACATTCTGAGGAGCCCTTGGAGAGGGGCAGCGGGCAAGGGGGCTCTCTGGGGCCCAGGCAGCCCAGCTGCCTCCCTCGGAGGGAAGCTTGATGAGAGCAAAGCATCGGCGGGAGGTGCCCTTGCCGGTCTCCTGGGCTGCCACGCCATGCCACAGGCCCTCTTCGTGGCCACCTGCCTGCCCACGCCGAACTCTCATGAGGGGCCCTCAGAGGGAGGCATCGAGGGAAGGTGAATGGCAGGCCAAAGGGGAAGGAGCAAAGGGGAAGGGGAAGCAAGAGCAGGGATCAGAGCCGTGCTCCTCTTTTCCTCCTTGGGGCTGTCCTGAGCTGGTCCTTTCCCTCGGGTTCTGAAATTCAAAACAGTCTTTGAACATGCAGCCCTTTCAAGGAGACTCCACTGATAGCAGCTCCACACTGAGCACCAAACAACCTTCTGCCGAAGGTGAAAGGAGGAGCCTTTGGTCATGTAGAGAGGTGAATCCAAACTGGAAGCTTCCCCACAGTCTCTGCCTTTCAGTAAAGCTTCCGGCTCCACTCTTGTTGGGGGGCTCTTGCTGCTGGAAAGCAAACTGAGAGCAATGGGGCCCCTCCAACTAAGCAGCTGGTTTCTCCGGACATCTTCCCATGGGGTCAAGGAGAGGGTCTCACGCCAGCTCCCCCTCCTCTCCTGTAACCTCTTCCTCCCCTTCCAAGACAGGCTGATTCTCGAGGCAATTGAAGGAGCTTCAAAGGGCATCTTCAAAGGTCCTTCTCCAAGAGAACCTTCCAAAGGAGGTGAGATGGGTGGCTACCTGGAGGGGGGCCTTTTTGGTTGTGGCACCACAGTTTTGGAATGAGCTCCCCAAAGAGGCATGCCTGGCACCTGCTTTGTATTCTTTTTGGTGCCTTTTTATTTTCCCAGCATTTTAACAGTTTAGCTCTCAAACTTTGCTTTTATATATCCCATTTTATTCTGTAATGGAATTCATTTTCCATCCACAGGATGGGAGTTGTAGTCCAACTGTTCTGCAGGGCCCCCGCTTTGGGGAGACTGCAGCAGACAATGGACCAGGGAACACCTCGGTTCAAAAAGCCATGAAACTCATGGGATGGTTTTGGGTCAACCACTGTCCTATCCTACCTTCCAGGGATGCTTTGAGGATAATCTGGGAGACGATTCCCTGCAGCAGCCCAAACTCACGGGAAGGCAGAGTGGGAGACAGATGTGATTAATAATAAGAGGCTGTGCACCAAGGGATTGTGCTTGAGGAGCACAGCATGGGGAGGAAATCATGCGGCAATGAATGCCCCCACCTTCCAGGGTCACAGAATCACCATGAGATATTGCAAAAATAATTACTCAACTGGGAAACAAAGCCACTGATGCCAGGAAAAAGGGAAGTTTTAAAAAAGAAATGAAACATGTACAAAAGCAAAAAGTGCAGCTTGGGTGAGTTGCATCCAGCCAAAGCAAAGGAGGCATCTGTCTAAGCCTGTCTCAAGCAGGAAAAGCATGAAGCGGGGTGGGGGGAGCCTGAGAGCCCATCAGTAGCGGCTGCCCAGTTTGCAATCCGTACAGTCCCTTTTTTGCAGTTCTAATAACAGCCCTGGCTGGGTTCTGCTGGTTTAAAAGGAAATTATCACCTTGCATGGTTAATCTGAGCCTCCTTAAGCCAGCAACAGCAGTTGGATCTGGCTGATTGACCCCAAATGTTAGGCAGAAGGATCTCTTTGCTGGAACAGCTTTTGCCTTGGCAACGCTCTGGGTATGTAGTGGTAGCAATTACTGATCACATTTATCTCTTGTCTGCTGCTCTTGAGGGCCCCATTCTGGAGACTGTCCCATCTGAATCTCATAACAACCCTGTGAGGTAGGAAAGGTGAGGTTAGGCAATAGTATCATTCTCACAAGGCTGCCTGGGCGTGTGCATGGCTGAGCAGGCCTTCGGGCCCAGATCTCCCCGGCATCACAGAAACATTGCCCTGCAGGCCACCAACCAGGTCCAGCCTTGGTGGACTGCATTCAAAGGTGGCCAAGGGCCCACCCCTGCTGACATGCTGCTCCCCGTACCCTCTTTTCTGGCACCCCACGAGGGTTGGGTGGCCTCCATTGGAACTGCAAAAATGAGAGAGAGAGAGAGAAAGAGAGAACATTTGGAAAGAGTATCGATTTTGCCTAGCAAGTTTGGGATCCAATCCTTTTCCTCCTTCAGAGACTGCGTCTCTCTTTTTTTGGAAGATTTGAGAAAGGACTTTTTTGAGTGTTTCATCAGCTTGAATCCATTCTCCCAACTGACCCTTAGATCTGTGGAAACAAATGGGAGGAAGAAGAGGGTCACCTGGAGTGACAGCTCACCTGCTTTGTGCACAGGTGATCTCAGCTTCATTCTGCGACACCTCCAAGGGAAAGTTGGGAAAGACCCTGACGGAAATCCTGGGAAGCTACGGTCAGACAATTCTGTTCCAAAAGCACCAAGGGACTTGCTCAGTATATGCTTCCTATATTTCATGGAAAAAGCTCCATCAGCCCTGGAGTCACCACTAGGCAGGCCCTGAGAGCAATCACAGGAGAGAAATTGAGACAAACCATCGTTCCACCTGGCCTAATACTGACTGGTGGTTACTCTCCCAGGGCTTCAGGCAAGGTCTTGGCAGGCCCCAGACATCAGATGTGGGACTTTCCATGGTGAAAGGGTTTCTTTATAGATGGCCTAGGAGGCCTCTTCTGACTCACTATGTTTCTATTTATTTAACTTAAATTCTGCATTAATTAGTCCAAAGGACTCTCTAATTGGATTACAGGGTTGTGCTGAATCACGGACCAATAGGACTTTCCAAAAAGCATATCACCAAGTTCCACCACTGAAGCTAAAAGAAGACAGGTACGGCCCTGCAGTATCTGGGAGACACCTGGGAACCATGTGTAAAGTGCCCCAAACTTCTTGAAGGAAGGAGTGGCAAGGGTGGTCATCATGGGACCAGCAAGGGCCTGCTGACAAGCACCCCCAGAAGCTGCCCCGCTCTTCTCCATCGCTGCCTCCTGACAAGAAGCAGTGAGATGGAGGAAGAGGCGGAGAAGCAAGAAGGAGAAGCTGGTAATACCAGATGGGTGAGAAGGCGAGATAGAAAGAGAGTCTTTGGACTAGTATGGCAGAATATAAGTTGAATGAATGAATGAATGAATGAATGAATGAATGAATGAGGAGGGTGCCTGATGGAGTGGGGCCATGCAGGGTGCCTTTCCCAGGGGCCCTCCAAAATTGCTCCCAGTACGGGAGCCATGCATGATTCTAACTGATGGACTGATGAATGGGTTAATTAATGTAGGAAGGCAGAGAGCAGCAAGAAGCTTCTGCATTGGGGCCCCAGCTTCCTGAACATTGCATTTTCATGCATTTTTCACACTTTCACCCTTCCCATAGGCTTAGCACCAATACTGTCCAATGTGTATCTGGAGGAGATGAAAGAAAAACAGAACTTTGAACTGGGCTTCACTCTGGAAATGCGCTCCTTCCTTCCACCCTGCCTTTGAGCAGTATCCCTCAGCTCCGGGATATATGTCAAAGGTAGTAGTATCCTGTGAGCATGTGCGGGTTACTTTTCTTTGCCCACCACCATGCAGTCACTCCAGACATCTGCGGGAAAGGATACAGCTGTGACCTTAAGCACCGGCAAGGGTAGCAGGGGAGAGTTCTAAGCTTGTTGGCAAAGGGAAGACTTTTATCAGTCCTTGTTTGAACAGTGCAGATTAAGTAAGCTACAAATGGTGTTACCACTTTGCAAGTCATCATGTGATTTCCCAAACTCCAGCCAACAATTTTCATTTTTCCATACGCCCTGTTCTTTCGCTACAGCAATGCAGACACACCCTGGACAGAAAGAACTTAACTCTGAGGCTTCAGCTTGGAATAGCTTTGCATGCCTATTGCTTGCTATCTTGAGTTCATGTGCATGTGCATGTTACAGCCATATTTAAATGGTGATGCCGATCTCTATAGAATATGTATTAATGCTTGTATAATTTTACTGTTTTGCACAGTAAACTTTTCACAAAATATCACAGACTACTTTCCAATGCGAAATAAACATTGCAACCGTATAAACAATAAATAAAACACATGTGACAAAAACAAGAACAGGTGAGGTCAAAAACTGATATTGTGCAGACTGCTATTGTGCCTTTCCTCCACTATGTATCCCCCACAACTCACACGCACCAGAATCTGTTCCACTGGGTTCCCCAACCCTCTGGAGCAGATTTTGAGGGCGCAGAGGGGACTACAGAGGAGAGAGGAAATCCCCACTTCCTTGTTGCACTGGTGCAAGTTGTTCCCTCACTGAGAAGGGTTAAGGAGCTCAGAACTTTTGTGCAATCATGCCACACAGTCACCGCAATAATAATCAAGGCACCTGCTAGGAAGCCATCTTTGGGTTGCAACAGAAGTGTGGTTCGAAAAGTGAACGTGATGCTTGTGCAATCTTGTGGGAAGACAGGCTGCAGCACACATTGCCCAATGCACACATCTCAGGACATGGAGCAGGGAGCAGCTGTCACAGGGTGGCCACTTGCGCCTACTGAAAAAGAGGAGATGTTTCCCCAAAACAACCAGGCAAAAAAGGAAGCAGAATTGTATGCACAGCGCAGACACGGAATGCTACAGAGACCTGTGCAAACTGAGGAACTCTGGCTATAATTTGATTAGACACGTAGTGGGTCTCAGCAAAAGAAGGAAGCCTGGCACCAGGCTGGCCTCATTCCAGCTCTTTCGCCCGTTCAGGTGCTCAGCATCGAACTGGCCTGCGCAGCCTTTCACACAGATGGCAGCTCTGCATGAAACAGGGCCCAGGATCACCCTGAGCAAGTGGCCTCCCAAGGACATGCTTTCCAGGCTCCTTTAAGAGGCCGCGGATGAAATGACCTCCAGGGTGCAATCTCCCATGTGCAGTGCCAGGGCCGAGTTTTCGGTGGCCCTGGGCAAAGCGTCTTGAAAGGGCTCTCCCCGCAGTGACCAGGTTTGCATGTAGCAACCGCTCAACATAAGGGCTGCTGCCTTACCCAGAGTTTCCCATCATCTGCCTGCCAGACAAGTGCACACTTTTCCAGTTGATTCCGTGTTGTTTGATTCCCTCCTCCTTTCACCGTTCCTTCCCTATTCCCGAAATGCCCTTATGGCACGGTGACTGTGGCATGTAGAATGGCCAGGGCAGTTTTATTACGGTTGTTTCGGCCACCCTTGCGTGCCACCTCTGTAACTGGTGAAGCAGGCCATGGTCCTGATTTCACACGACAATCCCTGGTGAAAACAAACCAGATTTTGCACTCTTATGAAGGAGGCACAAGGTGATTCCCAGATGAGCTTAGGCAGCCATAAACCTTCAGGTGTACAGGACGTGTACAAAGTGATAAGGGAGGCTGAGGTAATGAGAAACTCCAAGTAACAAGCATAGTTTTAACTGAGAAAGGTAGGAGCTTCAGCAAATTTTAATTGGTAGAAATAGTTGTGAGCAGGTATATTAAGAAAACCTGTATTGTGACAAATTATAGCCAACCAAAGGAGAGCTTCTGACATCCTGTGTGTGGGAAGGTATATATATCATGTGAAAAATTTATTGTGACTGTGAGGTATAGGGAAAATTTACTGTGACTGTGAGGTGCTTGCAAAATAGATGTTTTTTTACTCCTACTCCCTTGTCGTGTGTAATTGGGCTGGCATGCCAAGGCAAAATCCTATTGTAGGAAATACCTACCACAAATGAAGAGTTCTCATCTTGGTAGATCATGGTTATTTAACCAGAGTTAACCTGTATTTCCAGGTTTGCATGGAACTACAACCCAAATGCAAGCAATACTCTGGATTCCCATTATGTGTGAACATTCCATCTTCTCATCTCCACTGGGTTATGCTTCTACAGTTCCTCATCCTCTTTCTCAACATCACTGCCACCTGCCTGCTTGTCTGGCCAAAAGTGAGGCCGCAAGCAGGGGATCAGCATCTTCTGCCCCTCCTTGTCACCCCCACCGTTGAACGGGCCAGAGAGAGAGGCAGATGAGCACTGGTTAAAGAACAGAAGAGAGGGTGGGAATAAATGGCAATTTCTCCCACTGAAAAGGACAGCATCCCGTGCAGGGACCAATGCTTTTGAATCTATTTATAAATGATCTGGAATTGGGAGTGGGCAGTGAAGTGGGCAAGTCTACAGAGGACACTAAATTATTTAGGGCTGTTAAAACCAGCAGAGCTTGTGAGGCGCTCCAAAGGGATCTCTCCAGGTGGGGAGAATGGGCATCAAAATAGCAAAGGCAGTTTGACGTAAGCAAGAGGCATGCAACATAAAGCGTGAGGGGCAAAACATCCCAACTTCAAGTGCACTCCACTGGGATCTGAACTGGCAGTGACCAAGCAAGGAAGGGATCTTGGGGTAGTGAAAATGTCAGCTGCTGTGGAAAGGCAAACTCGATGACAGGCACAATTAGGAATGGAATAGAAAATAGAGCTGCCAAACTCTTACTCCCCTTATGCAAACCTTTGGTGCAATTGCACTTGGTTCAAAAAGGGAGAGGGAAGGGAGACATGATGGACGAGTTCAAAATAATGCATGGTATGGAGAGTGGAAAGGGAGGGATTTGTCTCCCTCTCCCAGAATACTCAAACCCAGTCATGAAGCGGGCTGGGAGAAAGTTTAGGACAGATAAAAGGAAGGAAATCTTCGCTCAGTGTTTAGTTAAACTACCTGCCTGGGGAAGGAGTGACGGTCACCAAACTGGATGGCTTTAAAAGGGGACTGGAGAGACTCATGAGGGAGGACGCTGTCCGTGGCTTCTAGCCTTGCTGGCTGTGTGCTCTGTCCTGCACCAGTTGCTGAGGAGCTTGTGCAGGAGGGCCTTGCACCCATCCTGCTGGAGGGGTCCTGTGCGCAGCTGGTTTGCCACCTTGTGTAAGGAATGCTGCACTAGGTGGACCTTGGGTCTGATCCAGCAGGGCTTTTCTGATGTTCCTAACAAGCAGGTTGTGCTAGAGAGCAGGCGGAGCAGTCCAGGGGCCTTTGTCAGTGGGCCCTTGCTGGATGTGAGCTCTTGACAGGTGCCCAAACATACCTACTCTTGCCACCAGCCCTGGATGTCCATGGCCTACCACTCAGCTAGAGTTGCTCACTTAAGCCAAAGATAGTGTATCTTAATGGCATATCTGTGCTGGAAATGTCAGTCTAGTTTATAACAGTTCAATGGACTGTTGCAGTTTGGCAAAGAGACAGAGGACTCTCCAGTAAAAACTGGCAGTGCAGTGTTCCCTTATGGAGAAGGGGTGCTCCTCTTGCCATTCTCCATGGTTGCCTGAGCCTCATCAACAAACCAGTCCAAACAGTTTTCTTTCCAGGACTTTGCAAAGTGAATTGCGTTGCTGCTGCGGAAATGCTTCCTCCTCTGGTTCCTGCCAGCCACTGTGAGCATCAGCCCGTCTAAACTCAGCGGAAGTCTGCGGAGAAAGAGGGAAGCCTCTGTGGGCTGACAAATGGTGTTAGAATCCTGGCTAATCAAAGACGTTCAGCATGTCAACTTTGCAGTGTCTTCAGTGTGGTGACTGATATTGCTGTGGCCTATTTTAGAGAGACCAGGGGAGTGAGGGATTTTAATGCCTTTTTAACTGAAGCAGAGCTGTTAGTTTAGACTTTGTCAAATTTTAAGGCAAGCAACATGCCTCGTCTCCTTCCTCCTTTTTTAATGTCACCTTGCAACTGACACCTAGGCAGGCCTGGAAAGACAATCAGGCTCACAGTATTGTCACAGCAAAAGCTTGCATGCCTGTAAAAGAACAAACGGAAGAAATGGGAAGAGAAGCAGAATTCTTGCAGCTTTGCTGACAACGTCCTTTTCACTGAGTCTCTTATTTCCTTCTTTGTTGCATTGCCTTTGGGATTCTAAAAGTAAGAGCTGCTGCTTTAACATCTAGCAATAACCCATTTTGTTTTTGGAGCTGCAACTAAGGAGTTTTGAATTAGAGCTGCTCCTCTAGCTGTGGGCAAATTGCCTCTCAAAATTCTCCACCCTATTTGTGGGCAGAGAAATTTTGCATTGACAAACACAGTATTTCAGTCCAGGGGTGGGGAGCAATTTTCACATTTCTCTCAAGTAGGGCACTCCTCTATACAGTAGAGGTGACAAATAGATTTTAAGGAATTAGATCTGATAAACAGAGTGCCTGACGAACTATGGACGGAGGTTCACAAATTGTGCAAGAGGTAGCAACTAAAACCATCCCAAAGAAAAAGAAATGCAAGAAAGCAAAATGGCTGACTGAGGAAGCTTTACAAATAGCTGAGGAAAGAAGGGAAGCAAAAGGCAAGGGAGAAAGATACATCCAACTGAATGCAGAATTCCAAAGAATAGCTAGAAGAGATAAGAATGCCTTCCTAAATGAACAGTGCAAAGAAATAGAAGAAAACAATAGAATAGGGAGGACCAGAGATCTCTTCAAGAAAATTGGAGATATGAAGGGAACGTTTCATGCAAAGATGGGCATGATAAAGGACCCTGCATGGCAGGGACCTAACAGAGGCAGAAGAGATTAAGAAGAGGTGGCAAGATTACACAGAAGAACTATACAAGAAAGAGCTTAACGTTCCTGATAACCACGATGGGGTGGTCACTGACCTCAAGCCAGACATCTTGGAATGTGAAGTCAAATGGGCCTTAGGAAGTCTGAGCAACAACAAAGCTAGTGGAGGTGACAGTATTCCAGCTGAGCTATTCAAAATCTTAAAAGACGATGCAGTAAAAGTGCTACACTCAATATGCCAGCAAATTTGGAAAACTCAACAGTGGCCACAGGATTGGAAAAGGTCAGTTTACATTCCCATCCCAAAGAAGGGCAATGCCAAAGAATGTTCAAACTACCATATGACTGTGCTTATTTAACATGCTAGCAAAGTTATGCTCAGAATCCTACAAGCTAGGCTTCAGCAGTATGTGGACTGAGAACTACCAGAAGTACAAGCAGGGTTTCACAGAGGCAGAGGAACGAGAGATCAAATTGCCAACATACGCTGGATCATAGAGAAAGCTAAGGAGTTCCAGAAAAATTTCTACTTTTGCTTCATTGCCTATGCTAAAGCCTTTGATTGTGTGGATCACAACAAATTGTGGCAAGTTCTTAAAGAGATGGGAGTACCTGACCATCTTATTTGTCTCTTGAGAAACTTATATGCGGATCAAGAAGCAACAGTGAGAACTGGGCACGGAACCACTGATTGGTTCAAAATTGAGAAAGGAGTTCGGCAAGGCTGTATATTGTCGCCCTGCCTATTTAACTTATATGCAGAGCACATCATGAGAAAGGCAGGCCTAGATGAATCACCAGTTGGAATTAAGATTGCTGGTAGAAATATCAGTAACTTCAGATATGCAGATGATACCACTCTCATGGCAGAAAGTGAAGAGGAACTAAAGAGCCTCTTGATGCAGGTGAAGGAGGAGAGTGTAAAAGTTGGCTTGAAACTCAACATTAATAAAACTAAGAGCATGGCATCCGGTCCTTTCACTTCCTGGCAAATAGATGGGGAAGAAATGGAGGTAGTGACAGATTTTATTTTCCTGGGCTCCAAGATCACCGCAGATGGGGACTGCAGCCAAGAAATTAAAAGACGCTTGCTCCTGGGGAGGAAAGCTATGGCAAATCTAGATAGCATACTAAAAAGCAGAGACATCGCCCTGCCAACAAAAGTGCATATCGTCAAGGCTATGGTTTTCCCAGTTGCAATGTACGGCTGTGAAAGCTGGACCATAAGGAAGGCTGAGCACCAAAGGATTGAGGCCTTTGAATTGTGGTGCTGGAGGAGGCTCCTGCGAGTCCCTTGGACTGCAAGTCAGTCCTAGAGGAGATCAACCCTGACTGCTGTTTATGTAAGCATATCGTCCAGGGAAGTATACATGGCAAGCAAATGTGAGGCTTAAGACCCTAATGGCTGCTTTTTCTAGGCCAGAGGTGGGAGCCCTGAGACTGCTCCACATGTTGTTGAACTCCAGGTCTTATCAGCCCCAGTCAACATGAGCAATGGTTAATATCCTGCAGGTTAACAACTGAAGGACCACAGGTTCCCTACCCCTGCATTAGGGTTGTCAAGTTACAATACTGAAATGTCTCTGGAAGTCAGATCTCATAGCATTTCCATTCCTTGCACCTTATCTACTTTCCCCGTATCTTTTCTTTCTTCAGGTAACTGTTTCTCAGCTCATTGCTTAGCCTTTGTCTGCAAATCACCATCATCCATAGTTCTGAACTTCTTCATATCCCAGCCAAATCAACAAAGCTACTTTTTCATCCCAACCCTAACTGCCCATGCTTCTCTTCTCTCCTCTCACTGAGCAGCTGGAATATTTATGAGCATTCCTTGACATCACATGAGCTAAGATTTTGAATATTAGAGGTTTCATCAGCAGTGCTGCATTCTCTCCTTTCAGCAGCAGGGCAGCAGAAGGGAGTGAAAAGAACAAGCAAAGGTAATGAGAGCCAGTATGGCGTAGTGGTTAAGAGCATGGGACTGGGACTCAGAGGATCTGGGTTCTAGTCCCCGCTCGGCCATGGAGCCAACTGGGTCACTCTGGGCCAGTCACAGACTCTCAGCCCAGCCTACCTCACAGGGTTGTTGTTGTGGGGATAAGATGGAGGGGGAGATGTAAGCTGCCTTGAGCCCTTTGCAGGAAAAAGGCAGGATATAAATCCAAAAACAAATAAATAAATAAAAATAATGGGAAGTAATGGTTTCAAATGCATTATTTCTTACTAAAAAGGGACTGAACAGATTCATGAGGGAAAAGACTATCAGTGGCTACTAGCCATGTGCCACCTCCTTTACCAGAGGCAGCACGCCTGCATATACCAGTTGCTGAGGAGCTTGGGCAGGAGGAGGTCTTGGACCCAACCTGCTGGAGGGATCCTGTGGACGACTGGTTTGCTACTGTGTCCACAGAGCGCTGGACCTTGGGTCTGATCCAGTACATGGACCTAGCCATCATTTCAGTCAGGAGTGAGCAACTAAATTCGAATGATGTGCTGTGGGAGTGCCTGTGTTTCCATTGCTGATAATGACGGCAAGTAAAATTAAAGCGTGTAACAGAAAATTCGTAAAACAGGATAGATGTTTCCACTCCAACCTTGCTGCGGGAACACAGTTCAACAGAGTTCATTGCACTTAATTCCCTTGGTTCTAATAAACACCTTAGAACTCTGTGTTGGATTATGACCCCTGTGTAGACGAGGACAATGCTTGCATTATCTAGACATAGTGTTCTACAGGTCTGCTGACTGCAGCGTTTGAAGAGTCAGTAATTTGTTTGATGTTGCTCAAGTCTGAGTACCATCAGCTGCTTCCTGAGACAGACAAGGCCAATGTTCAGTAAGAAATCATTGAAATGGTGCTGCCCTGCAGAAAGAAATGCCTGACTTGGCTTGAACTACACCCTCAGCGACTGGCTGCTCTCTGATGATGCCTCTTGTTTGAGTGGGACTAGGAGTTCTAGGAAGTTCATGGAGCAGAGTCTATTGATTTCCAGTGGTTTATGGATAACGGGCTTTTATGCAAGCTTAGCATAACATTTTCTGCTGCTGGGAGTACAGATTCCTTCATTAACATTTGGCCCAGTCTCCTGGGAGTTCTCTGACTTTTAAGGTTTACTGGTGCATATGGCAGCCAGCTCTTATGCATTTCAATAATGTACATTACTTCAATGTAAGCTGTGGACTTGCTTCTCCCAAAATCGTCTTCCAAGGCTGGGTTGTTTTGAGGTTCTTACTCAGAATCTGGCAGCGCCAGAGTTCTTCACTGACATGCCAAGCCCTGCAGGCCCCAAGATGAGCCAAGAGGCTGGTCAGGTGGTCTGGTTCTGTGGGGCACTCCATCAAATCAGCAGAGTCAGATGGGAGCAGATGGAGCATAATTAGTCAACTCAGAAGGGAAGACCAGTTGAGTAGCATCCCGTGTTCCTGCCATCTGGCCCATCCTGAGGGCTCTAACTCCCCTGGGTTGGGGTGGGAGGGAAAAGAATCCATTTGGAACCAACTTGAGGCCACATTTCCTTACCAGTTGGCATTCAAACTTCCCTGGTGACTACTGGAAATAATAACTTCTGCAGTGCTTCCTTTTAATATCACTAAGTCCCCCAAGCTGGGCAGTTGAACATGACAAAGACTGCAGTTAGAAGCCTCGTCTTGGAAGGAGAAGCAAGGGGAGCAGTGGGGAGGCCAGCCTCTGATGGGAAAACAACACAGACTTCTCACTGCCAAGGGGTCACCAGCATGATTGTCTCCCTAGACCTGTAATGGTGCCCACAAAATCCTTCTCCTCTTCAAATATATCTCTATATATCCATCTCCATCTTGGAAAATATTGTGATAGCCTCCTTTCTCCCCTTTTCTAGCCTCCAACCTTGCCTTTTTCCTCTCCTTTATCTCTTTGCCTTGTTGTCCCCCCACCCCTGCAGCCCCTAGCTCACCTTTCTCAAATGTGCCCACAGGTCCTAAAAGATTGAGGTTCCCATCATAGACTTATGCCTGATAAATGAAATTAGCCTCTCCCCTCCTCAGGTGCCCTTAAGAAGAGTGGTACAGATCAATAATTTTAGATTCTGGACTAAGGATGCAATCTTAGGCAGTTTTAAACAGAGGAGCTTATAGGACTGTCTGGGGAATTCTGGGAATTGTAGGCCTAAACATGCATAGGTTTTTGCCTTTAATTATCTTATTGGGGGAATTTTAGATAGCCATGCATATTACTTCAGCAGTAAAACACAAACTAACATTTCTCTTCTTCCCTCTTTACATTCCATACTTCACCACTGGGTTTGCCTTCCTGATCAGGTGGAGAAAAAACAAAAGAAAAACAACCTTGATTAACAGAAGATAAATAGTCTGAGCAGGCACCATTCTGCATTTTAATGACAATTAAATCTTAACACCGTTAGGACTACAAGGGTATGAAGGAGTTTGATTCTGCTCCCAACACGAAACACTGGGGAATGCATGGCATCGTGTTATTGAAATGGATAGTGTGTGTTTTAGGGGAAAGCCAATAAAATGAGCTGTCGTAACCATCTCAATGCTCATTCAGCTGTCTCCTAATTTTAAACTGTTTTAAAACAAGAAGAAATTAACGCTGTGGGAATCAGCATCAAGCCTTGTGGGACCTGGCATGCCCATACGAGCCCCAGTGCTGACGCAGGGCTGTTTGTCTTCTTTACCTGCCTCTGCACTAGTTGTTTGTACCAGCTTGTTGAGATGAAGGCCTCCCTGATTTTGCCGCATACAAACCTGTGTAATCTCTATGAAAGTCAATTTACAGCTTGATTCAAAGTGGAAGTAAGGACCTGGACCTAAGTCCTGCTCTGGTGTGGGTTCTTGTGCTGCCTGAACACAGCCAAGATAATACATATGTTGAACAGTCTGCAGCTCAACAAGAAACCATGGATTCTCCTCATTGATTTTTCATGGTTAACAAGTCATGCCTTTTAGGGCAGCTGGGTGCCACAGTAACCCACATTTCAACAACAGTCTATGGTCCAACACAACCCACACTCAATGCTTGAGTGCGAGTTATAGTATTGCTTGAACCCAGTCAATATGTGGCAACCTCATTTTCAGGTTAAGAGGCTTGTAAGAAGGAATTTCCTGCTTCCACTGCAAGGAGATTCACTTC
This sequence comes from Varanus salvator macromaculatus, assembly GCA_023646645.1. Classification (NCBI taxonomy): domain Eukaryota; kingdom Metazoa; phylum Chordata; class Lepidosauria; order Squamata; family Varanidae; genus Varanus; species Varanus salvator. The sequence continues at coordinate 25,772,315 of JAIXND010000624.1, read as the reverse complement.
CTCCAGCCATCCTCCCTGTATTTTCATACCTGCCCCATTGAACTAAGTGGGACTTACTTCCAATTAGACATGTATGTATGTATGTATGTATGTATTTAACAGATTTATATGCCACCCCTTGCAACAAGCCTCGGGGCGGCTAACAACATGTAGAACCACCCTGAAAGGCACTAATTTTGTTTGCTTAAAAATATTTATTACATTTATATCCTGCCTTTGTTTCTTTCAAGGAACTCAAGGCAGCTTACAAGATTCTCCTCCTCTTCTCAATCTTATCCCCACAACAAGAACCCTGTGAGGTAGGCTGGGCTGAGAGTCTGTGACTGGCCCAAAGTCACCCCGTTGGCTCCATGGCTGAGCGGGGACTAGAACCCAGATCACTTGAATCCCAGTCCCATGCACTTAACCACTACACCACACTGGCTCTTTGCTAGCAGTGCTCTGCTAGCCTATGATTCACATCTGCATGTGTAAAGGGACATGTGCTGCTAACAGGGAGGTGCTAGGATGCAGAGGCTCATGGCACCCATCCTCATTGTCTCCCATCTCGTTCTGGCATTTGTCTCCTGGTCACACCAAGCTTCTGCTGCAGTACCATCCCTGTCCTCTAGGTGGCATGTGTAAAACAGACGCCTTGCCTGATGACGAGATGAGGGAGCTGGTGCCCCTGTAGGTACAGTACAGGGCAAATGTTCTTTACCCTGACACCATGAATCGGGGCCTCAAGAAGGTGGACATAGCACTGTGAAACAAGCTCATGCTCAGCCCAGGGATTTATTTCCAGGAGTGGGACTGAAGACTGTGCAAAGATCCTTTCCCATAGAGATCTCCTCTTCAAGAGTTTCCGATTTCAGAAGCCTAGTTTAGATGGATAAAATGCCTTCTGCGGTCACTGTTAATGCACTGGTGGTAGAAGCCCCTTTGACATATCATTTGGAGATGTAATACTGTTCAGTAGATCCTCATCTCGCTTCAGCTGAACCCTGAACTAGATGCCATTGGCTGGCTTCTCATGTCATGGCAAGCAACTCTGCGTTGTTTCCATGGCGTTTTGCCTGGATGTGCCTGACAGATGACTGAGTGGTTTCTAAGCTAGCATAGTTTCCACCCTCCCCACTCAGTTCTTCCACTGTAGGCATGAGTCCCATCAGCCACCATGCCTGAAATTCAATCCCACCTTGGATGGCTGGATTGGCTGAAGCAGCTGCTTCTCTTTCCAGTGGACTCTGTGGTAGCTGCATACCAAGATCATGGTTGCCACGATGCTGGGTTGAGACAACCAGAAATGCTATGATGAAGCATTGAAACCATAGAACAGACTGTTGTTTCTTTTGTAGTTTCTAACAACAAAAATGTACCATGCTGAAATACCACGACAGGGTTTGGACAACACAATAGACACAAGAAATCATCACGGTTTGTTCTGTCATGTGAACTTGCCCATCATCTGCATATGGAGTGGCAGATGGGGCTGGAGGGGTAGAAGAAGGAAAGAAAGGTATCCCCTTTTTGATCCCTCCCCCAGAATGGCTCTGACTTGCTACTTTCTAGTCATGGCTCCTCTGGGCAGATCAGAATTACTTGCCTTAAGGCATTTACTTGTAATTCCCTGACAAAGGAGACACTTGCTTGGGCCATTAAAGTAATCTCCAGCAGTTGTCCAATAAACAACAATAAAAAGGAGTCATTCCACATACACCACCCTGAACTCCTTGGAGGAAGGACAGGACACAGACACAATCTTTAGTCAAACATAATTTACAGTGATCCTGTAACCTTGGCATCCTTGTATTTGTGGAAAGTAATGGCAGTAAAGGCAAAGACAAACTAAAGATGAGGACAGGAAGGAAGGGTATTCAAGGCTATTCCAAGACATGCCTGCAATGCAATTAATCTGGTTTGGTAGTTGCAAGAACGCCCAACAGGCAAGAAGCCACGCTGAATGTTTGCCGTGCCCAAACACGGAAACCAAATGCACACAGAAGTGAAAGTTGGTTGCTTTTCAATTGATCCGGAGATGCTTACGTTTCCTGTACCTTGCCCTTGCCTGGGAGACTGATGCTATAAGCCAGCCACAACAGCTGGGCAAAGTTCTTCAGGCCATCTGAGGCAATGGATGTTCTTTACTTTCAAGGTGAGGCACTGGAAGCTGTGCAGACTCAGGACATGAGGGTTTTGAGGCTGAAGACTGGACAGGTTTGGATAATCACTGGAGGGAAAGAAAGCATGGTGGCTGCACTGCGGCCTGTGCCATCTGAACTTGGCAAGATGCATGGTTTTGAAAGCAGCCCAGAACCTTACAAGTCGTGGGTTCTGGGTAGTTTAAAAGCATCCCTGCTGCACACCATTCTGGGTTCAGACAAGATGTGCAGCCATGCACACAAGGATAATTGGGAAGACTAGGTGGTATGTGACTAGAACCAAGGGTCGCCCCCCTGCCCCCAGGTGATTGCCCAAACCCAACCACAGGAATATGATACAAATAATTTGAAAAGTCATTAGACTGTCAAATTAGAAGGGAGAAAAAGACCCTTACATTCAACAGGGCTGGCCCTATCATTAAGCAGAGACAGAAACTTCAGTCAGCTGATTCCAGGTGTCATGGATGGTCAGCCATGAGTTATTTCACTTGTTTATAATTGTTGCCTTTTCACTGTCACGGGAGGGAGACATACGTGTGGGATATTCTGCCTCACACACCCAATCAACCTGATGAGGTTTTGGTTATCTGCTGCTTGACATGGGGATGCCATTTGCTGCTGCTTTGGAGGCTGCAAAATATCTTGGGCCTAAGATCTTGGAGAGCTACTAGAAGGCACAGGCAGGGGACTGGTTCTATATGAGGCAATTTCCCATCTGAAGCTTCTGTAAATGCTTGAGTTTGCCTAGAGAGCAAAGGTGGCTGATACATGCCCCTTCAGGCCCAGCTTAGAAGAGAACCAATTACTAATGTACTAATGTTGAACTTTGAATTATGTGTTGTCTGAACCTCGTTGTGTTAACAAGCCATGGTGTGTTAACCATGAAGAACCCATGAAAGGAAACCATGGTTTGTTGTTGTGCATCATGGGTTGTTCAGCACAGTTTCAACAACCCATGGTTCAGTGACTACCCACATACAAGAATTGTATGTGGGTTATCATGTTGTCTGCACCCAGCCACTTACTGTCAGTGGATCGTCAGGGTTTCATTCTTTTCTAGTCTTGTTTGGAGAACCTGGAAATCAAGTCCAGGAGCTTCTTTATGCAAATCATGTGCTTTATCATTGAACAACAATCCTCTATATGACTCAGACACATTTGGGATTAGAAGGACTGAAGGGTTTCTATACTTAGGAGCATAATTGCTGGCCCAGCTTGAGTATGACATCTCTCTCTTTTCAACAATCAATCAGTTTTTGTTTTAGAGGTGGCTGTTTCGGTCAGATAATAGGAAGGAAGTTGCTTACTTGGAGAATGGGAAGCATTTTGGCAGTTATTTAGACATTCTCTTTTAAAAAAATAATCATGATTTATCAGCACAAATTGCAGCATTTCCAGTGCTCTGTGTATAATTATCATATCTGCAAGTTCAAAATGTTCCATACATACTATTAATGCAACATATTTATACCCTGCTCTTCAGCCAAGATTGTTCCTCAAAGAAGTTTGCAATTATAATTCACAGGAAGGTACATGGTAGCTTGAAGAGCATTTGTGCACATGACAAGCAGTAGGTTCTTCTCTCCCAGAGGCTCCATAATCTACACAACAACCCCACCAGGTAGATCCATATTATCATCTCCACATGCAATGTCATATACTTAAAATGATGCAAAGGAAACCAAGGTTGAAGTTTCCAGCAGAATTCCTACTCAGATGCTCTATATCTGCAATCCTTCCCTTGGTTTACCATTTCCTTACTTCTCTCCCAAGAGACTCCATCCACCCCCCTCAAAATCCCTACACAGGATATAGTGACATAGTTCATGTTTATGCATGAAGTGCTGTGGAGATTTCCTTTTCCCAGCTCTGCTGTCTTATTCAGCCCTGCCTATAGATCCACCTTCCTTCTCTCTCAAGCATCACTAGAAAGGGAAGGGAAGTACAGAAATGTTTTTCACGGTTGTGAACTGTTGTGAACATTGTGGGACTGCAGTCTGGCACAGTTTGGGGCAGACAGTTCTTGTAAAGTTGCTTGGCTTCCTGAGGCAGTGGCTGGGGGATGGAAAGTGGAGGAGTGGCAGTGTCAGATGCTGGGAAGTACTGCCTAATGGTATCTGACAGGGGTATAGCATAGCAAATGGCAGAGAAACAAGCTTTGCTGGAGTGCAGCAAACAGTGAGAAGCTTAAAATCAAGCAGAAAATAGCCTGTCTCCATGCTGTGGCCTCTCTGGGCAATTTTACCCTTTCCTCCATTTATCATGCCTTGTTTCGCAGCCCATATTTGCATGCAAACCTTTTAAGATCCATCACCAAATCAAGAGAATATTGTGCACATCAGAAGTCCAATGAGATTTACTCCCAGGTAAGACTGCATAGGATTTCAGTGTAATACCACAATCAGATAATGTCAATAAGTCCCACTAAGTATAAGATTGCCTCTTGGAGCAGCAAATATCATTATTTTATTTCTATGCCACCCATTAGCCAAAACTTTCTGGGCACTTCACAAGAAGTTTTAAATTACATGTTTAAATTGGGCTATAAATTTTGTTTAGCAACTTTTTCATGTTTTATAATAGGGTGCATTTTAGTTTGTATTCTTAATGGATTGGCAAAAACCACCCAAAGAACTTTGGGTACTGGGCTGTACAGAAGTTAAATAAATTATCATCATAATAAATTCAGTGCATCAATAAATAAGGAGGGGGAAAGACAGCTGGTGTATTGTTCAACAATGCTGGCCTAGGGACTGGGGAGCTCTGGGTTTTAGTTCCCTGGGTGATTTTGGGTCAAACTCTCAGCCCAACCTACTTCATAGGGTTGTTGTTGAAAGGATAAAATGGAACTATGTCCTGTCATCCTTGAAAGAGGTAGGGTAAAAATGCGATGTAATAAAAAAACGCTGGTGATAAGAGGCCCAATGCGGTGCGGTGGTTAAGAGTGCGGGACTGGAACTCAGGCGATCTGGTTCTAGTCCCCGCTCAGTCAAGGATCCAACTGGCTGGGTGACTTTGGCCCAGTCACAGACTCTCAGCCCAACCTACCTCGCGGGGTTGTTGTTGTGGGGATAGGCTTGAAAACAGGAGAATGACGTGAGCCGCTTTGAGTTCGTTGTAAGATAAAAGGCAAGATATAAATATAACAGATAAATAAACGAATAATAAAAGAGAGAGACGTAGCGATCATTCTTCTTCTTGCCCTGTTTTAACAGGCCCAGGAAAAACCCTCACGTCCCTTCGGAACCGAGGGATGCTTCTGCGCGTGCGCGACTCGCCGAGCGGCTCTCTCGCCCCGAGAAACCTCCCCTCCCTCTCCATCTCCTGCGAGCGCGCGCGCTCTCCCCTCCCCCTCGCTCAGGCGGGTGCTCACGCGCGCGCGGCCACGTTCTGAGCGCAAGCGCAGCAGGCGGGACGTCGCGAGGCTGGAGCTGCGTGCGCGCGTGCGGGCGAGAGCGGCGGCGGCGGCGGGGAGGGGAAGGCAAGGCTGACCGAGCGGCGTCGGGCGGATGACGGTTCGAGCGACCGGCTGACCGAGCGGCGCGCGAGCCCCTCACCGCGTGCCTGGGCTGGACCGCCAGCTGCCGGCCGGAGCCCCCGCCTGCGCCCCCGCGCTCGTCCATGAGGCAGAAGCGCTCCTCGTCCCGCTCCTTCCCTCGCCTCAGGTAAACACGCCCCCGCGACGAGCGGCGGCCCTCCCGCGAGCCCCCCAAGCAGCTGCTCGGCGGCCAGCCTCCCCAAGCGGGGGTTTAACCGCCCGCCCCTCAGGCCGCCCTTGACACGCCTCCTTTCCCGCTTCCTCACAGCTCCGCCCCGCGCCTCAGCCCCCTTGCTTGCCCCGTCCCTCCCGTTTAGCCCCCCGACGGCAGCCTTCCCCCTTGCCCCCTCATGCAGGCACCCCCCCACCTCCGTTTTTCCCGGGGTCGCCCAAACTCCTGCTAAGTCCATAGTTCCTCTACCATGGCCCCAGGGTAGGCTGCCCACGCTCGGGGGGGGGGGGTTGTCGCTGTTCAGCCTTGCTCCCCCCTTTTCGAAAGAAGAAGAAGAAAAGCAGCTTAAAGTTCTCCCTTCTCTCTCTTTCTTCAGCGTGACACTGTTCTGATAACCCCGCCCCCTACGTATCATCTTTTACTTTGGATTTCCTTGGTCCAGGCACAATCTGGGAAGAAGCCTTTCAGCATGTCGCTGCTCCATCACTTGTACGACTATTTGCAGGATCCAGAGAAAGTTGCCATGTTCCAACGACTCTGTGGCGTGGAAATGCCCCCGGACTGGGGTCTTGCCTCTGTGGCTCCAGTGGAGGCGGGGGAGTCAGATGCCGTGTTGGTCAATGGGAGCTGCCCTGTTGCCCAGGCAGATGATGGAGGTGGCAGACAGCGCCGATTCCAAGGCCTTTCTAAAGTGAATGAGAAGGGTGATGCAGAGCATTTGAATGGCATGAAGAATGGGGAGGCCTGTGGGGTGGAATCCCACAAGGAGCCCAAGGTGGAAGAAATGCCGAGTGGCTGGGGTTCTAAAAGACAACCTCGTCGCAACTCCCTGACTGGGGAATCTGTATGCCAGCAGTTCTCAATCAGAAACCATTTTCTTTATTACCTGTTCAGTCTAGGCACAGAGCTGGGCAATGAACTCTTCTACATTCTGTTTTTCCCGTTCTGTATCTGGAATGTGGATGCTTGGATGGGCAGGAGGCTCATCATCATTTGGGTTTGGGTCATGTACCTGGGTCAGTGTACCAAGGATGTTATCCGTTTGCCAAGGCCTGCTTCTCCACCAGTGGTGAAGCTGGAGGTTTTCTACAACTCTGAATACAGCATGCCTTCTACCCATGCCATGTCAGGCACTGCCATCCCTATGGCAATACTTTTGTTCAGTTATGGACGGTGGCAGGTAAGTCTTATCCTTTTTTCATATTAGGGTGAAATTAGGATGCTATTCCATGGTTTAAATGGTCTGCTGAAAATAGGAAATAGTGCTGTTGTTTAAAAAAGCATGGAAAAATGAAAGAATCCTTAATATGGTACATGTTTAGGCAAAGAGAAGGATTAGACTTTAAAACTGCAGAATCAAATACTGATGTTCTTTGTAGCATGGTCAAAAGGAGGCTTCTTGTTAAGTTTTCAGTTATAAGCTTTGAGCATCTGATATTCTGGCACTATGTTTGATTTTACTGTATGGCAGCTAGTCAGGAAGCCAGGTGATGTGCGGGTCATGCAAGTATTTTAAAAAATAACAATACATTTCAAATTATTTTCTGTTTCCTCAGGTGGATGTTCTGCAATATGTAGATGAATTAGATAGTTCTAGCAATTTACAAGCCTGAATAAAGTACTTCAGGGTTTCCCCTATCCCATAAAAATCCTTACCTTTTGCTTAAAGCTACTTTGCTAACCTGACATACATTGGAGTGGTTCTTATATCACATAGCAGTTCCTGCAATTTGCATGTCACACCCCATTTTTGTGAGATGTGAACTCATGAACACTGGATCATTTACGGGTTAAACAATCCGGAGTTAATCCAGTGACAAACTGTGGGCAGTTGTTCTGTTAACTCTGGGTAGCCTCTCCAATACACAATCCAAAGATTCAGGGTTGCATGTCCAAAGCTGCACAGGAATGGATTGTTAATTGAAAGCTGAAACAAAAAACATATGGAAAGCAGTGCATTTGTCATTTTGCTTGTTTCCAGGAATTCTTGGGTTAAACAACCCAGGAATTGCAGTGTAATGTGCTAACCAGGTCAGTAATTGGTCATTGTACTACTATACCAACGTTGCAATCTTATGAATGGTAGAAAAACAATCTCTCCTTTTTAGGATTACGGCCCAGTTTATTTATGATTTATTACACTTTTATACTGCCCAGGACTTCTTGGCTGTCTCACTATTTTAATAGTGTTTGCTTCCAGATAACTGTGCATAGAATTGGAGCCTTATACTTCTATGTAGATAGTATACATTTGCATTGCATGTTAATAACAGCTGTGAGCCAACTAGTTGCAACCAAATAATCCTATGTAGCACCTAGCTGTCCTAATTAGAAGATTCTCAGCACTCTGTCTCATCATCAAAAGATGCACATAGTCAGCTCAATGGAGCATAGAGGAACATTGTGCTACAGAGGCGATAGTATGATGCATATGTGCATTTGTATGAGCTATTTATGCAAATACCTGCCTCTGTATGAATCTTCCCATCAGAAAGCAATTGCATCTACAGTATTGGGGGTTTAGTGTTTCTGGCATTTTCAGAATACACTACAAGGTTTGTACTTCGTTTGTCTTTAATCTCAGGGCCTCATAAGGTCATTATAGCTCTTGGGTAACCATTAGCTGGAGTTGACTAAGCCAGGAATGTACTAGTTGGAGGAGTTCTTGGGTAGGAATTAGGCTGTTTTCCTATTCCTATTGTGTTTATAGTTCTGTGCAGCCTCTGCTGATTTTCTCAGAGAATGATCCTGTGGCCCCTGCAAATTGTCTGGAGGGCCATAGGATACTTTGGAGTCTCCAGATACTTTGGAAACAGAGTTCTGGCATAGAAAATGAGAAGTCACACTTCTGTATTCCACTTCTGTTGTAGTTGGCCTGGAAAGAACTGTGCTGGCTGCACTCTGAGGTCCAAAAGAGATCCTAGTTCCTCTTCAGCCTCTTTCGCTTCCCCTCTAAAGTGCTTTAGCTAGATGGACGACAAAGTTTGGTTAGCTGAAATGCAGAGTAGGAGGAATTGGGAGATGAACATTGCCTTCATCTCTCCTTTTGCTTGCATTAGAGTCTTGGAAGCCATTGTGCTTAGGGCTTTACAAGCAGTGGGGACACATTCAATGCCTTCATATTAGCCCATTTGTCTTACTTGTTTTGCTCAGTGTCTTCTGGTATTCTTTAAAAAAAATCATTTTTTTCTTTTAAAAAAATCTCAATACATCTTGAGTGGTCTTATCCTCTTAGTACCTAGGACAACAGGTAAATAAATGACTAATAATGTAATGAAAGCAAAATGGGAAAAACTGTTTTGTAAATGCTATTCCTTTTAACTGAAACTTAAGAGTTCATATCTGTTAATGTAAGAAATTTGTGCAGCCCATCCACTTGTATAGCTTTTGGGTTAATATATTTCTCTGTCTATATAGAATACAACTATCATGCTTACTGTGTGTAAAAATAATCTGAGAGGTCATACTGTTTGTTCCAAATAAGGATTATAGGAACCAGGATACAAGAAATTATGTTATGATGTCATGAAACATTTTAAATTTTGCAAAATTGAAATGTTCACTTAAAGTGGATCTGAGAGTATTAAACTTGCTTGAATTGGATTATCTTCCTAGTTGTCATTTTATCTGCTCTGATCCAATAAAATGAAAGGTATTAGTTCCATAAGAATAATGGTTCCTAATGGACCTGTGTTTTCAATGGATCAGAGGCTTTTTGCGAGGGGGCAGCATACAAATGTGTAAAATAAATAAATAAAGCTCCATGAAGATTTCAAACAGTGCTAGGAAAGAGTAAATGGGAGACATTTAGGCAGTGTAAGAAAGTCCTAGAGAAGCTATGGTGCTACAGATACTACCAGTGTAGATTAGTAAAAAGGAATTCCTGGATGCTACATGGTCATAACTTAAGTATTTAAATAAAATTAAAATAGTGCCATAGTCCCTAGCACTCACTTCTAACATTACTGGTGAATTTTTGAATGAAATAAGAAAATCAGCAGGTGTGAGGCAAATTGCAGTTCTGTTGTTCTTATTTGCCTTATATTGGAAGGCTAAAAGATTGCTCTTGCAACAATAATTATTTAAGTTATGTGCAGAAAAGATTAAATTAAAATTGCTTTGAGTATTGGTTGATAACTAACAGGAGAAATTCATGATCAGGAGATGGTATCCTAAATTAGATACAGCTGCTGAGAAAATTAGTGGTACCATGCAGTGGTTGGTCTAGCTATAGTGCTTGTTCAGCTACATCCAGTCAGATCAAGTTTTTTCATTATGTATCATTTTAGTCTATATATCAGATTTCAAACTATGTGCATTGTGAACAATACAGTAAAGTTTATAGCACTTGGACTCAATTTTTGATGCGTATGTGGGTGTTTTTTTTTTTTTTTTGTTTAAACAAGGTCTGACCCTAGGTCATAAATATTTGAAATGAATTGTTTCCTTATGAATGCTCCTGAAGCCATTGTTCTGTTCTGAAAGCTGTTGGCACTAGCTCAGGTTTGAAAGAAGCAGCACTCTTCAGGGAAATTTTTTTGTCTGTGTATCCAGTCAGGATGTGATAAAAGTAGAAGAGGGAGTTTCCCAACAGCAAGAGATCTTATGGGTCTCATACAAACTCTGGCCTATTTATCATTAGAATCTCTTCCTCTTGCATTCTCATAATCAAGACTCTGTATATGCTGTTAAAAATCAGCTTTCATATAAAGTGGTGTAGTTTCCACAAGCTTTGCTATTAATTTCAAGCATACGTAAATTTAAAAAAACAGAAACATTAGTAAGATTTCAAGTGATTAAGACTGCGATGCTTTGCACACATTCCTGAAACTAAACCCGATTGAACATACTGGGGTTCTCTTCTGAGTAAGAGTTGTGCTATAGACAAGTTCAACTTTTTTCTCCTGATTGGCCTCCAAACTAAGGTTTTTCTCTAGTCTTTAACTTAAGGATGGTCTCTAAAGTGAATATTCATTAATTTTAATATTTTTAAAAGTATTGATATCCTGTTCATTTAAATTCCCAGAGGAAACTGTATGTTCCCAGAGTTCCACTCCTAATCTAATGGAGGGGCATGTGTTCTAAAGAAATTAAGGAATTCTAATTTAGAGCTAAATAAAACAGAAAGTATGCTGGTCCCAAAATACTATTGACAGTTTTGTCATCACTAAAAACTATAGATAAGACAGAATAGTTACAGAGACTTATTTTAAGAATATATGTATAGTAAATGTATATATATTGTAAATGCAAAGATAGCTGAAAATAGCTTTGTGGCTACATAGGTACTTGCAGTTTGGCTTCTTTCTATTGCATTATATAAATGGTGTTAATACTAAGGTTTTGCACTATTAACAGTTGAGCTGTTATTGAGGAAGGAGAAGATGGAAAAGCAAGCTGAATGGCAGCTACTCAGAAACTATTTGCAACATGTTTACCCTGTCCTTGAGCCAAAACAGGCTCCCAGAGTGGCTTACAAAGATTAATAATAAGATAATTCCTGCCATTAGATGTACAGTTTAAGAGAAATCACATGAAAGGAAAAGGGCTTAGGAAGAAGGAAGAACCCCCTCCCCTCAAACACCAGTACTGTGTTTCAAAATTCTTACACGTGTTCTTTCTGGTGAGTGCTAAACCAGCTCCTTTATACTCTTTCTACTCCAGCTGATATGCAGGTCTGGGTTGGTCTTTCCCTTACAAAAGTGCTTATACTTTAAGAAAGTATACAGTGTCCTATATGGCTGCTGTGCCCCTGCTAATCCTAGTTTTGAAACAACTATAGAAATTTCTAGAAATGCTAATTTCATGAACAGAACAAGTCAGCAGAGTTCCCTCTGTTCTAAAATAAGTGTTTCTGCTCACTTTTATTTGTTTCAGGATGAGCTATCTCTTGTTCAGGAATGGTTCGTTCTGTTAGTGTGTGTGCAGCATAAGATACTGCCCAGTTTCAGATACTGAATATCAGTCATGTGTTTTCATCTATTCATGTGTGTCTGGAAATAGAGTTCAGTTGGGTTGTTCTCTGCTGTAAACTGTGGCTGCATAACTTCTTTTGCTGACTGTATTTAAGTTTCTTGTAAGGGAGAGCTTTCATACTGTACTTTTTGCTGTATTAGTGATAACTCAATTGGAGTTAAGTACTCTTTAAGATTCTTCCATCAAAATCAGTAGGACCTTTTGAACTAAGTGCCTCCTTTTAGTTATACTGTGCCCATTTTTGCTAAAATCAGATGTAATGTAATTTCTCTAGCCATCAGGATTTCTCTAACACTCTTTACCAATCTATTTCCTAAAATCTTGTTGGAGGTTCCTTTTATTTAGGACTTAGGACTTACCTTCTGTGCTCTTCTCAATTGCATCACAGTAAAATGAGCATTGCCGCCTCTGCTCTTGTTTATACCAAGACTGAAACTACATTTTCCTCACTTTATAGTCATTTGTCTTCTGGAGCTAGGAAATTTGTAGAAGACTATGTAAAGTGTATTTCTTTCTACTACCTATGTATGGAACCGCTGTTTTGAAAGGTTCCATTCCAAGTATCTTTTTTTCAGGATTCTTTGTTAATAGGTTTTGTTGGTAAACCAATCCTCCCCTAGTTTTTACCATGAGTATGTCACATTCTGCTTTATATTTTGTCTTTTTTCCACCTCAAAACTCAAAAGGTTTGCTTCAGCTGGTGTTTCTTGTAATGTCTCAGATCAGTAGACTGGACAAATGAACCCCCATGCTTCTGGGCATCATAAAAACTGAGGGTCAAAGTGTATATATAGGTCATGCTTTTTGAAAAGTGTCCTTAAACTGGCTGCTTTTATTTTGAAGGAAAAGCAGCAGTGTGATGCATAGCAGAAGTGAGGAAAAGTAGCATGAAGTCCAAAAGTAACAAGTAGATTTAAGGAAGCTACAGGCCAGTTAGCTTAACATCTATTCTGGGTAAACTGCTTGAAGCAGAGAGTGGGAATAAATGTTAATTTCTTCTAATGGAGGGATGTAACCAGTGGGTCCCAAAAGTTCTGTATTAGGACCAATGCTTTTCAATCTACTCATAAATGATCTGGAATTGGGAGTAAGCAGTGAAGTGGCCAAGTTTGCTGATGACACCAACTATTCAGTGTGTTTAAAACCACAAGGGATTGTGCAGAGCTCCAAAGGGATCTCTCCAAACTGGGAGAATAGGCATCCAAATGGCAAGTACAGCTCAGCATAAGCAAATGTAAAGTAATTCATGTAGGGGCAAAAAATCCCAACTTCATGTATAGGGTGATGGATTTGAGCCAGAAAGAAATGGATCTCGGGGCAGTGGTGGACAGCTCAGTGAAAATGTCAGCCCAGTGCACACTTGCTGTAAAAAAAGGCAAACTCCATGTGAAACATAATTAGGAAAAGTATTGAAAGTAAAACTGCCAAGATTGTACTGTCCTTATATAAATCTTGGGAGTGACTGCACTTAGAATATTGTGTACAGCTCTGGTTGCCTGACCTGAAAAGGGACAGTATTGAATTGGAAAAAGTTCAGAGGAGGGTATCTAAATGGTGAAGGGTTTGCAGCAACTTCCTTGTGTGGAATGCTTGCAACAACTGGGACTGTTTAGCTTAGAAAAAAGGTGGGGAGGGGGAGACATGATAGAGATGTTTAAAATTATGCATGGTGGAGAGAAAGTGAAGGAGATATTTTCCTCCCTCTCTTTTAATACTATAACCCAGAGTCATTCCATGAAGCTGATTGGTGAGAAAGTTCAGGATAGAGAAAAGGAAGTACTTCACACTGCACATAGTTAAATTACTGCCACAGGAAGAAGTGATGGCCACCAATTTGGATGGTTTTCAAAGGGGACTGGATAAATTCCTGCAGGAGGTGATCATTGGCTACTGTCCTTTCTGGCTATGTGCCAGTTTTCGGAGGTAACATGTCTTTGTACACCAGTTGCTGAGGAGCTTGGGTGGGTGGCACTTTTGTACCCTTCCTGCTTCAGGGTTTTTGTGGGCAACTGATTTGCTAGCATGTGAATGGAGTGCTGGGCTGGATGGGCCATTGGTCTGATCCAGCATGGTTCTTCTGATGCTTTTCTGCATCTAGCCACATCCTTCATGGGAGTCATTTGGTGGTGGTGCCTACAGCAAGTTCTCCAGTTATGCTGTGGGTGCAAAAGGTTTGGAGACTCCACTACTAGAGCATTGAAGAGAGGGTCAGAAGACTTAAGTTTCTTGCTTTATCTGTCTTGACAACTGCTATCTGAACATACAGAAATATGCAGGGTATGAATTATGGGAAGGTGTGGCAATGTCTTTATAATGTGGAGGCAGTGATGTAATGTTACCTGGGAATGAAAGCTCTGTTATGTCTAATGTGCTTTTGTCATCACAACATTTCTTCTAGACACATGCGTATGGTTTGGACCCAGATTTAGACGTGTTCAGTGGCACTGGTAGAGGTAGACTTCACCACTCCATTCTCTTTTTGGCACAGAGGATTGTGGAGATCCTGCTGAATGGGATACACTGTGTGTGGGAGGGAATGTGAGTGAAGTTCTTCATTTAGAGAGCATGACTTTCAGAATTTCCAGTAGAAGTAGAATTAGTATTGAGCCTATTTATGCATGTGGTACATATTTATCCCAAGAAGGAGAAAGGGCTCCAGTTAGAAAATGCTTAATGATATCAAAGCAGCAGATTCACTCTTTCAAGAGCAGTATTAATTTGTTCCTTTAAACCAGGGCTGGCCAACCTTTTTTTCTGTTGAGGATTACATTCATGTGGGTAATGTTTCAATGTTCATATGCCAATGGGTAATGGGGTTTAGAGTAAAATGGTAGCTGGACCATCTCCTCCCTTCTGGCTAAGTGGGATGCAAGAGAAAGAACACATCTCTCTTGCTGGATTGTTTGCCAAGGACTGCATGATATTAGGTGGACGGCCATGCCAAAGAATGGCAAGTTTTACTATTATAAATCACCTAAGAAAAATGTATGAACATACAACAAACTGTCAAAGCTGGACTTTGTAAAGTTTCATTTTTTAAACAAATGCATTGTGTACAGACCACTGTTTTGAGGAACTGAGAGATAAGGGAAATGAAGTTAAGTCCTGGAAGCATGCCATCTCTCTCAGGACTCCCTGCATTTTATGACTTTGTAACACACTGTAGGAAATATCCAGCCTTGGAAAGGAGTACCCAATCTTATACAGTGTAGCATTCTCTAATATTATAACTGAAAAAGCATATCTTGCTTTTTGCTTTAATACAATGTAATATAGTACAAGAACTTCCAGATGTATTTTTTTAAAGTTTTGACTGATTCTTTTCATTTTGCAACACTTAATGACAGACAACAATGACAAATGTTTATAAGTGCTATGTATCAAGACCGTTTTCTGCACTGAGTCATCACTTTCTGGGGAAATAACTGTTGAATACAATTGTAAATATAGATGGCTTGTTTGATTTATCATTTCATGGCAAAAACAAAATCCAGGGCATAGATTCCTGGAGTTTCCCTATTTGGGGAATATTTTTTCTTGAAACGGCTTCTCTGGTCTCGATCTTGTGTGCACTTCTGCAGAATATGACATGCTGCAGCTCAGTGGTGTGGAGCACCTGCTTTGCATGCAGATATTTCCAGGTTCAGTCACCATCCAGCATTTCTAGGAAAAAGCGCCTGCTTAAAACCACTGCCAGTCTTTACCAGCAGTAATGGAATGATGGACTAATGGTCAGACTATAAGGCAGCTTGCTATATTCCTAATAAGCCTCACTGGATAAGGTAAGGTGAATTTCCATGTGTAGGCTGTGTGTCTTGTATACTTACTTTCTGCATTATGCAGCAAGGGTGTAAATGTCTGACAAACACAAGGCATTTAATTAAATCCTCAGGGTTGTTATGATCCCGTGGCTTGAAATGCTCTGTCATTCTGGGTTCATGGCTGCTTGGTCCTCACCACTTTCCAGACTGTGCCAGGATGTTGGTCATCTTGGGCCATTTCTAGCTAATGAGTTTAATATGGGAAATGTGCAGCTTCCCTCAAGGCTGTGATTGATTATGTGGTGAAGACTTATCTTTGGCGTCTGTGCACCACACTGGTGGCATTTGCACATCACTCTTGATTTAACCTTTCTGTAAAAATAGACTATGGTCTGAAGTGCATATACATGACTTGTTGAGATGTGGGGGAGGAAATGATAATGGAGTGAACAGGTAGATATTGTAGAAAAGAAAGGGATTACATTACTGCAACTACAAGTGGGAAACTGCTTCTTCACTGGACAGCCCTGCCTATGCTTTTTTAAAAAATGTATAACAATGGGTTAGATTTATTAGTCTTATGAACCCTCTGTGACTATAAATCAGAGTTGTGCAAGCTGAACCTTTCCCACAGCTGCCACTCTTTAGAATATTTTACTTTATGCAATAAGGGTTTACTGATATTTACTTCAGATTTTTCAGAAGACTCCTTATTTTTTAAGATTTAGGAGACACAAAATAAGCAAGTTGATTTAAAATAAGCAAGTGTAGAGTAATGCATGTTGGAGCAAAAAATCCCAACTTCAAGTATACACTGGTAGATCTGCACTGGCAGTGACTGAGCAAGAAAGAGATCTTGGGGTCATGGTGGACAGATTGATGAAAGCGTCAGCCTAGTGCTCAACTGCTGTGAAGAAGGCAAACTCCATGCTAGGCATCATTAGGAATGGAATAGAAAATAGAACTGCCAAATCTTACTTTCCTTATACAAATCCTTGATTCAGCTGCTCTCGGAATATTGTGTTCTGCTCTGGTCACCTTACCTACAAAAGGACATTACTGAGTTGGAAAAAGTACAGAGAAGGGCAACAGAAATGAACAGGGGGCTGGAGCAGCTCCCCTGTGAAGAGCGCGTATGACAACTGGGCTGGTTAAGCTTAGAAAAAAAGGTGAATCAGGGGAGGCATGATAGAGGTGTTAACAATAATGCATGACATTTAGAAAATAGAGAGGGAGACATTTTTCTCCCTTTAGCATAATACTCGAACCTAGGGTCACCCCATGAAGTTGATTGCAGGGAAGTTTTGGACAGATAAAAGGAAGTTGTTCTTCACACAGCACATAGTTAAACTACTGAAGCCACTTCCATGGGAAGTAGTGATGGCCGCCAATCTGGATGGCTTTAAAAGGGGACTGGACAGATTGATGAGGGGGGAAGCTATCAGTGGATACTAGCCTTGCTGGTTGTGTGCTCCCTCCTTCCCCAGAGGTGGCCTGCCTGCATACAACCAGTTGCTGAAGAGCTTGGGCAGGAGGAGGTCTTGCACCCATCCTGCTTGAGGGATCCTGTAGGCAGCTGGCTTGCCCCTTGTATGTGGAGTGCTAGACTTATATGCACCTTTGGTCTGATTCAGCATGGATTTTCTTATGTTCTAGGTTCTTACAGTTGTGCTTACAACTGAGGGTACAACTGAGTACCCACTGTCCTTTCACATGTACACTAAATGCAGAAGGGGATTTGTGTGAGAAGGGGAGAAGTACACCAACACATGGTGCACAGTTGTCTCCTAAACCATGGCTTGTCAGGTAGTGTTACATCTAAGTTGGTTGTTGTATTGTGTACTACCTGCCTTTGTTTGGATTCTATGCTAGTCAGTAGTAATAGTACCTATTGTGGCCAAGTAACATTTATTTATTTGATTTATATCCTGCCCCTTTTCTTACAAAGAACTCAAAATGGCTTATTTACTTGCTCCTGCTCTCAATCTTACCCTCAATCTTACCTCCCCCTGTGAGGTAGGTTGGGCTGAGAGTCTTTGACTGGCCCAAAGTCACCCAGCTGACTTAATGGTTGAGCAGGGATTAGAACCCAGATTGCCTCAGTCCCACACTCTTAACTACTACACCAGACTGGCTTTTACTTTGTTTAATGAATTTTGTAATGTAGACACATCTGTCCATTTGAGGGTAGTAAATTCAAACTTTTTCTTGGATTAAGAACTGCTTTCTTAAATTCTTGTTAATTGCTATTTAATAGTATCTAGTGAATTCTGAAAACAGTAACAACTACAATGATGTACATAAAGGGAAGATGCTTTTTCATTACTTTCGGAAGTGCACAGAAAATACATCTAAAAATGTGAAGTGTGTTTGCAGTCATTATGAGATGCATACAAGTATGATGACTGGGATTGGTTCCAGTTCCCTGTTGTGGGTACACTTTGCAGCAACCTGGTCCTGCTTTAATCTGTAAAATTGCCCTGGGTTATTTTAATGATTAATAACATCAGTGCATGGTGAGTGTTGGTGTCATTTTTCAATACTTGCTTTGCAGTGAGAAATTACGAGAAGATTCATTTGTTTTGTTTATGTTGAGTGCACAATCACAGCAGCATTTTCAGTGTTTCACTGATATTGGAGATGCTGCTATGCTGTTAAATGGTGCATTCTGATGTTTCATTGGTTGAAAATTGCCTGAAGCATATCCTGAGAATTTTGATAACTTCTGGCAATGTTCAGTTTGACTGAGGATGATGGAGCATTTGGAGGACATCAGGTTGGGGAATGGTACTCTAGAGTGTACTGTAAACATTGTCCTCTTGCTGTTGATGATGATGCAGATTTGAAGGAGTTGTACCTAAGCTATATTTGATTCCACCCTGTGGTATCTGCTGCTCTTGTAATCCAGTAAAAACTCTTGGAACAAAGTGGAAAATTGTGATGAGAAGCATTCCTAGTAAACAGATTCCTGATAAAATTTGGACAAGTAACTTATCGATTTATTTCCAGGGTGGTGCTCTTGAATTTGGTAACAACTCTGATAAAAGGTCAAACAACATAATTGTTTATAATGTATTTGTGGCTTATTTTTATCATTGTTTGAGTATGCTACCATCAGTAACCTCATGCTTTTGTGAACAAGATAAATGTAGACTACTTCTATCTTTCATGTATGATTATAAGTTATAAATAAGATTCTCTGCTTCAAGAGTCAGTAGTTTTCAAAATGATCGATTGGTCCTTTGCTTAAGCAGATACCTTTATCAACGTAGCTAAAACAGTACCATTTGCTGTCAGTAATCCAGCAATATTCTACCTGTGCAGAGCCTAGAAAACACTTTTGATTATTAGGAACTATGCATCCTCTGTATTTTTATATTTCATTATTTGCCAAGCTTATATTGCATTCTTTCCAACAATTTAAAAACATACATTTTATTATCACAGCAGGAATGCTTTTGAGTCACTGGGGTCACTTACTGATGTTCACAACTGTGAATTCAGGGCTATGGGGAGCTGCACTTTGGAATTTCCATATCTAACCCAAACATTGCTTCAGAATTTCACCCAGGGCAGATACTAGCTAAAGGAGCTTTTTGTTGTGTGGTGGTTGCAAATAATGCCTAGCAGATTTGGCTGGTGCCCTTTGCTCTTTAAG
This sequence comes from Varanus salvator macromaculatus, assembly GCA_023646645.1. Classification (NCBI taxonomy): domain Eukaryota; kingdom Metazoa; phylum Chordata; class Lepidosauria; order Squamata; family Varanidae; genus Varanus; species Varanus salvator. The sequence continues at coordinate 25,753,069 of JAIXND010000624.1, read as the reverse complement.
GTGCCAGAGTAAGTTGCCCTTTTCATTCAAGCTTTCATTGGCTTTTATTGATACTTGTTTGTTTGTTCATTGCCACCTGCTATTCCTAAGGGCTAGGGTTTCTTTGTTTGTCAATCCTATCAACTTTTATCAGTTACGGCCATTTTATCCCTCACTGTGTCTGTTACTTTTATTTACTTTATTTACAAAAAGCCTAAAATTTCTAGAATTTTAAAAATTATTTTATTTTAGCATTATTATTGTAAGCTGTCTTGAAAACATTGTTTTTACAAGGTGGAATTTAGATAATGAAATATTCCACTGAAATCTCTCTTTTCTTCTCCTTCCACAGTATCCTTCGATATATGGATTGATTCTTGCCATCTTCTGGTGTTCTCTGGTTTGTTTTAGTCGTATATATATGGGAATGCATTCAATTCTGGTAAGGAAAATATTATTAATCAGTTATTTTGAAACCACTTTTACATACAGGGTAGTTCTTACCCTGCTGCTTTGGAATTTACATGGTCTGAGTATTTGTATCTCATTTGGTCCAACTCATCAGCCTTGATAACAGAATTCCATATTTGACTTATTTTAATGAAAGGTCTAATTTCATTCTGATTTTCATTAAATCCAGTCACATCTGTTCCCCCTTATTATAAAAACAAAAAATGTCCTACATGTTCCTAAATAGCAACCTGCCTTTGGAGGGCCTGTGCAAGTCTGACTCCTAAGGAGATACCCAGAGGAGGAGTGAGGTGATGATGACAGTACACGTGGCCTGTACGGGCCACTTTAGGAAGCGTGAATCTTTATCATGCCACCCTGCCTGCATCATAGAATGGTGCATCAGCAAAACGAGTTGCAGCCTTAGTCAATGGGTTGTTTGCAACATTATGCTAAACCATAGTTAAGTGTTATATGAACATTTTAGCTCAAACCTCAGGGTCAAGAACTCCCCTTGCATAAGTGAGAAGGCACAGTGGGTTTCCCTGTTGTGTAAACCTGGACTGTTTCCCACAGGGTAGCTTGTTTAAGGACAGCAAGCCATCCTGACAGCCCATAGCTTGTTCTAGGGTTTCTTGTACCTGTGATGGATGGTTTTGTTGTTCATACCTAGACTTTTTGCATGTTTTCCTTAGACTCAAGCTGCTTGTGAAAGTGAAAGTCCCCCTGCTTTTATGCAGGGGGGGGGGGAGATTTGAGAATAGCATGTTCCCTGACAGATGTATGTAGCTGTATGCCTCTGTCAAAAAACAGCCATTGCTCTATTCCAGATTTGTCAAAACTCTGTTTCCCATACAAGGGCTAGGATGTACTTCTGCATTTCTTCCCAAGTATAAGTAGCTAGAGGCAGAGGGAAAAGTGCTGAAGGTTCAGTAGCTCAAGAGAGAAGATGGCATCTTGTTGTGAAAGGAGCATAAATCTCTCACCACCTGTTTTTGGTGAGTAAAGTTCCTTCATGCCTTTGCTTTTCCCTGACAGCTCACCTTTTAACAGCATCCTGTAAAAGAGTGGAAAAGGTAAACAACAGGAAGCTCCAAACCGAGAGAGAGAGAGAGAGAGAGAGAGAGAGAGAGAGGATCTTGCCTGTGATATCCTTTTGCTAGCAAAGATCCTCTTGCAGTTTTACTTCTCACTTGACAGCTGTTCTGTAAGAAGCAAGGCAAGCCTATTTGAAGGTTTGCTTTCTTGGTACCCATGCAGGGTGCCTCCTGTATTCTAACAGACAAAGCATCTAAGGCATTGACAAATTGAGGCTCCGCATTAGGGTGTGTTGGAATTACACACTTTGTCAGCTCCTTCTCCCTTTTAAAAAACAAAACATGAAGACAAATGTGCACACAATTTAAAAAGGTGAAGAACCAGTAACAGCTGTTCCACTGTACCTTTTTGGCACTCTGAAGGACTATTAGCGGCTGTCACTTTGAACATTGCAAAAAGCAGTCTCCAGGAAAAACAGGGAAAAAGCCATACAACAGCCAAAAAAGGTTATGGTTGCACCAGAGAGAGGAGACCAGACAGGTCCTGCCATGGAGTTCCCTGAGATACCCATGGGAGGACAGAGGGGGAAGTGGGGAATGGCCCATAGTGAGCTTGATCTGCTGGGTGTACTGTGAGTTTCTTCATGTACAACTCACACTGTGTAGCTTATTCACAGGATTGGTTGTGTTTACATGACACAATTGTTTAAAAAAAAATCCTGCTTCTAGCATATGTGTGTATAAGCACGCAATAAAAGCTTACAATTTTGAGCAGCTTTCCTCTTCTAGGATATTTTTACACAAAAACCTTGCTTAATAGTCCTTTCATCTCCCCCTAAGAACTATGTGAAACATTTGTAGAGGAGAACTGGTGGGTGGGGAGGATAATTAGTCCTTCCAGTATCTACTAACTGTCCACATGTGAAACTCACCAGGTGTACTCACAATCTGGCTTATGTCTAGCCAAAAAAAAAAAAAGTTTTAAAATATCAGAATGCAAGGGGAAGGGGAGTTCTTTGGTGTAGGAATAGATATTGTCTTTTGTAAATGTCCCTCCAACCATACATTAAGTTCAACAAAATTGTATGCATTCTTATTTCCATTTTCTAATGGGAAGATTAATATTCCTTGAAGATACAGACTGAGTTTCTCCTCACTCTTTGAAGTCCAAGTTCTTGGATATGATTGATAAAGATCTAAATGCCTATAGTTTTATCCCCACATCATATTTTAAAGATCTGATTCTTCTGTTTGGTGTGTTTTTTGTACACCAAGTTGTATGGCATATCTCAGCCATAAATCTCTTCCTCTTCTTTGATTTCCCAGCAGCATAAACTAGCACTGCCTGTGGTTATCCATTTCATTTAGAGGAAAGACGTGGCCCTGTCCCTTCTTTCTAATCCTCCTGGTATGCAGGGCTTTTCCTAGTTCCCTTCGCAAATAAATAATCCTCTTTCCCCAACCTGGCGGCCATGCAGGTAGGGACCGCACCACACACTTGCAAAACAATGTAACTGAAGCACAACACAACATTAAAACAGCAGCCCACTAACACAGCCACGAGGAGCAAACACCTGGAAAGGGCTTTTCTTGAAAGCTTGATAAATGATGTGCCTTTGGATCAGAACTAGAGAGTACTTCTGCTTTGAAGGATTTGTGCACACAGTACATTTTCAGGACATGATTTCAAAGCATTTCCTTTGGACAATGGGACTGGCACACTGGCCAGTTTTCTGCACTGCCACAGGAGGGAGGGAAGGAGGGATGTCCGTCCGTCCGTCCTTGCTTCCTCCCTCCCTCCCTCCCTTCTTTATAGCTTTTGTATGCTGTCCTATTATACAAAAATCTCAGGATGGCTTACAATATTTAAAAGAACAATTAAAACAACAATTTCTAATAAATAAATTGAAACAGAACAAAACAATAAATCACAAAACAAAGAGTGACTGAAGGTTAAAAGTTGTTAAATTTTAAAATACTGTTTAAATAAAAACATTCAAAATCTTTCCTTCAGTGCTTTTGTGTTAAAATATATGTAAAGGGTTTTTCCCCCCTGCGTGGGCAACATGGGACATATACTTGGATAATGTCTGAAACATCCCAGATACATTTTATTTATTTATTTATTTTTCAATTTCTATCCTGCCTTTTTCCTATAAAGGGCTCAAGGCAGCTTACATCCTCCTCCTCCTCCATCTTATCCTCACAACAACAACCCTGTGAGGTAGCTTGGGCTGAGAGTCTGTGACTGGCCCAAAGTCACCCAGTTGGCTCCATGGCTGAGCAGGGACTAGAACTCAGGTCGTCTGAGTCCCAGTCCCATGCTCTTAACCATTGCACCACACTGGCTCTGATACATTTCTCTCTCTCTTTCTCTTTGTGCATGTAGGTTTAAACTATTTTAAAAGAAGTTTAAGGAAAATATATGCTTTATTTATGTCATATAAATTACCATTCTACAAATAACATTAATCCATTTTTTTCTCTTTTGTGACAGGATGTTATTGCTGGATTCTTTTATGCTCTTCTCATCTTGGCTGTCTTCCTTCCAGCCGTGGACCTAGTTGACAGCTTTAATTTAACCTGCAAGTATGCACCACTAATTATCATCAGTCTTCATCTGGTCTTGGGGATTTTCTCCTTCACTTTAGACACCTGGAGCACCTCACGAGGGGACACAGCTCAGATCCTGGGCTGTGGTGCTGGCATTGCTTGTGGCTCCCACATGATGTACATGCTGAGCCTGATGCCTGATCCTTCACCAGAGATGCTTCCTCTGTTGCCGCCCCCACTCACTGTTACCCTCTTTGGCAAAGCTATGCTGCGGCTGCTGATCGGAGTGGTGCTTCTGCTGCTGACAAAAGCAGCCATGAAGAAAGTCACCATCCCTCTAGCCTGTAAGATCTTCCGTATACCTTGTGATGACATTCGACAAGCCCGGCAGTGCATGGAGGTTGAATTGCCTTATCGCTATATTACCTATGGGGCTGTGGGATTTGCACTGAGCTTCTTGATTCCTTCCCTGTTTCTTGTAATGGGACTGTCCTGATGCAGGTGTTGTCTTGCTGTGGGAAGGGAGGCGGACAGTTAACGTGTGAAGCAGGTGCACCTTCGAAAAATGCAGAGATGCGCTGTTGTATTTTTTCTGCTAATGTAATGCGTGACAGGTTAAGAAAGCTCAGATCTTTGATAACTTTCAAAACTTAGTGACTTCATGTCCCTGAGAAATGCCATGTCAAGTCTTAATGTTGTAACAAAATGTAAACTCTGTGTGTGTGTACATATATACTGTTGATGCTTCGAACTATAAATATACTTCTATATTTGGCCATGTAAAAATGGGTATATTTATAGCTGGTTCAAAAGTTGTCAGTGGTCAGTTAAAGCCATTTTGTATTAAGTTATTTGTTTCATTCAACCACAAACTGCTATAATGGAAAAGCTTGTTTTGGTTTTATCTCTGCACTCCCAATCTTTTATGCAGGAAAGAAGCTATTGTAATGGACCAAAGGTCTAATAAGATTTGGCTTAGAAAACCTGGTATTTTAGATCCCTTTCCATATACTTCAATAACTTTAATTTGTGAATAGGAACCAGTTACATCCAGGTACTGTATTTTTGGTTGATAATTGTGCCTTTCTGTTGCTAAATGAAAAAGCACCATATACTGTGATGTATATAAAAAGCCCAGAAGTATTTAACATTTTTACTCAATTTGGCAGATATTTTAAAATGTAACTAGCCACAAAAGTAATAAAATAAATATTTTATCTTCTATATTAAAATATGAAAATAGAGTGAGCTGAAACTTAAATAAAAGTTTGCTAGTTATTTAATCCCCTTTATAGGTATTTCAAGCGCAATGTATTTTGTTGGAAGAACATATATTTTTCTGCTGAATGTCTTAATTTATAATATAGGCATGCTGTGTCCAAAAGAGAGAGAGTGCTAAATTTACAAATCCAAATCATGCACGTTATCTATTTTTTTGTGTTAGTTTTCTTCAAATTCATTTCATATCAATCCATATTCTTGACAATACTGGCTTCAGAAGAAGCATGCACAAGAGATATTAGGAATTGTGAACTGTGTTGCCCTAATTATTAGATCAAGACTTAAATGTGGCTGACCAGTGTCTGGTGGTTAGGTGCTTTGAAAACATTCCTCAAAACAACCAAAATAAATTTCTCAATGGATATTATTTCTAAGGTAGCACTGCCAAATGCATTTTGCAGCTGACCTGCCAACTAGAAAAATGGTGAAGGTGAAAACAGTGTTCCTCTGCTGCTGTTTTGATAGTCGGCTGTCTAATGCAGCTTGTGTTGCCCTGGGATCTACAGAAGCCAGCGTGTGTTTTGTGTCACAAGGAGGGAGATTAGAAACAAGTGCGTTTGCTTGCCTCAGTCTTTGTCTGCATGGGATAAAGTAGTAGCATACATTGAAACACTTTTCAAACATTTCCAGTGTGTACAATGAATGTGTGGCTGCAGCAAAATGTGTATTTGCTGAATTGTGAAAAGTGCCTATAGTTACATGTGTGGGGCCATACTAATGGTTGAAGTGGTCATTGACTGCCATCACTTTACACATGTTCACCGCTGGTCTGATGTGCAAACAGCGTCTGAGTGGAGCCTTTGAAGAATGGTAGTTTTGGTCAATTATAGATTCTTTTCCAAACTACTTCCCTTCAGATGTTTTGGACTACAACTTCTAGCATTCCTGAACATCGACTTTACTGGTTGGGACTGATGGAAATTCACTCCAAAACATCTGGAGTGTTCAAGGTTGGGGAAGGCTGGTTATGTGTGAATGGAGTCTGTGTCTCTCTAGGAAACATTCAGCCCTTGACAATGATTCACATGCCATTTTAGTGGCTTCTTTTCGCTATTCATTGATTTTGGCTATGAGATTTTAAATGTTGGCTTACATAAATAGTGTAGGCCACGGCCATTATGCATAATAGGAGATGTTTGCCCTTGATGACAGTGGTTTCTGTCCTGCTGCTGAAGTCTTTAATTAATACAAAAATTGCAGGTAGCAGCACTGGTCACTCGGGGAAAAATTAAACAAATCACAGAAAGGTGTTAGCTTTATTAGAACTAACCAAACATCATGTAATATGAGCAAATTTTGAGTTCTCTGAAACTCTTCCACAGGATGGACATCGAACAAAATGGGATGGTGGCACAGGATGAGTCATGCATACAAAGGCAGACCGCTGGGGCAAGACGGATTCCAGAATTAGGCCAGGGCTACTGGGACAAAGTAGCAGTAATGACTGTTTCCCAGTGATTTGTGAGCTTTCTGCAATGTTGATGCAGAACCTTTACCTTGCTGCTGGTGTGTGTGTGTGCAATTGGAAGAGAAAGAGAAGTGTTCCATTGTGCCCGAGCTTGTTATTTTGCATATGTGAATTGAAATTGATAGGATACATCGAGAGCTTCTTTCTGGCCTGTGTGCATCACAGATATGGTATTCATGCTTTTGGGAAGTTCTAGAGCTGAAAGGTGTGAAGGCAGGGGACTCCCCAGCCCTCTCTGCATGCCCCTTACTTTCCCATTCTTTCCTTTCTGACCAGAAAGAAGGCACATTGCTTAGGAGCATTCCTCAAGGGTCTCGTTTTTGAAGGGACTTGAGTCCTCCATTTTATTTTATTTGTCCACCTTATTCTCCACATCTTACTGTCTTCAGAGCATTATCACAGCATGTGACCACACTGGGGTTGTATGAGGAATTCCTTTTGGGGGGTGGAAATCTGTGGGATTCCATTGGCTCAGCTCCTTGCACTCCAGCCTGCTTTTTGGCAGCTGTGAGTCTGACTTGGTACTGAGTGTTTGCCTGGGCGTTTGTCAGGAATGGAACTGCACAAACATCATACAAATGGCATCCCCCTTGTGCTCTAACTTGCAGCCTTGGTTTGTGTTGCACTTGCCGTGGAGGAAGGTTGCCAGGTTGTGCAGCAGCGCTGGGAACATTTGTGGACTACTTCTCAGCTTGGCTCAATTCCTAAGTCAGGGCCAATCACAGTAAGAAATCCAACAAACAGAAGAGAGCTGGATCCCATGAGGACATTGCAACCCTATGAGGGGTGCCACCACCGCTTGTGTCGCCAGGAGCATATGGAATTTTCGGTTACATCATCTGATGGCGGTTCCCTGTCCCTCCTTTTCCTGGGGAAAGGACACCTTTTTGCTCTATATAAGCATTACCAGCCTTTTTTATTTATTTATTAGATATATATCCTATTTTTTTCTTTAAGAGCTCAGAACAGCTTGCATCATTCTCCTGGTGCTCTTGTTCTCATCCCCACAGCAACAATCCTGTGAGGTTGGCTTGGTTGAAAGTCTTTGACTGGCCCAAGGTCACCCAGCTGGCTCCATGGCTGAGCGGGGACCAGCATCCAGACCGAGTCCCAGACCCCATGCTCTTAACCACTATCACACCATCTCTCATGTCCCAACCATAAAAATAGGCAAGGATCTTTTTGCCTGCAGGCTCATCATTGGAAAAAAGCTCTTTGTGAACTTGAAGTCACAGCTCAGGAGCATTCTCCAGTTGACTGGGCCTCATCCTGCTGTTCCTACTACTCCTATAATTCACAGACTGGTCTTTGCAAATTCTTTGGTGCACACCAGTAGCCAACACATACTTGTGAAGAGCGCCTTATCCTTTTCAGAATCCAGCTTGAAGACCAGGCGTTTCTCACTCCATATATGTTGCAACATACCTGAGCATCACTGCTCGTGTAGAAAATGAGAGCAATGGTTCTATGGTTGCTGCACCCTTTTGCATCTCTTTCTTGGGGACTGGAATGCATATTGAATGCTCCCATTGTGTGGGCCATTGTTTTGTATTCTATATTTGTTAGCACGGTCTTAGGTTTTGGACCAATTCTAATCCATGGCTTGGTATAGTTCTGTTGTTGTTCTATTTCAGGTGTTTTATTCCTTTCAAGTGTTTTCAGAGCAGTTTTCACTTTACTTTCTAAAATTACAGGCTCTTCCTCTTTTAAGGTGTCTGTCTTCCTTTCATCTCTTCTGTATATTTTTTGCACCTTCTCTTTTCGGCTTTATTCTGACTTTTTATTTAAGAGTTCATGGTCCCTACCGCAATCTGTCCCTGATCTTTTTTTTTTTTTTTTTGGCAGTGAGAATGCAGATTCTCCATGTCATAGTTCCAGTTATATAGTTTACTTAGTTTCTGTATTGGCCATCTGGTAATGTCCATGTATACAGCCATTTGGTCAGCTGCTTGATAAACAGCTGTTGTGAGCTGAGTGTTCCCTGCCAGCAGTAACAGACTCTCCAGCACTTCTTGTTAAATGTCTTTATTCTACATAGAGAACATATGTAAAGTGATACATTGAACCCTCTCTGGCCCTTTTCACCCAAAGCTTTGCTTATGAATCCTTCTGTGCCTGTCTTGGGAAGGAGGAACACTGTGAAACCTACTTTGACAATGGACTTCTCAGTCCAACTCCTTAGGTGGCTGGCGTTCTCCATCTGATAGGCTCTCCATCTCTAAATCCGCCCCCTCAGGATGTTGTAGTTCTTCTTTGTTCCCACAGGCAGGATGACTGGGCCACCTGAACTTGAACTAGCCTCTTCCTTAGCAGGCACAGAGCCTTGGACTGCAGCTGGAGCAGCATCCATTTCAACAACCATCCTGTTACAGAGCCTGAGCTGCCAGTCCTGCCAAAATGGTCAGCTTCTCGTGTGTGCCTGGGAATCTTGCCAGAACTGTTGTGCCAGCACAACAGTTGGCACCACAGAACTTGATAAGTCCTGCTTTGTTTCTTACTTCTAGGCCAAGTTCTCTTACAACATTTGATTCTGCTTCATGTCCTGCTTTTGTGTTCCAGTCACCTAGAATGATTAGCATGTCTTGTTTTGGTGCATTATCAACTTTCTCTTGCACATAGAAACAGCGCAAGTCAGAAGGAGCCTCCTGGGCCATCTAGTCTGACCCCCAGCTCCAGCTGGCTCCGCTCATGACATGCCCACCATGTGCATCTACACAGAAGTTTTTGATTTCTTCTTCGGCATCTGTTGTTGGAGAATAGACTTGAATGATGGTTACGTAGAAGGGTTTTCCACAAATTCTGATGGATATGATTCAATCAGAACACTGGCTGTGCCATATCTTCAGTATTAGAGCCACTCCATTTTCTTCTGCCTTCGTCATTTCCAGAGTAAAAACACTTGTCATACTGAAAAATGTCCCATTCCAGTTTGCTTTATTCCAGTCCAGACACCTTCTGCCAGTGTCACATTCAGCTATCTCTGCTGTCTTCACTCCTGAAGTGGATGTGTCTCCATCCAGTGTCTCTGCCTTGACCATTCCACCTTGGGTGACCCTGCTGGGTGACCCCCCGCCCCCCCCCAGGAAAGCCTTGCTCTCTGCTTGTCTGACGCTCTCAACCCTTCTCACCATGTGCATCCAAGAGGAGGCCTCATCTCTTATCCTTCCCCAAAGGGAGGATTATTAATATTTTATTACTAATTTCATTTCTATACCACCTGATAGCTGAAGCTCTCAGACTTCTTGTGCTGAAACTGATGGCCTGGAAGATCTGTCTTTCTTATATCTACCTTGACATATTTTATCATGTGTTGAATCAAAGAGGACTGGCAATACAAAGGAAAGATTGGGCCAAATTTGAAAGTTTCCTCTCTGTCTTCAACACATCCTGCAGTTCCTGTTCCACTCAAAACATTCTTGACTTGCCCCTTTCCTCTGTAATTGCATTTCTAGCACTCATCTCTACCTCCCGCTTGCCTGGAGAAGCTCCCTCTGTTTTCTGACCCCCACAACAAGGTTTTGGAAAAGGTTGCCTTTACCCGCCTCCGTCAAAGAGGTATGGAGCCTTTCCGTATTGCTTATAGGACTAGCATCAATCTGTCTCTGGAACTGACGGGATGTGGGAGCAACACCCAAACACATGCAAAGGGAGCGGAGTGGGACTTGGCCACCTCCAAGATTTTCAGGTCTAGAACATCTCAAAGCCCTATAATGTCTGAGTGCACAGGTGCCTGCTGGGAGAACCAGTTAGTTAACCATCCTGTTTTTATTTACAGGTACAGCCTTTCTCTATTTCTCCAGCTGTAGTAATTCCAGCTGTTCTGATAAATCCCTTTGGAAATGACTCCAAATCTGTGTTGTATTTCCTGTAAGGCATGCACTCTGTGGTGCTGGACTGCATATAAAGAACTATGAAAGTAGTTTCAGGAGCTCGAGAGGCTCACATTCTTTGTGAACACCAGTTTTTTGTGTTTGCATGGTAGACCGCTTTTTGAAACCTAGGGAAGATGCAAAAGCAGTGTGGTAAGGACCAAGCCCTACTCAAAGGGAGAAGGCCAAAAAATCCGCAGGAATTCTTCAGTCTGTCTTTTGCATGAACCTAAGCAGCTCTTTGAAATATGGACATTGTCAGTCAAAGGGCTGCAATCTTCTTTTGCACTGTGTAGCTTACTTCTGAATGAACATGCAATGGCTCAGACTGTAAATATGTCTTTTTTCTTCTTCTGCGGAATATGCACTGAAAGGGAAGAAACAGGCTATTTCTCAGCAATCCGCTGTGCAACAGATCTGCATAGCTACTGCAATTAATCTGAAATGAAAGCACAGTGCTGAAGGAAAACAATATTGGTAGACTCTTCTTGTTACCTTTTCATTTAATGGCTTCAGTTTTCTAACAAGAATGTTCACATAAGTGTTGGAAGGGCTAAACAGGGAATGGCTTTTGCAAGTAAATAATTTGCAATCCTTTGTGGGATTAATTTTTCCAGTTGCATTTAGCACTATTTTAACCATGAATGCAGAAAGATAGGGTTTTGCTGAAAGAGCTCCTTTCATTGGATATAAACTATACTGATGTACAGATTATGATCTCCAAAATGTTTGAAGCATGCACTGTACCAGATTCTGCTGTTACTCTGTATATTATATTTTACACTGCAGTCTATCTTGAAATGAAACATTGCATCCACATTTAAAAGTTAGACTGTATTTAAGTGGGGACTTGAAAGCCTTAATCATAGATTACACTTATATGATTTGAAAATAAAATGAAATGTTCCAGTCTGTATTTTTAAAACACTTGGACACTGATGGCACAAACACGTTTCAGCTGGAGGTATGTGGATCAGTAGAGAATACAACTCTTTAAAAAGCTTTCTGGCAAGTTCACTTGATATGCAATCTGGATTCTGTTGTTATGATTATTCTGGCAAAGTTTCACCAACATATAAGCTTTGGATGGCCCTATTGGCCATTTATATATAAAACTGTACAAATAAAAAGATCATAGCATAAATATTAATACAGAATATTCCTGCAGGCTTAAAAAGCTGGTAATAGTGACGGTTCTGAGGGAAAGCACATGTGAGACATTTCAAGGTGCAACATGGAAGGATATACAAGTACGTGGGCAGAATCACTTCTAATTTTTTTTCTTTGTACATATATCCTCCCCATTTAACTATACAGGTTCCAGTAAAAGCTAACATATCAAGTACAAAATGCAACAATAAAATATAAAATGTACCATACATCAAAATAAACGAGTAATCAAAAAGTAAAATTATTACTGAAAAGTTGTAAAACAGAAGACCTGGTCATAAAGCTTTGAATCTCACCGCCTGCACTTTGAAGCTTGGTGTGGGGAACGCGGTAATAACAGCGTATTTCAACCTGAAGCTCTCGCTGCTTGTAATTATCCCTGGGAGGAGCTTCCAACCACTCGGAGTGAGGGAAGGCTGCGCAAAGCCTGGGAAGCCACCCCCGGATGGATGGTTGCAGGGAAGGGGCAAGGGCGCCTGGGGAGCCCCCAGTGAAGGGGCTGCACCCCCTCATAGCCTTCCTTTTAGCTGCGCAGAGATGAAAGAGCAAAAGCAATGAAGCACCAGGGAAACGGGTCTGGCACCTGCATCGGCCCGAGTGCCAGCCGAGCTTCCCTGGGGTGGGCTTGGGAAAGGCACCAGATGAGTCGAGCACCATGTTGGTCGATTTGCACATCTGACCACAGGGCAATCCAAGCACGAAAAAGCATAGAACCGCAAGCATTCGGATTTTCAGCCTTGGGCACAAAAATGGATCTCTGAATACCAAGTCTGGACTTCAGCTTGACAAAACCGACAGTTTCTCATAAAGTAATGACATTTTTGTACAGCACCCTGCACTCTGCTAGACCGAGACTCAGGAGATTGAGGTTCTAGTCCCCACTTGGCTATGAAGCTCACTGGGTAACTGGGCTAGTCAGATTCTACCTACCCGCCTCCTAACCTTGTGAGGATAAAATGGAGAGGAGGAGAATCTTATCAGCTGCTTTGGGTGCCTTGCAAGGGAAAGAAAGGCAGGATATAAATATGTGATGCACTTTGAAGGCTTTTTCATCACGCCTTTCTTTTTCAGGGTGTCTGAATGTCCCCCCCACCAACGTGCTCCTACGTGTTCTGCCTTATGTACCGGTAATCCATCTACTGCAGATGTGCATTTATCATCCACTTTTTAATTTAAAATCGACAGATGATTCATTAGACTTTTCTGCCCTGACCTAAGGGCTGTTTCTTGGTTACAATAAGTGCATACATGACTTTGTTAAGAGCTCTCTGAGATTACTGAGGCCCCAAGAGGGAAAGTTACTTGTCCCAAATTAGCCAGTAAGCTTAATGCTGCAGAGAGAACATCGACCTCAGTGGTGCAAATAGATAGCTTTGGTAGTGACTACACCTTCATTACCTTTCTCACAACTTTCTCCTGCCCTTTCTCCAAGAAGCAAACAATGGCATTAGGGTTCTTTCCCGCCCCCATTTCATAAGAACAACTACCCTGCAAGTTAGATTAGGCTAACAGTAAATGAGCACTCTAAGATACTTCAGAGGCTGAGTAGAAGATGTGAGTCCAAGACTTCTGTCTTCAACCTAAGCAAAGGGTGCCCCTCACCCCGCCAAAGTTTTGTTTCTGGCAGAACCCAGCTGTGGAATTCTTTCCTGAAAAGTAAGCTAGTCCAAACTAGAGCTGGTTTTGGGTTCCCAATTATTTATTTATTTAAACAATTTATATGCCGCCCCATCGCATGAGCCTCGGGGTGGCTTACAATCATTAAAATCCCATATAAAATACAAAAAATCCATCAAATAAAATACAAAAAATAAAATAAAATGAAAATAAAATAGTGGATCCAGCCTGGTCAATTTAAACCGACAAATAAACCAGTAACAGTTAAAACCAAAAACAGTTAAAACAAATAAACAATTGCCTTATTCCTAGGAATGGAAGACAAGCTGTGTGGTGTGTGCCGGACTGGAAGAAAGCCCGTTTCTAAACTAAACAGTCCCAGAAGTTGCAACTGTTCCTCCTAGAGGAACTGATCCAGCCTCTTACCCTTTTCTGCAGTTTTCCCATTTGTACAATGTCCTTTTTTATGTGCAGTGACTGGAATACACCTATTCCAAATATGGTTGTATCATAGATACTCAGAGTTCCATCTTGGCAGGTTTCCTGATCCCTTCCTTCATTACACCCAAGGTGGAATTTGCAAATGCACATGGGCTTGACATTTTCATTAAGCTGTCCATCACACAAGCTTTGATCCCATTAGGCTACTTCAGTGGTAACAGGGCAATGATTGCTAATTTTAAGTAAAGGTCTTGTTGAAAACATTCCCTCGTTTCTGCCTCATCAGGCCAGATGCACTCTGTAACAGCTTGGGGCCGCTTCCTCCGTGTCTCTCTGCCTGTGTCTGCTAGACTTAAAAAGAAGTAAATGCCAGGAACGCTTTTGCCATATGGGGAGCAGCCGGAAACTGGCATCCCTGGCTGCAGTCTGAAATTCCTCCTGCATGTATGTGCAGACCAGGCAGAAAGAAACCCTCTCACTGAAAACATTAAATGAGAATTGGAACTCCTCTGGCCACATGGGATTTCTGCAACTGAGTGGACATGAAATGGCCCCTTTCCAATATATCCTTGGCTAGTGGGATATCCCCCAAACAGCAGCAAATAGGTGCATTGTTCAAGTATTTTTATCCCATTAGCCTATTCTTCAGCAAAACACTACATGCAAACAGCGAAACAAGACATGGCACTCAAGGGAAAAGGAGGAAAACAAGAGCAGTCTTTCAGTACAGGTGGTGGAGCGGCCCTGCCTCCTCTCATCTCCCTTTGCATATTCTGCTGGAAACCAATTAGGGGAGAAGTGCAATTAATACCTTTCTTTGATCTTGGAGCATTTTTGCCCAGAAAGAAAGCATCTGTAACCCTTAACCTTAACCCTGGACCAATCTTTGTTGGACAAATGAGACTGCTCCATTGTCTGGAACGAAACATAGAAACATAGAAACATAGAAACAGAGCGAGTCAGAAGGGGCCTCCTGGGCCATCTAGTCTGACCTCCGGCACCAGCCGGCTCCGCTCATGACATGCCCACCATGTGCATGTCCAGCCTATCTTTGAACACCCTCACCGATGGGGCCTCAACGACCTCCCGTGGAAGCCCATTCCACGCCCTCGGGGTCCTAACTGTCAGGAAGTGCTTCCTGGCATCCAAATTGAACCTTGGCTCCCTGAGCTTTGCTCCATTGGAGCGTGTCCTGCCTTCCTCTGCAGGGGAGAACAGGCCTCTCCCCATCTCCATGTGACACCCCCTCACATACCTGTATGTTGCCAACATAT
>JAIXND010000624.1:25683582-25733414 GCA_023646645.1 Varanus salvator macromaculatus | reverse complement strand
CCCCCCCCCCCAATGCAAAGAAACCCAGATGAGCTAAATGGCTGAGACTGGAGGGCAATGCTGAACACTGTAGTGCCAAGAAGCTCCTAATGCAGTCCTGCCCTGGTGCCATGTGGGCTGAGAGTTTTAGTCCCACAAATCCAGGAAGCCCCAAGTTGGGGAAAGCTGTCTTTGAAGGATTACATGGTAGGTCTACTTTTGTGTTGATACTGCAAGGAAAATTAAGTCTGGGGCCAAACTGGGTAAGGGTTTCACAGGATGGGCTCCGGTTTGTTCTGCAAACCTTCCAACCTGTACAAAGGCCTCATTGGGTAATCTTGCTGTTGAAGGGATTAAGTGGATATTGAAGACAGTCTACTGATTCATGAAGTCTGCCACAAGAGCCAAAGGATCTCCATTTAAGGAGATTAAATGGGCAATTGAATGCATAGATTCCTATATGATGTTAAAACTGGAAAAGACAGCTTAGGCCAATTCCTTGAAATAGCTCCAGTGAAAACTGCAAGGTGAAGCGTTTTCACTACATCCTGGCTGTGATCCATCTTGTTCTGGGTAAGAGCTACTCCCAAAGGAAATAAGACCAAAGAGATACTGGCAAGGGAAATGAGAAATCAAAAGCCCAGCTTTTCTTCGGGGTCTAAGAGGGATTGTATTAGAGAAGGCAAAATAGGCTGGTTTGGGGAAGGCATCGTGAAGGGAAGGTGAAAGCTGGTCATACTAAAAAGGTTTTGCTACTGCACAAGTGCTTTGGGGTTTGTTTTGCTTTTCTTGTGGGGGGCAGACGAGATAATTCCAGGAACAACCCTATGCATAGCTAGACAGGAAAAAGGTCCAGCAACTTTCAGCACCTCCCAGCCTGCATGGAATTGGCAGTCCCAAGCATCTGGGAGAAATTTAGACTAGCAATTTATCTGTCTGAGGAAACAGAGTCTCTGTATTGATGCAAACGCATGTATTGTATCCTGTCTGTATCACAGATGCAATTGTGAAAGGCACTGGAGGAGTTGGAAAGGGGAGCTGGTCAGGAAATGCTTTCTTTTTAATCACTAAAAGAGGCCCAAGTTCAAAGAAGTGGGGAGTTATTTTTAAAGGCCCTAAGATAAGTCATTTAAAGGCAGGTTCGCATATAACGATAGTCATTCAATGACAACCCATGATGTGATGACAGCGCAAACTCAGGATTGTCCTTAGGTGCGAACTAGGCTTGCTTGAAGCTGCTGGAGCAACTGTTTCATTTGCACCACACTCCCTCCGACAGGAGAGGGTTAGTCCTAAGGGCACACCGTTCCTTAAAAGGCTTGGTTCCACCGTGACTTTTTTCCCACGGAAAGGCCACTGAATGATGCTTCCATGCAGTAGTGTTAAGATATTCCTAAGCTTGCAAACTGCTTGGTTAATAAGAAAGTAACCAATCCAATCCGACAATTTGGAATACAACAAAAATAATTCAGAGTCCTGCAACATTTTAAAGGTGGGAGGCATAGGCAGTTCCCCCCACACTTCTAGTATGGAAACCTCTGAGCATGGTACTAGGCATGCCGGCAGCTTTGTACCCTGTATTTCATTTAGATGGCCATTTTCGGGTGTCCAGACCAAGTGCCAGAGAGGGGCAGGGAGGAGGCAGGGATGCCACTGGGATATGGTGTAGCCATCAGCTCCTTTTGCTTCACAAAAAATCATGGAGGAGGCGGCGGGGTGGGGCGAGGCCCCGGTGCTGCCATGGGATGAAGCTGGCATTACTCCCTTCTCTTCCACCCTCCTGCCCTGCGGACTTTCTCCTTTGCTATCAGTGTGATTCACTTGTGATTCGGGCTGGAGGGGAGCTTTGGAAATACCCTGACTGGCAGAAAGATGAACAAGGGGATCCTGGACCAAATAAAGTAAGAGTTTTCTCTGGAAGCAAAAATGGCAAACCTGAGCCTGTCCTCCTTCAGACACGGCATGAGAAGACAAGACTCCCTGGAGAAGACCATTGTGCTAGCGAAAGTCAAAGGCAGAGGAAGAACAGGAAGACCAGCTGTGAGGTGGATCGATTCCGTCAAGGAAGCCACAACCTTGAATGTAGACGAGCTGAGCAGGGCCGTCAAGGACGGGACTTTTTGGAGAACGCACATTCATCAGGATGCCGTAAGTCAGAGATGACATAGAAACAGAGCAAGTCAGAAGGGGCCTCTCGGGCCATCTAGTCTGACCTCCGGCTCCAGCTGGCTCCGCTCATGTCACCTGACAGCATGTAACAACAAGGCCACAGAAGATGATGTGATTTACTTCTGAGTAGACATGCATTTCAGCATGTTGTTTCTTGAGGCAAAGGGATGAAGGAGACACCTGGGGAGGTCTGAAAAAGTATTTGCAAACTTAAATTTTTGCAAATTTAATTTTTGCAAAGGAAGGCAGAGGGCATGGTGCAGATAAACGGTGCTTCCCTCCGAGTCACCAGCCAAGTCAGAGAGTGGGAAATGGTCCTTTGAGAGTTGTTTGTTTTTGTGTCTCAACTGCAGCTCAATTCTCTGTATGGAGGAGCAGAGAAGTTTTGAAAGAGGAGCAACGGACTGGACAGCTCCTCCTGCCCCCTCACAAAAAGATCATGGAAAAGGAGAAAGGGTGGAGCTGCTTGCTGCTGTTCTCCCCCCACCAGGAAGACCCCCCCTTCCCCTCCCTAGAAAGACATCAACTGCTGTGCTGACCTTCCCACAAGGAAGCACCATTGAAGTCAATGTGATTTACATGCAGCTTCCCCCTCTGCATTTGCAGGTGAGAGAGAGAAAGGAGCTGCGGGGCGGGGGGGGGGGGGGGGCGATGGAGGCATGAAAGCGAGCGAGGGAGGTCCTGTTGCTGCCAAAGCCTTGATAATTCGCCTCCTCCCTCCCGCAGCCTATGAAGCCACCGCTCCTGGCCCCCACCCTGTGCTGCAGGTTTAGCACACACCAGTAATACTGACAGGGGAAAACCTACAACATATAAAAAGTTCTAAGATAACCTGTCTGAAGGACTCGATGATGTAATGGCAGCAATGTGGGTATGGGATAGGCTTCCATGGGAGTTGGTTGAGGCCCCATTGGTGAGGGTGTTCAAGGATAGGTTGGACATGCACATGGTGGGCATGGTATACACATGAATTGCGGGCGATGAAGCGGGCTGGGAGACCTCTAGAGCGCAGGTGGAGGAAATCACGGGATGAATCTGACCGAACACACTTGAGAGCCCATTATCGGGCCTATGCTGTGGCGGTGAGGGCGGCGAAAAAGAAATTCTTCTCCACTTCCATTGCCTCCTCACAATGCCGTCCAGCGGAGCTTTTTCGGGTGGTACAAGGGCTGGTTCATCCTGGCCCTAAGAAAGATCCGGTTCCACCCTCGAAGGCCCGCTGTGACGACTTTGCCAAGCATTTCAGGGAGAAAATAGCTCAGATTTGTCACGAGCTGGACTCCACTAGTGATTCGGAGGCTTCTGGGGAGATACCAATGTTGCCGTCTGGTCCAAAATTGATGGATGAATTTCAGTTTTTGCGGCCTGATGATGTGGACAAGGTGCTTGGATGAGTACGTCCCACCACCTGCCTATTGGACTCTTGCCCATCTTGGCTAATTAATAACGCCAAGCATGGGATAGGGATCTGGATCTTGCAAGTGGTTAACGCCTCTCTGAGGGAGGGCCAGGTACCTGCCCCTTTAAAGGAGGCGGTAGTCCAACAGGTCCTGAAGCAGGCGTCACTGGATCCAGAGATGGCCACTAATTGTAGACCAGTGGCCAACATCCTGTTTCTGGGCAAGGTGTTGGAGTGGGTGGTGGCGGGACAACTCCAAGCACTCTTGGATGAAACTGATTATCTGGACCCATTTCAGTCCTGCTTCAGACCCGGGTATGGTACTGAATCTGCCTTGGTCGCCCTGTACGATGACCTGTGCAGGGAGAGAGACAGGGGGAGTGCGTCCCTGTTGGTGCTCCTGAACCTCTCAGTGGCTTTCGATACCATCAACCATGGTATCCTTCTGGATAGGCTAGCGGGGCTGGGAGTTGGAGGCACTGCTTGGCAGTGGTTCCGCTCCTACCTTGACAGCCGATTCCAGAAGGTGGTGCTGGGGGACTTTGGCTCTGCGCCATGGCAACTCTGCTATGGAGTTCTGCAGGGGTCTATTCTGTCCCTCTTGCTATTCAACATCTGCATGAAACCACTGGGAGAGGTCATCAGGAGGTGTGGGCTGCGGAGTCATCAGTACACTGATGTTACCCAGCTCTACCTCTCGTTCTCTACCAATTCAGGTGAGGCAGTGGCTGTGCTGAACCGGTGCCTGGCCGAGGTAATGCGCTGGATGAGGGCCAATAAACTGAAGCTCAGTCCAGACAAGACGGAGGTCCTCTTGGTGGGTGGACTGGGCTTCGGAGTGGGGGACCTGAACTTAGTCCTGAATGGGGTAGCACTCCCTCTTAGGGACAAGGTCCACAGCTTGGGAGTGCTTCTCGATCCAGAGCTTTCACTGGAAGCTCAGGTGACAGCGGTGGCGAGGAGCGCTTTCTTTCAGCTTCGGCTGATCCATCAGCTGTGTCCCTACCTGGAGAACGACTGCCTGGCGACAGTGACACACGCGTTGGTGACTTCCCGACTTGACTTCTGTAATGCACTCTATGTGGGGCTGCCCTTGAAGATGGTTCAGATACTTCAATTGGTTCCAAATAGAGCTGCCAGGTTGCTGACGGGGACTGGGCGTTATGTTCACATAACTCCAGTTCTCCCTCAGCTTCACTAGCTCCCCATTGAAGTTTGGGCCCAATTCAAGGTGCTGGTTATCACCTATAAAGCCCTTAACAGCTTGGGTCCTGGTTACCTAAAGGAGCGTCTGCAACCATATATGCCCTCCCGCCCCTTATGATCGGCAGCAGAGGCCCTTCTCCGGGAACCCTCCATGAAGGATATTAGGAGGGCGAGTACCCAGAGGAGGGCTTTCTCTGCAGTGGCGCCCAACTTATTGAATGCGCTCCCCAGAGCGGTCCGCCAGGCGCCATCATTTGTTTTTTGGCGCCAGGCAAAGACCTTTTTATTCAAATGTTATTTTAATTGTTAATATTATTTATTTATTTATTGGCCAGGTGGACTGTATTGTATTGTTTTATATTGTGTTTATTTATTTATTATTGTGAGCTGCCCCGAGGCTTCGGCGAATGGGGCAGCATAGAAGCTTCCTAAATAAATAAATGGGGCGGCATAGAAATGTTTTAATGAATGAATGAATGAATGTCATGAGCGGAGCCGGCTGGAGCTGGGGGTCAGACTAGATGGCCTGGGAGACCCCTTCTGACTCACTCTGTTTCTATGCTTCTATGAAACAGAGGAAGGTGTGAGCACCATGAGACACGCCAGTAGTTCAGGCATTGCAGCGTTGGTGAGACTGCCCAGCCCCTGGCGATCAACTGGGCAGTAGGCAACACGGGGCTAGATGGACACACAAGCCTGAGTGACCGGACGCACTGCAACATGTCCCCCTCTGGCATTAGACATGTGGCTAAACTCTCGGTCCTGGCAGGCTGAGGGCACCCGGGAAGGGGTCTCATAGCGCATTACAGTCACCTAACCTGGGTGTTACCGGTGCACGTGTGAGTGTGGTCAGGCTCTGTCTACCCAGGTAGGGGTGAAGTGGGCATGTTCGCTGCAGCTAAAGGAAGGTGCCCCCGGCCACGGAGCGGAGCAGCCCCAGGAGCAGCCCAAGCCCAGCATCAGTGCTGCGGCTGCAGGAGAAGAAGGGGGAGTCTGAAAGGGGCATTTTGGCATTTGTCTGTCTGGTGTTTCTTGCGGTTGTTGCGTAGGGTGAACTCCTATCACCAGGCACGGAATAGCGCTGCAACCAAGGGACAAACGACAGCTCAGGCTGCTCTTTCTGTTGCTCTCTGTTAGAGACGCCAGAGCCACATGTGCATCTTCACAGCTGTGCAGGAAAGCAGGCTTAAAAATGCTTCAAGGGCTTATGCGCAGCTGTGCGGCTGTGCGAGGGTGCGGTGAAAAATCGCCTCTGGAATAAGAACGGCGCGTTTCCTGCCTACACATTGCATCAAAATCCATGCAAGGCAAAAACAAGCAAGGGAAAGAGGAGGAAGAGAAAGAGACAGCGTGGGGAGAAAGGACAGGGAGATGGTGCAAAACAGGTTCTATGGCTTCTGCTGGTGTTAATGAACAGATTATAGAATGGCAAGCTGTAATACAAGAACACTGAGATGCCCACAGAAATCACAATTTGCCAAAAGAAACAAACTGTTTGGAGAAAGCCAGTATATTCAGGGAGAAAGCATCCAGATAGCAGATTGGGGAATGCGATAGGTGCTGGCCAAATACACCAGGTGTAACCCACCAGTAACAGGATAAGGCGTGAGTGTACATTTTCCCCAGGCTGCCACTCAATCCTGACGGGAGAAATGGCAAGGATTCAAGCCATTAATGTGAAAGTTTCTTAAATATCCCTCTGCAACCCTGGCCAACGATGACCTTGGGAAGTTACATAGAAACAGAGCGAGTCAGAAGGGGTCTCCCGGGCCATCCAGTCTGACCTCCGGCACCAGCCGGCTCCGCTCACGACATGCCGGACGTCCAGCCTATCCTTGAACACCCTCACGGATGGGGCCTCAACGACCTCTTGTGGAAGCCCATTCCACGCCCTCGGGGTCCTGACTGTCAGGAAGTGCTTCCTGGCCTCCAAATGGAACCTTGGCTCCCTGAGCTTTACTCCGTGGGAGCGCGTCCTGCCTTCCTCTGCAGGGGAGAACAGGTCTCTACCCATCTCCACTCCCAGTTACTCAGCTGGGAGGCCTGGGACTCCAGGTAGCACAGCTGCACAAGCTCCTCATCCAAGTTGGGACCCTTCCTGGGAGGAGGGGGCTTTATTCTTAGTTTCTTTTGCTGGGATCCCACTTGGGTTCCTCACATCTGCACTTGCACAGAGAAAATGCCCCCACCTGCATTCAAGAGGCAGCTGGACCACCATCGGAGAGATGGTTTATTTGGGAGTCCTGCACCGAGCAGGGGGTTGGACCCGACGGCCCCTTCCAACTCTGCAATTTTATGATTCCATTGCCTGAGGTGGCTCCTTTCCCAGAGCTGTTCTGGGCTTTGAAGCTACTCCAGCGCTTTGAATTGGGCCCATCCATGGGCTGGCAGCCAGGGCGTAGTCAAGCGCTGGGTTGATATGCTCATCCCTTAACATCCATCATAAACGGTCCCCATCTTTGCCGAGCGGAAGAGCATTTATCGGTCTAAACCTCAAAGCCTAAACCAAAACATCCCAAAGATAAGGCAAAGTGCCAGGTCTGTGTCCCTTGCAAATCTGTTAGGCGCCCCCTGAGCGTCTTCAGCCAGATCATTGGTACAAATGTTGAAGAGCACCGGGCCCAGGACAGAACCGTGCGGTTCCTTGCTTGTTCCTCTCCCCAGTTTGAGAAAGTGCCACCGATGCGCGCTCTTTGTGTCCGATTCTGCAGCCGACTTTCGTTGGGGTTTATTTGACCAACGCAGCCCCCATCCCTTTCTGTGTCTGGGGTGGACCAGACCAAAATTAGACCACCCCATTCAACCGGGGCCACCTTATAATGGGTGCTTTGTTTAAATATTCTAGAAGAAATACTGTGAGAGCACAAAACAAGGAGGGGGGGGGAATCATGCGTGCAGGGAAGCGATTCCTCACACCCAGGGCATTTTGGCAAAGGGCCGCGCATCATGGGACAAGCCCGGAGAGATGGCAGCAATATCCTTTGCCCTGTTTCGGACCCTCTCAAAGGACTGCTTTCCCCGCCTGCCCGCTCTGCCTCCAGTTGCTTCAGATGGCAGAACAGAGGGGTTGCACTGTGCCAGGGAACAGGCCACAGGGAGACCTGGCAAAGAAGCTGCATTAGCATCTCTGGGTGTGGAAAGAAACTCCTTTGAACCCGTGCCTGCAGGATGGCTTCATCTCCAAGTAATGCAACAGACAGGTGGGAACATCGGAGGCCTGAGCTTTCAGCGGGGTGGGAGCCGGGCCCATTTCGCAAGGGCTGTGGGCACCGATAGGATAATCCTCAGAGCCACCTCTGCCATGTCGAAGCGTCTTGCCAGCTTCCCCGCTCACAGACAGGTACACGATGACGCGGCTGCAGGCTGCCTGGAATTTCATATGGGAGCACACCTTATTTCTCCTGCGTGCAAACTTGCATTGCGCAAAGTCGCATTGCGCAAGCCTGCGATACTGGTTTGCTCCTCTCTTAAGATATTCGGAGGGATTTGTGGGTGTAAAAGCGCAGAGTCTGCTAGTACAAGGACACGACCCAGCAACTGATCATCCTCACGTCTCTCTTGACAGATCATGGACAAAACTAGGGACAGTAACTTGAGATCCTGCAGGCAGAAAACGCTGCCTTGGGAGAGAGCAAACTGTGTGGGTAACCACACTACCGTATTTCCCCAAAAATAAGACTGGAAAATAAGTCTTATATTAATTTTTGCTCCAAAAAATGAATATATTAGGGCTTATTTTCAGGTGATGTCTTATTTTTTTCATGTACAACAATCTCCATTTATTCATTTATTCATGTACATAAAATCTACATCTATTCAAATACAGTCATGTCATCTTCTTCTGGGACATTGTTATAACTCTCCAATCCCCAAATTGTGTTGCAATGGACGTACTAAATGCGTCCGTCTAGCTGACGATCTTAACTAGGGCTTATTTTAGGGGTAGGGCTTATATTATGAGCATCCTGAAAAATCGTGCTAGGGCTTATTTTCCGGTTAGATCTTATTTTCGGGGAAACAGGGTACAATGAGTAGCAACGATGAAAACCCTTTCACAATTTCCATGTGAGAGAAGCAGGCAGATCAGTATTATCTACCCCTTTTGCAGCTGATAAAACCCATTCAAGTGGAAAGCACGTGTGTGAGCTACAAAATAGTCCTACATGATTGGGACTTGCCTGGCATTTAGTGCCGAGAATTCCCAAGGCAAATAAAGCCTGACCCTCTAGTCTCCTGCGGGGGCACAAGCTCCACGGAGGTGAATGGGAATTGCTTCTCCGTAGGAATGCACAGGATTGCACTGCTACGCGACTATGGAAAACCCCTGCAAATCTCCATTTGCTGTCCTAGCATTAGGTTGCACTTATACCTACTTTTTTCCTCTCGTGAAGAACGCAAGGCAGTTTACATACAAAGCCCCGTTCTTCCCTACAACCACCATCCTGTGAGGTAGCTTAGGCTGGGAGTGACTGGCCCAAAGTCGCCCAGCGAGCTTCATGACTGGGTGGGGACTAGAACCTGGATCTCCACGGTCTCCAGTCCAGCACAGTAACCACTAGACCACACTGCCATGGTTCCCCAACAAAGAAATCTGAGAAGGCTGCAGAGAACATTTTGTTGAAAAAATGTCCTGCTTCTCTTCCCTCTGTTGGACTAAATTCTGGGGGGACAATCAGATTAAGTGTGTGGCATGCAATTGTCCCCTGGGGCTAAATATGAAGGACAGGGATCTTTGGGGTGTCTCGTTAGAGCATGGAAACAAAGGCCAGCTCTGTTCCAAAGTGCCTTGTGTGCTGAGAGAATTCCAGACAGAGCTACTATTCTTCTAGGAGTCTTTCCCTGGGCGCACAGAATGAAAGTGGTTCTGGGGAAGGGTCAGGATCAAATCTCATGGGCTGAACTACCCAGCCACTTTCTTCTCAACTTACCCTCCCTTGTAGCTTTGGACTGGATGGACCTTCGGTCTGATCCAGTCTGGCTTTTCTGTGCTTCTACGGGGATAAAATGGGGATGGATCCTTCTATGCTACTGCACACTCTGCTGAGGAATTGTGTGGCTGAAGAGAAATTCAGTCCAACAGCCAAATAAGCTCTTAGTGTCACGGAGCAAGCAGAGAGCACTGGCTTTTGGGCCATGTACAGATGTCATGAAAGAAAACTGAAAGTGAGAGCAGCAGCGTGGCGTGGTGGTTAAGAGCGCAGGCCTGGGACTCAGGCGATCTGAGTTCTAGTCCTTGCTCAGTCATGAAGCCACTGGGTGACTTTGGGCCAGTCACAGACTCTCAGTCCAGTCTAACGCACACGGCCATTGTTCTTAGGATAAGACTGAGAGCAGGAGGAGAGTGATGTGAGTTCCTTTGAGTTCTTAAAAAGAAAAAGGCAAGATAGTACTCTAATAAACAACATTCAAAGCACTATTACTAATTATTACCATCACCCTCCCCATTGTTTCTCTTTCCCTCCCTCACTAGAGACATTCACAAAAATGGACAGCCACCTGAGTGGGATGGTGTCACGTGGTGCCTGCGACAGCAGGGGGTTGAACCAGATGGTCTTCATGGCTCCTGCCAACTCTACTATTCCATGAGTCTGTGAACACAACAACCCTGTGAGGTAGGTTGGGCGGAGAGAGTGTGACTGGGCCAGGCTCACCCAGTGAGCTCTGGGTCTGAGTGGGGGCTAGAACCCGGATCTCCTGGGTCCCACACGCCAAACCACTGCACCACACTGGCTCTGGCACACCTCCCGGTTCCCACCACTCACCCCAGGGCAGATGGTCGCTGATTTAGATGGCCTGAAAAGAGGGCCAGATAAACCCACAGAGGGGGAGGCTATCAGTGGGTATTCTTCCTGGGGCCTCCAAGCTACCTCCAGTATCACAGGCAGCGTGCCTGCAGGCACCAGCAGCTGGGGATGATGGGCAGGAGGGGCTGCAGCACTTCTGCCCGCCTGTGGGTTCTGCGGGGGTGACTGCTTGGCCACTGCATGAACAGAATGCTGGACCAGAGGCACTTGGGTCTGATCCAGCAGGGCTCTTCATATCGTAGCATCACAGTAGAGCTGGAAGGGGCCAGAGGGTCCCTGCCCAGCTCCGGACTCCAAGTCACACCATCCCTCTCACTGGGCTGCCCAGCTGCATCCTGAATGCCTCCAGGGTGGGATAGCCCACAACCAACCTGGATCACTGATTCCATTGTCACACCGCTCCAACAGTCAGGGTTTTTTCCTGATAAGTAGCCGGAATGTGGCTTCCTGTCCCTTAAGCCCATTATCGCGTGTCCTGCGCTCTGGGATGATCGAGAAGACATCCTGGCCTTCCTCTTTGTGACAACCTTCAACACTTTGATATGCTGTTAAACAAGGAAAAGCTGCTAGTCCTCATGACCATGAAACCTGCAGTTGGAGGGCCCTTGCTCTGGCGCGGCAGGGAACTTCGGGCCCTCCTGCTGTCATTTCTGTGCCTTTCTCGTTTCTCTCCGCAGACTTCCTTGCAAAAAGACGCGGAGCGCCAGGCAGCTGCCGGGACGCGCCAGGAAAAGCGATACGACAGCGCCCCCTGGCGCCCATGCTATGCAGCCGCAACCCACCCGCAATGACAAGGAGAAATTCAAGCGCAGCGGTGTTGTCCCTTCCGGCTCCGGGTCAAATATTCGGGGCAACCGCGGCGCAATTATAAACAAAAATAGATCACTAACACCATAGAGTTGTAGGAGCAGAGCGCCACCCCTTCAAAACAGCCGCGTCGGAACCGGATGTGACGAGAGCTCAACCCTTTTAATCCTATTTCAAGAATGGCGGCTGTGGGTGGGAAGGGTTGGAAGTCACGCCTCTGTTTGGACTGTGTCCAATCAGCACAGCCTTGGGCGCCGTTATGTCATACGCAGGCAGCCAATGGGCGATAGCAGGCGGACCAGGAAGAAATGTTGAGCACGCGGGGAGGGGGCTGCTCTTCTTTTAGCTTCTGAGCAAGGTAATGCACGTGTGTGGATTTGCGTATAGCACGTGTGAATGGCTGACCCGCTGGGCCGAGTTGTATGTCTGTTTCTTTCTTTAGGAGACGCTATCCACCGGACATATTTTATCAACCTCCCGCCATTTGTAAATTTACGAAGTCTGTACGTGCCTACTCAGAAGGAACTCAGTGGGGCTTGCTTCCAAGCAAGTGTATCTGCGCTTGCACATTAAATGGTCCATTCAGTGAAATGCCTGTTACATAGTCCTTAAAGGGTGAAGTAATGCTGCTTTAGGATGCCGTATGTACCATTTTTAAAAGGGGGCTGGCTTTTTACCCCCTAACCAGTATATTCCTAAAGTGGATCTTGACGTTAGACTTCTGTGTTGTGAGGCAAGGGAATTCCGAACCACTGTACTTGGGGAAAATTGGAAGAGGTTGATGGTGCCCTTTCATGTCACAGGGGAAGATCACACTTTGCACGCTACTCCATATGTATGAAACTCCCTGTGGGTGGGAGTCTAGTCCAAGCGAGGATTCAGGGAAGTGTGTTGGGCTGGTACTGGCCTGCCCATCGGTTAATTTTGGATTTCAAGAGAGATGGTTTATTTTTCTTTCCTATGAAGAATAACATTCAAAGTCTCATTCCCCGCTGCACTACGAAGCAGGCTCCCTCAATTTGGAGTCTGGACCTTGATTCTCATCAGCCCAGGTGGCCTGGACGAGGGTCAGGAATGATGGGATCTGTAGTCCAAAACACCTGGCGCATACGAGGTTCTGAAAGGCTGTTCTGAAGTTTCACACTTCCCGGCACCATCATCTTTCAGTGAGATGTACTGCTGTTAGCCAATGATATGGGAAGCAGGTCTTCTGGAGTTTAAATGCCACATCAAAGTGGTCCTTGGCTGTGCTGTAACACGAAGCGCACCTGCTTACTGTACAGGTAGCCTCCAGCCAGATTTCTTCTAGGTGTGTTGGGACTGCAGGTCCTATGATTCACCAACAAGCATGTGCAGCGCATCACTGGTCTCTTTCGCTGAAAGCCAGCGGCCACTTAGTGCCACCAAATGGACTCGTTAAGGCATGGTTCCTTCTTCCAGTTGACGAGCTGTGTGGCCGGTTTAAAATAAGACATTCTCGCAGAGCAGACTGATTTTGTTCAGTAGCTTTTCAGAGTTCTTCCAGCTGGCCACCATGTGTAATGTTGTGGCTGGACTCATGTTTGGAGCTGCCAGGACAGACCATGCCTGGCCAGACTGGTGACCACTGGCTTCCAGATGGGTTCTTGGCTCAGGTCAAGATGTTGTGGTTGGCCTTCAGAGTGCTGAATGCCCAGGTTCTCCTGCCATACAGTTCTGCTCATAATCTCAAGCCAGTTCCTTCTTGTCCTTTTGCCAGAGGAAATGCAATAGTTTGGAAAACAAGAGGCCTTTTTCAGTGATGGGAGAGACTTGCAAAAAAACCTTTGTTTCGCCTCCCTTTTGCAGTCTTTGAAATAGGCCACATGCATGTTTAGTCAGGAAAAAATCCTACAACTCCCAACATCCTCCAGCTAGCAGGACTTCTTTCTCTCTCTGGATGCACAGGATTGTTCCAAGGACAGTCTTATTCTGATGGGCATTTTTAAGGCAGATCCTTTTGTTTTTTCTTTTCTTTTTTTCCCTAATGCAAACAATAGATTTTGCATTGCCATTGTTACAGTTTTGCTTATTTTCCCGAATAAAGCAAAAATGCAGAATATCCACTTTGATGGTTTCAGCTGTACTGGACTACAAAGCCTAGCTGCCACCAGTCAGCTATGCTGAAAATTGCAGGCAAAGACATCCGCAGGGCTCCAGGTTGGGGAAGTCTGTGTTCTACCAACTCATTTCAACTGGGTTGTGTGTGGGAGCTAGTGTAGAGCTGCTTAAAAGTCTGAACTGTGAGTGTGGCCGTCCCAGTGTAGACTCACACCCGGCTTACCTTAAAGGGCTCTTGTGAGGATTGCAACAATATTGCATATGAAAGGCTACAAAGCTTTGTGCAAGTGTTGAGGTTATTGCAAGTCATCCTTATTACAAGTGAGGTCTGTAGAAAGATGTTGTAGTAATGGTGTAGTAACACATTCCCCACAAGGAATTCGCTTCTTCCAGTTCTAGCCAGCCATGTCTTCCACCTGTAAACTATTCCATACTAGGCCTCCATGGTCATGTTTTGCTTTTCCAGTTGGCAGTCAGTCTTCTATGAACGCTGAACCTGATCAGTGCTCAGGGGGCTGATGTTTTGCCCGCTTAGATATGTTTAAAATATTCTGTACTTCCTCACACCTCAGGACAGGCCGATGCCTTTTTCTTGTCTCTTTGCTGGCACTCAGCACCTGCATTTGTTATTAGAAAGACTGGTTTCTATTTCCAGGTCACCTGGAGTTTAATATTATCAAGGTGCATATGCCTGAAATTAACCATAAATATTACATCTAGTCTTGCCAGTCCTCTGCACAAAAGCAGTTATCTGATACCCTCAGTCAGTTCTTCGAAGGCACAAAGAATTGCTTTGTGCAGCTTGAGCAATTCAGTTGCCAGTTGTGTAGCTTCTTCAAGTCATGCTGCTGTTGAAACATGGCTTACATAATGTGTATTAGTGTGGGAATTGCAATATAGCTGGAAGGCCCAGCTGGAGAATTAATTAAATGCAGAACATGAGTCATGCTCAGACTTTTAAAGAACATTCTCTTGCTTGGTCTAAGAAACTTCCAACTATTGGCCATTTTTACTTGTAATTGGTGGCTCTTTTCTTGAAACAGTTCAGCAGCTCTTGAAATCTTTTGGATCTGTATTTCTAAAAAGTCATTTAAAGACCTAGTTAGCACATAATTCTTGTATTTTTGTGCAATGCCCAGAGAGCTTCAGCTATGGGGTGGAATAGAAACGAAATGATGCCAACAGAATGTTTGCTCAACCCATGGTTTGTTGCCCATCCAGAGTTTCTCAGCCAGTCTACTGAATAAATTGGTTTGTTTGCTCAGTTCCTGAATTGTTAGCTTTTCTTTCCTGTTCCTTCTCTATATCCCGAATGTTTTTGCAGTGCCATAGTACTGGCATGTAGAGTGGCTGGTATTTTTCACCACTCTTGCCTGTTCCATCTGTCACCTTGAGCTGTTCTTCTCCTGCTTCTTCTAAGCAGATCAGGACAAAGGCTTTTAGTTAGAAAGAGTCTACTTAATGTTGAAACTGACCAGTTAGGCTGGCCTTATAGTACAAAAGGAAAGAATTGAGGAAGCCCATAACAGAAGGTTCAAGCAAAGCTTGTACTAGTTATTAAGGAGATGAGACTTTAACGATCAGAAACTGATTGCAAAATGAATACCCCTTCTGCCTTCCAAACTGAAAAAAGCAAACTACACCTTCAAGATGGATCTCCTTGTTTCAGGGCCAATTGCTTGAAGCATCTGAGGCTTCTCTTAAACGGACATTATACCCTGGAATTAATTATGCCGGGTCTGCCCCCGCACCACCACTCACTAAGCTTTCCCATAGTATTTGAAATTTTCTGATTTTCAGTGCCTGCCTGGCTTATCTCTGGCTTCCTTGGCTTTGATATTTAAGCTGTGAATTCTGGCACCACCTTTTCATCTGACCTGGAATCAGATTCCACCATCTTTGATGGCTTTTTTTAGAAGAGAAAGCCCATCCATACACCTGGTAAAATAACCCATCATTCTGGGATTCTTGTTCTTGTTATGTACCATCAAGTCCTCTCTTACTTATGGTGACTCTATGAATTGAGTTTCCCCCAAAATGTCCTACCCTTCTGACAGACTATCAGAAGATGGAAAAGCCAGGTCGAGCTCCGAGTCATCTACAAATTGATAGCAAAAGAGTTTTGTGATGCCTTGAAGACTTATTTTAGCATCATCAGCATGATACACTGAGGACACTAGCCAAATTTAGGGTCCAGGTGAATTTACCCAGCATTGCTGTTGAGATCAAACAGCCTAAGGAACAGAATGGAGCCCTGTGGTACTTCAAAAGTCATGACCGTGATGTCAATAGTTCCTAAGGTGGGGATCTCCTAAGGCTTCAGGTGGAGGCAATCCGGAAAGATACCATAGTTGATGGTATCAAAATCCACTGAGATGTCCAGGAGAACAAAAGAGTTGCAGTCTTCCCTTCCACCCCCTGAGGCAAGTCATCCAGCAGGGTGTTTTCTGTTTCTTGCAGATGCTAGATGGCAGAGTCCAAGGTTTTCTATAGCTGGTATGTTGTCTAAGACTTTGCAGAGTTGTCAAGACACCCCTTGCTTAAGAACCTCAGCAGGTTAGCAACTAGGTTATAGTTTCCTAAGCAGAATCTGCATTTGGCTTTTTTAGACAGTGGATTTTAACGCTGCCTCCTTTCATGGGAAGGTGGTCCGTGTCCATTATGGCCAGAATGCACCCAGTTGGCCAGTGTGGAATGCTGGATTCCACGGGGCTCCTTCTAAGGGAAACGCTTTGCATTGCAAAGAGCATTTCATCTGCAGCTCCCTCTGGGAGTTGGTGGCGGTGCATTTCCAAAGCTCCTTTCATTTGAGTAATACAGAACATCCACTGCAATCCGCATCACTGGGGAGCATCCATTGTCTTCAAAGGAGCAGCAAGTGCTCTCGCTCCTCCCCCTGCTCCCCTGCCTTGCAAGTAGGGGCAACTGGATCAAAGGGGGTAGAATGAAAGGGAACGAAGGCTTGCTTTCAATATTTATGAGCCAGCACTCAGATCCACAAACAAATGAAGGGTTTCTTTTAAAATAAGGCAATTAACAGCTTTTGAGCAAATAACATCCAAGATCAGTTTTTCTTCCATTATGCAACCTAAAATTCTGCTGAAATAAATTTCCTCAAGGAAGGGAGGTATCTTATTGGGAGGAAGGAATATAGGAAGTTAAATTCTAGGCTTTGCTTTTTCTTGTCCTTCTCCCTCCCTTTCTTACTTTGTCTAACTTTATTTTCTTAACTGATTAAATTTATCTCCCAACTTTCCACTAAAATATCACTCAAGCAGACTGAAGATAAAATAGAAGATTGAGGAGATCATCTTAAAAACAGGTAATAAAGCACGTCAAACAAAAATAGCACACAAAGGGAAACAAAGCGACCAGCAGTTTGACAGCCCAGTCTAGCAGCAGTTCTGCTTAGAAGGCAAAAGCCTGGCCGAATAAAAGGGCTTCGCTTGCTGGGAGAAGCGGAACAGAGTTGGACTCGCCTGGCTTCTTTGCAGAGGAGCAGCCACCAAGAAGTCCCTTGCTCATGTTCTTGTCATTTCTGCCAAGTTGGACTCTTCACATGTTCGAATTAATGTATATTATTCTGGACGATGAATTTATGTAACATCAGATTTCCTAACACGGCCTACTAAGTTCTTGGTTGAAGGGACATCCAAACTGGGCACCGCTGGGCTCTTGTTCTGCCAGCACCAACTCTGAGCAAAGGGCACCATGTACCTGCTCTCTGCTGCAGTTCAGGCTTGCATTGCCATAAACCAGCGATGGGAGATGCCCAGCCCTGGCCGCAGCCTGTAGCCTTTCCAAGCAGCCTGCCAGCCTTTCCTTCTGGGCTGCAAGCGTGGCTGGAGAGCTGCACTGACCAAGCAAGAGCAGCTGAGCAGTGGGGCAAATGAGGCAGGCTGCACATGTAACCACCTCCCCTGCCCCGCTCAAATTAAACAAGACACGCTCCCCCTTCTTACGGATAAAGCACAGTTGCAGATGAGGAAGCTAGTCTTCACTGCAGGGAGGAGGTAAATCTTCCCCTCCCTTTGCAACTCCTACATATTGATTTGTGCATGCAAAAGAAAGGTGGAGTGGCAGAGAGAGAGAAAGCAGAAGGGAAGGGCTTGACCGCACGCCGCTGCTGGTGTCCCCTGCCTTACTCACATGCAGGACACAGCCTTTGGTACTCACATTTTTTGTTTCTGAAGCGCCTGCGCTGTGTTAGGTGATATTTTAAGCTTTTGGTCGAGGCATTTCCTTCTTTCCTTCCTCTCTTTCTTTCAAGATAACGCAGGCTTGTTTTCTTCCCACTGATTTGCTACCCAAGTCTGCAGTTTTTGAGATGTGTCTTGCCGAGTTAGAGTATCAGGAACACCTGCCATAACTACTTTGGCTGTGTTTTTCCTTCTTTGATACCTGATGCTTGAGGAAAAATGTTAGCCAATAGGGCTTGTGTGTTTCCAGGTTCTAGAACAACTTGATCTGCTCACCTGGAGCTTTTCAAAAGTTTGGGATGTCAGTCGCAGCATTTTTGAATGCCCTGGCCTGGACGAACTGGAGTTGTCGTCCTGAACATTTAGACCCAAGCTGTGGAGGGCCCGAGGGTGAGAAGCTGTACAATCGAGGGTTGGTTCAGATAAAACATTGAACCATGGTTTGCACTAACTACAGTTTAGATCTTGGTGTGGTGGTGGACAGCTTGACGAAAATGTCAACCCAGTGCACAGCTGCTGTGAAAAAAGGCAAACTCCACGCTAGGCATAGTTATAAAAGGAATTGAAAACAGAACTGCTAAAATCTTGCTCCCCTTGTACAAGTCTGTGGTGTGAACCGCAGCTCAATAATCAAGGGGTTGGAGCAATGTCCCTGCGGTTTAGCTCAGAGAAAAGGTGAGTAAGAGAAGGCATGTAGAAGCATTCGGCATTATGGAAAGTGTGGAGAGACCCCTCTGTCTGTCTGTCTGTCTGTCTGTCTGTCTGTCTCTCTCTCTCTCTCTCTCATATATAATATTAGAAGCTGGGATCATCCCATGGGAGATCCAGGTCAGATAAAGGAATTGGCTCTTTGTGCAGAACATATTTAAGCCATGACATTCACAAGATGCAGCAATGGCCACCCATTTGGTTGGCTTTAAAAGGGGATCGGGCAAATATGGAGGAGGAGGCTACAAGAGCTACTAGGCCTGGTAACTGCTGGCTTCCAGTATCGGGCAGTCAGCCTGTGTGCACCAGTTGCTGAGGTACATGGGTAGGAGGGTGCTGTTGCACTTGTTCCTGTTTGTGGGACTCCCTGGCCAGCTAGTAGCCATTGCATAAATGGGTTCCTGGACTAGATGGAGCCTTGGTCTGATCCAGTGTAGCTCTCCTTATGTTTGGAACTGGATGTTCTCCAGGTGTATAGGCAAGCCATGGCATGGGCAGGTTCCCTTTTCCCTGACAGTCCCTGAATTTCCATTCATGTGGGTACTCATAGGGTTGCTCGGATATAACGCCAAACCAGTTTGCCCAAACTGTGGTTTTGGATCCCGGACTGAGAGCCCCTCTCAAAGCAGGTTTTGCTTGAAGGTGTTTGTTAAGAAGCCATCATAGTTGAGTGTTACATCTGTGGCCCCCAGGCATTGTTTGAAGGGCCACGGGATTTTTTGGGATTCTCAGGTCAAGGGTTGGAGACTGTGCTCCAACCTCTGATCTGGAAATGGAGCTCTGATTTCCTTCTCTTGCTCCCTCAAAACTGATGTGGAAAGGACTGGGCCAGATTAGGATCAGTAGTGAAGTGAGGAGACTGGAACAGCCAAGGTATAGGGCATCCTTAAGGTGCTGGACATGCACATGGTGGGCATGTCATGAGCGGAGCCGGCTGGTGCCGGAGGTCAGACTAGATGGCCCAGGAGGCCCCTTCTGACTCGCTCTGTTTCTATGTTTCTATGTTTCTATGCTACACCATCTTTCCCTCCTCTTAGATTGGTGAAAAAAGCTGCCAGTGGAAGTGGAGAACTGAAGGTGTGGGGAGGCAAAGCTGGCCTCTGCTGCTCTTCCTGTTGTGCACTGGATACTTGGAAGGCTCCAACTTTGGGAGCTTGATGGACATCCTGATAGGACTGTGTCCTAAGCTTATGAACATTTGGGATCTTCTCAGCTTTGGAAGTACTTGCTCATTGAAATATCTGGATTCCACTGGACCTCCAGGAGGCATGCAGAAGGACCATGGGAAGTAGAATGTCTCCATGGAATGCCTTCCAGGAAACTGAGATAAAGGATCAGAGCCCGGTGGTAGAGCACATGTTGTGGATGCAAAAAGAACCAGATTCAGTCCTGATGTTTGCCTGTAGGGCCAGAAAGTTCCTTGTCCTTCCCTGAACAGTTGCTGCCCAGTCAGTGCTGGCAATACAGAGCTCAACGAGCTTGTGCTCTGACTTCCTGTCCCGTCTTGGGATGTAGGTAGTAGAGTAGAAGAGCCTTTATACTAAGAGTCAGCAGCTAGGAACCAATGCACAAAAGCAACAGGAAGCCAGTATAAAGGCATGTAAAGCAAGGTTGCTGTTGTATGTCATCAGATATTCTCAGACTTACGGCCACCCTATGAGTGAAGGCCGTCCAGAAGGTCCTATCCAGGACAGCCCTGCCTAGCTCTTGCAAATTTGGAAAGCAGGTAAAGAATAATAATAGAGTTAGGAAAGAAGATTTTAGCAAACATTCAGGATGAGTTTGAAGTGGGAGGGAAACCACAGGAGAGACAGAGTAAGGGAATGTGTGTTGTGTGGTCTTGGTGCATCGCTGCAGACGGACATCAACCATTCTTGATTTAAACATGAAACCACCTCTGTTTTTTGTGGGGCTTAATGGGTTGCTCTCGGTGCTGTGGAAACCATTGTAAAATCACATCCTTGCCAAAAGATTCTCAAAGAGGAGGAGGAAGAATGTAATTTCTGAATCACTGGTCTATTTTTGAAAATCTTGTAGGATTAAAATGACTCACAGGTCTCTCCTTAGCCTAAGAAATGATGTTTATAACCAGTGTGTCAAATGCTGAACACACAATAACATTCTGTATTCTGATAATGTTAAAGGTCACGTGGGCCACCAGGCCTGTTATGGAAAGCTTCTCTATGCTTTAATACTTATCTTCAATGTATAGCGAAAAGTAAGTTTCTTTTGCATCCCGTTATCCAAATCATCATTGGAGAGCCAACCTGAGCAAGCTTTGGAGAACATCTGACCACTTCTGTGACCTGTTATAGAAGTGCTGTCTTCTCCTTACAAACCATAATGTGTAAACTGGAAGTCAGCTTCTGTGGCAGGTTTCCTTCTCTCTGGAGCAAACAAATTTCCCTTCATTCTCATTTCAGAGTTAAACATGATTTTGCATTGTATCTGCATCTTTCTAAACCACCATTCCTGGTTTGAAGTTTTTAGCAAGCTGTGGTTAAGAAAGCTTGTGTTGACTAAAGCTGAGACTGAAAGGCAGCAATGCATGGTTGGAGTGTGTCTGGGGAGGACACCGAGACCATTCAAAAATCGCCATCCTATGGGTGTGCACCTGTCTGTCAGAGAGGTTGACGCCAGGAGAATGTTGGCCCCAGTGCCAGGTGATGGCCATGCATTCTCTCAGGTGGTCAGAATGGAACTGCAGAGGAAGCAGGAGGTGGTTTAAGGGTTGGGTTAGCACTTCAGGGGTAGAGGCAATTGAATGAAGGTGGTCATTTAATATGGTTGCCTGTGGGATGACATGTTTTGGGTGGTTTTGGTGTCCTCACCAGAGGAAAAGACAAAGTTGGCAGCCATATAACCCCCTTCCTGTCTGGAGGTTGAGAAGCAGACTTGTGTCAGAAACTGTAGAGTTTGTCCATGACACACAGATCTGGCACATGGATGCGTTTACACACACACAAACACACTGGTTCGCATCAGTACAGAAAACCATGGTTAATGCCAGGAAGGAAAGGAAGAGAGATGGAATATATGTTTGTAAGGCTGGCTCCCAATTTACAGTGTATGGGTCCTGCAAGGCTTGTCTTAAGTCTGTTCTGGGCCATGTAAGCCTTTTCTGCTTGGTACCTGACCAGAAAGTGTATATGTTCCTGAGAGCGACACTTAGAAGAGCTTGATTATATGAGAGAAGAAATACCAGGTGAGCAACTGAACTGGGATTCAGGATGATGGATGCTTTGGAGACAATGCATGAAAATAGCACATCCAGTCTGGCACGCCAGGCTAGGTCCTGAATTTTCAGGCTTCCCACTTGCCTTGTCCGTTTTTGCCTGTGGAAATGCCCAGCTCTTATTTTGCTATTGTTCATGGAAGATAATCATTTCCTATTTCTTCCATAAATGCAGCAGAGCTTCTCCTGCCTCTTATTCAAAGCCTCCTGTCAAAGTACCACCACGACTTCCTCTTATGGAGAGGAAGAGCTGGCGGCTACACCCTGGGCTCTCTGCCTGGAGTGTTTGTTTAACCTTCAGCCGGCCATTCCTAATGAGTCCCAGGATCCCGTTTTCACCATCTGATGTTCGGCTGCATGTCCGCCATGTGGCTTAATGAGATGTGGCGGCTGACAAAAATACAGACTTGTAGGTTATTACACCATTGTGTGGAACGTGCTCCTTTCCTGGGAAAGGCGGTGCCCCTGTGATGGGAAGGGCATCTAAACATTGTCCCAGAAAACATGGAAATGAATTTTTACATAAAATGCCAAGGTATATGATAGCAACTGGAAGACTTCCAAACCCGGTGTCTTTCTAGACGACTGAAATTCCTTTGGTGGAAGACTAGGCCAATTTTCAAGTGCGCTATTTCTTCTAAACTAAACTAAAGGTGCATGCCGCTCCTACACCTTCTAAAATGGGAGTGTTTAAAATGATCAGTTATCTACCCGTAGAGAAGTCCATCCCTTTGATGCCCAGCTCTCATTTGTTGCCTTCATTACAATAAAGGTTAAAGGTAAAGGTAAAGGTTTCCCCTTGACGTTACGTCCAGTCATGCCTGACTCTAGGGGGTGGTGCTCATCTCCTTTCCTAGCCGAGGGAGCCAGCGTTTGTCCGCAGACAGTCTCCGTGGTCATGTGGCCGGCATGACTAAACACCGAAGTGCACGGAACGCTGTTACCTGCCCACCCACTGAA
This sequence comes from Varanus salvator macromaculatus, assembly GCA_023646645.1. Taxonomy (NCBI): domain Eukaryota; kingdom Metazoa; phylum Chordata; class Lepidosauria; order Squamata; family Varanidae; genus Varanus; species Varanus salvator. The sequence continues at coordinate 25,710,869 of JAIXND010000624.1, read as the reverse complement.
GTGGTACCTTTTTATCATTACAATAGGTCTAACAATTAAACCAAAGTCGGCGGCCGGGGGTGGGGGAGGGTTTACAGCATCCATTCTGCACTTGCGTTGCTTTTCACATTCCATTTTGCAGTCACAAAAGAGAAGAATTGACCTGGCCAGCGCTGGCTCTGAGTGAAGTAAGGCAGGTGGGGAGAAAACTTCTGGCCCAAATAAGATTGCTATCCTGTATCTGCTTCTCTTCAGGAAGGCCTATTAAATTCAGTGGGGCTTATTTTTGAGTAATCCTGCAAAGGATTGCACTCTAACGTGGCTTGTTGAACTGTTCTTATTTGTTTGTGTATTTCATTTTTATAGCGCCCAATAGCCGAGGCTTTCTGGGAAGTTAACAAAAGTTAAAAACACACAAACAAGAAGAAAAATGAAATGTAAAACAATAAAACCACAAAATTGCAACTGATCGGCACGGTACAGGGTAAAATGCAGTATTAAAACTGCAGTTAAAATGTTAAAATACTGGGGCTCCTGGAGAAGGACCCCCAAAGACAACCTCAGGGTCTGAGTGGGTATATGTGGAAGGAGGTGTTCCTTCAGATAACCTGGCCCCAAGACATTTAGAGCTTCCAATGTTAGTTCTAGCGCTTTGAATCGGGCCTGGACTTCAACTGGCAAGCAGTGTTGGCATTACATGTTCTTCACATGAGGGAGGAGGATAATGGTATTTTAGGTTATAGTCATGTTAACATTTGTAGAAAGAGCAAACAGCCTCCTTGCTCTTAACTGAGAACTGATCACGGGGCGACCCAGGTCCATGGCTGGGTCTTTGCTGCTTCCTTTGAGTCCCAGTTTCAATCCCCAGCATTCTCAGGTTGGGCTTGGAAAGGCTCCTGATGTGAAGCCCAATGCTCTGATTTTTGATTGATGCTCTTCTGTGTTTTTAATAACATCCAATGGTGCAATGTATTATTTGGACGGCTTGACTGGTCTTGTATTTTACGTTGCATTGTATCTTCTATGTTGTGTCATGTATATTTTTAATCCTTTTTATGAGGTGCATTGTGAGCCTTTTTAGAGGCCTTTTCTGCGCTCTGAAAGGGCATTAAAATCTTGAAGGCAACCCATCTAATAAGGCAGTTGCCTATATTCTCTTGAGATTAAATGGATTCACTGTTAGGCAGAGAAGAATCTTTTGCCGTTGCGGGGTTAGAGGGGGAAAGACGAAGCACTCTGGCTGCTCTCAGCATGAGGATTTGAGTGGGAGAAGTACACAAGGGCACCCCTATTTCCATCCATGTAATACTCATTATCTTTGTTACTGATTGATTTGATTCCTACACCTTCCTCTAGATTTGGAAGGCTCCTTGCCTGATATACAGAGAGTTGTACTCCAAAGTGTCTTGACTGTGCCAGGTTAGGGGAGCTTGCTTTGGACCAGCCTTCCACAAACTTAAATGTTCAGCCAACTATCATCATCATCATCATCATCACCACCACCACCACCACCACCACCACCCATTACATTTCTCTACTTCCTGTAGCCAAAGCTCTTTGAACAATTCACAAGGTTAAATCAGCCATCCAGATTTCAAGCAGGCCTGACCCTGCTTAGCTTCCAAGATTAGGCAGGATCAGACACTTCAGGCTATATGGACTAGGGCTAATGGGATTTGAAGTCTCAAACATCTGGAGGGCCCCAGGCAAAGGGAGGTTGTTGGAGGCCATGGGTGCTATCTTAGCAGATGTGTTTGCACTTCTGTTTGCTGAAAGAACAAGAAGGCTGGTTGCAGAAGGTGGTTAACCTGTTCTGCTTCCACTGATGTGCTTGCCCAGCCACTGCTCCTTCTGCCAGGCACCTTCTGGTTCTGAAGCTTGGCTGGAGGGGGGAAATCCGCATGAAAATACTGGGGATGCAAGGGAGAATTGGTGGTAGGTTAGTGGGTCAGGAAAACCAGTTTCTGCTTCTGCATTCCTGCTCTGAGAGAAAGGTGGGGTTGAGAGCTCTGTGGTCCTTGTAGGCTTGGCTTCAGGTGGACTCAGCATCTCAGCCTTTGAAATGCTTGGCTTAGATCATTTTCTGGTCAGTGGCTTTTTGCACCAGGCTAAGTACATGCACATCATGAAAAGGCAAGACTCAGTGGAAACATTCCCTGCTAGGGAATGTCAAAGGCAAAAGAAAAGGAAGATGAACAAGAGAAGGATGGACTCCACCAAGGAAGCCACAGCCTTGAGTTCCCAAGAGCTGAGCAGGCCTGCCAAGGACGGGACCCTTTGGAGGGCTTCCTTTCGTAGGGTTGCCATACTTCAGAGACGACTTGACGATACGTAACAAGTGCATGCTGTAGGAAGTGTTCCATGGCTGTGTTAATCCAATGAAATGTTCCACGATCTGTTTAGTAAAATATTATATAGGAAAGGGGGCTGCGTTGTTTTTCGTAACTTCATTTTCCATTCTGGAATTAATAAGGCAAGCTGCAGTCTGGGCCTTCTGAAGAGCTTAGCCTACTGAATGGTATTTAGGAGCTGGGCAGTGTTTATGTAATTATGTTGCTAATAGCCTGTGCAGCCCTAAAAGACAGATTTAGGATGGCTAGGCTGAAGTCAGCTTAGATTTCTTTGGCTCTGTGGCCAGAAGGAACATTCCTTTTCCACCAAGGAATATGAAATGGCAGTTTACACAAGAGGTCACTATTTAGTGCTTTAAAAAGCACTTGCAAATGTGGGCTGAAGGGTTCCTTTGATGTACAGAATTAACCCTGGACCACCTTGTCACAGGATATTATTGCAGTGATTGTCTTAATGAGATTATTTGTGACTTGAGAATTAAGCTTTTCCTCGCTGAATGTGTTTGTGTGTCTGAGTGGGTATTTCTGGAGATTACAGTTTAGCCAGCAAAACAACAGGCTGGGGGTTTGTAGCTCATGCAGGAATAGCCCAACAGGGTAACGTTATTCCAGCACATGATGAGATGTTATGGGTTGGATCGCTCACTGTTCAAGGCACTCAGGAGCTGGAAGACTCAGTAGCTGGAAGACTCTGTTTAAAAACATCTCGAGTCAACAACAAAGTAAAACAACCATTTTATACTAAATGGTATTTTTATACTAAAAATACTGAAATAGCCCAAATCGTGCTTTCCATTTCTTGTGGGCAATTTTCAACACCATGGCCAGGGATCCTTGCGTGCTCAGAAATGCAAGCAGGTCTTCTGGATAGCTTAGTAGCAGACTTGGCCAATCATTACGCCAAGGGGAACACCCATGTCAACTAGAGCAATTTCTGTTAAATGGAGCTTCCTTCATTAACCTCCTCTACCCCCCCGCCCCCCAAAATACATCTCAGTTTAAAAAGCAGTCTGGATGTATTTGGGCTGCAGATTCTGAACTCGGGCCAATTCAGGTCTTCCCGCACTATGGTAAGAACTATTAATTTGACCCTGTGCCTGAGTGTGGTTTTAAAATGCAGCAGCTGCCGAGCGCCCGGCTGTAATTCTACCTTTTGACTGGGCACAGAACTGGCTTGCAGTGCAATCGTATGCATGTTGATTCAGAAGGAAGCCCCCACTGAGGCCACTCAGGATTTTACCCCAGACCATGTGCAATGCAGTTTGGCTTTAGTGTTAGGATCTGGACAAGTGTGAGGGTGCATTGGATGAACTAAAAAAACTTGGGAGTGCGGGAAGGACCAAGATTCAAGCCCCTGTCTAGCTGTGGTATGCACGCTGCCCAACTAATGTTTTATTCTTCTGGTCATTTAACAATCCTTACAGCGTCATGCTGGTGGCTTTGCTGATACTCATTTTCTTGCCGCTTTGGTGGACTTGTATTTTTATTTATGCAAGATTAAGCTATCCGTGGATAATAAGTAACGATTGCCAGATAATACCTTCTCCCATATCCTAGGGCCACATCTCTGAACTAAGAATTCCTGCAGAACGCAAGTTGGAGGGTGCTTTGCCCTCATGCCAGGCTTGTGGGCGTCATGTGGGCATGTGGTTGGCAACTGTGGGGACAGATGTTCGGGTTAGATAGGCCGTTGGTGTGGCGCAGTAAGTCCCTTCTGATGTTCTTAAATGTTTCTGATTGTGTGATGGTAAAATGTGGTATAGAAATGCCTTAAATAAATTAAGGGTAGTCAGCTTAAATAAATGCCTTAAATAAAGGTCATCAACGCCTCTCTGAAGGATGGCCGGGTGCCTGCCCCTCTAAAAGAGGCGGTGGTCAGGCCAGTCCTAAAGAAGGCATCCCTGGATCCAGAGACGGCCACCAATTATAGACCGGTGGCCAACATCCCGTTTTTGGGCAAGGTGTTGGAGCGGGTGGTGGTGGGACAACTCCAAGCTCTCTTGGATGAGACTGATTATCTGGACTCATTTCAGTCTGGCTTCAGACCCGGGTACGGTACTGAATCTGCCTTGGTCGCCCTGTATGATGACCTGTGCAGGGAGAGAGACAGGGGGAGTGCATCCCTGTTGGTTCTCCTGGACCTCTCAGTGGCTTTCGATACCATCGACCATGGTATCCTTCTGGATAGGCTAGCGGGGCTGGGAGTTGGAGGCACTGCTTGGCAGTGGTTCCGCTCCTACCTTGACAGCCGATTCCAGAAGGTGGTGCTGGGGGACTTTGGCTCTGCGCCATGGCAACTCTGCTATGGAGTTCTGCAGGGGTCTATTCTGTCCCTCTTGCTATTCAACATCTGCATGAAACCACTGGGAGAGGTCATCTGGAGGTGTGGGCTGCGGAGTCATCAGTACACTGATGATACCCAGCTCTACCTCTCTTTTTCAACCAATCAAGGTGAGGCAGTGGCTGTACTGAACTGGTGCCTGGCCGAGGTAATGGGCTGGATGAGGGCCAATAAACTGAAGCTCAGTCCAGACAAGATGGAGGTCCTGCTGGTGGGTGGTTCGAACTCCTGGGTAGGCGACTTGGATCTTGTCTTGAATGGGGTTGCACTCCCTCTAAAGGACAGGTCTGCAGCTTGGGAGTGCTCCTTGACCCGGAGCTGACTTTGCAAGCTGACTTTCCATCAGCTTCGGCTAATCCATCAGCTGTTCCCTACCTGGAGGACTGCCTAGCGACAGTGACGCATGCATTGGTTACTTCCCGGTTGGATTTCTGTAATGCGCTTTACGTGGGGCTGCCCTTGAAGACAGTCCGGATACTTCAGATGGTGCAAAATAGAGCAGCCAGGTTGCTGACGAGGACTGGGCATTATTCTCATATAACCCCAGTGCTCTACCGGCTTCGCTGGCTTCCCATTGAAGTCTGGGCCCAATTCAAGGTGCTGGTTATCACCTACAAAGCCCTTAACGGCTTGGGACCTGGGCATCTAAAGGAACGCCTGCTTCCATATTTGCCCTCCCACCCCTTGAGATCGGCAGCAGAGGCCCTTCTCCAGGAACCCTCCGTGAAGGAAATTAGGAGGGTGAGTACTCGGAGGAGGGCTTTCTCTGTGGTGGTGCCCTGCCTGTGGAATGCGCTCCCCAGAGAGGTCCGCCTGGTGCCGTCATTTGTTTTTTGGCGCCAGGCCAAGACCTTCTTATTCAAACAGTATTTTCATAATGTTTAATATTTATATATTTTAATTGTGCAGCCAGTGCGTTTCGAGGTTTTAATTGTAATAGTAATTGTTTTATTTATTTATTCCTATGGCTATGTAGCAAAGGGATGGCATATAAAAACTTTAAATGAAGGAAGGACGGAAGGAAGGACGGACGGAAGGACGGCCAGGCCTGTAGGCAAACTCTGCCTTGAAACTGTTTGATCTGACTCCCCAAGGTTTTATCCAACTGCATTCAAGCTTGCCTGCTCAGAAGGGTCACACACTCAAATGTGTTAATATAAGGGTTTGGGTGCAGGGGTGGGTATTCATGTAATGCCAGAGAACAAATGCTACATCAGGGGTCCTCAAACTTTTTGAATAGGGGGCCAGTTGAAAATATGCAGTGATTGTTGCGGGCTGGTGAGGTGGGGGTGCCTGGGGGCGCAGGCTGGTGAGGCGCCATTGGGCGCGCACAAGGCAGCGTCAGGCGAGCACGGTGGTGGCTCGCCTGCTCGCTCGGAGATCTCCCAGAAAGTCCAAAACCATCTCCGAGCGAGCAAGCCACCACCTCCCCGCCCGCTCAAGCACGTGCATGGACGGCAAATGGTGGTGCGGGCCAGATAGATGGCCACGGTGGGCCGGATCCATCCCACAGGCCATAGTTTGAGGACCCATGTGCTAGATGGTGTCTGCTTTAGTAAGCCCTTGGAAGATGCCACTCAGTTTCCAGAGCAAAATGGACCCTCTGATTCCCAAATCACCTTCTGGATAATAGGTGCTTCCTGAGTTTAGAGAAGTTGTCCCCACCATATGCAGGGCTGACTAAATCTTTTGCTGCCCGAGGAGAAGGGTAAGATGGCAGCCACTTTTATGTGCAGAAGCCAGCTGGACTGAGACTTGGACCCTACTTTAACTCTGGCAATTGGACAGTGTCATTTACCGTACATGATGGCATAGAGGGGCTGGAACAGGTTGCAAGGCATGCTTCACACTTGGCACCTAAGGAAAGAGGCCGGGGTGTCTGGGCGACTGTCACCACTGCCCCCGTCTGCTGCCTGAGGCACTGCCTCACTCTGACTAATGGTTTGGCTGGCCCTGTCCAGAGTCAAATGATTGTGGTTTACAGGATAAGTGCAAAATGTTTTGCATGCTGAAATGATTAACTGTGGGAAATGAATTAATTAGGTCTGTTTATTAATTGCAGGCACCTACCTTTTTGATGCAGTTTTAGTCCCGGTTGCTATGGAGAAGATCAAAGAGCAATTTTCCAATCTCCACATAGCAAAACGGTGCACGTTAGCAGAAGACCCAACTTACTTACTGGACATAGATATTTCAAGGGGAAAAAAGAGCCATTTAGTAGCTGTTTCTTGTTCCAGCAAATCGGTTGGTGTTTACAATAGAGAGACATTAAGCTTGCTGCGAGAATACAACAGCCATCCTGGATTGCTCCATGGTGTCAGATTTGCACATGTGTGTGAAGGTGCGTTGTTTTCAGCCTGCAGTGATGGAACGGTGAAATGCTGGGATACCCGAGTAGCTACGGTCGAGCCAGTACAGTTGTTTTGTGGCTCTCCTTCAGATGTCTTCATCAGCTTCGATATAAGCTGCAATGACCTTATCCTATGTGCTGGCACAGAGAAAGTGGATGAGGACACCTTCATTGCATTCTGGGATGCCAGAGGATGCACAGGCAGCCCCTCTTCCAGCAAAGGGCCCCTGGGCGTCTATTCAGAGTCCCACAATGATGATATTACTAAAATATGTTTTCATCCCACCAAACCAAACTGGGTACTTTCAGGGTCCACTGATGGATTGGTGAACGTGTTTGATATCAACCAGGACAACGAAGAGGATGCTTTGATTTCAACCTGCAACTCTAATTCATCGGTAAGTTTTGTTGGATGGGCGGGAAAGGACTGTCAGCAGGTCTACTGCATGACGCATGATGAAGGATTTTGTTGGTGGGATCTCACCCGGCTGGATACCGCAGAGCCAATCACATTGTTGCATATTCCAGATGCCAGAGAAGCAGTCAATGCAGGAAATGCCAAGCTGGACTACTTAATTGGTGGTTTGTATCATGAAAAGTTGGGGAAATTGTCTGTTGTTGGAGGGATGTCAACAGGCAGCCTGTATTTCATGGATTGTTGTGCTGATGGCCTGAACTGTGTGGGAACCCTTCAAGGAGGACACTCGGCCACTGTGCGCTCTTTCTGCTGGAACATGGAGGATGGTTCTTTGTTGACTGGTGGAGAGGATGCACAGTTGTTGCTATGGAAACCTGGAGCTGTGGATAACATCTTTGGGAAGAAGACTTCTTTGAAGGCCACTTCTTCTCTTCATCAGCGAGTGAGAGTCCGCCAAAACTATTTCAAGAGCAAGAAAAAATGATGTTTTGTTAAGTCGGGACAAGAGCTATCTAATTTGTCTCAAGCCTCTTTCTTCAATCTGCATGGCCATGGTGGCTGGGGATGATAAGAGGTGGAGTCCAACACCTCTGGGGGATGACTGGGTTGAGGAATGTTCTAGTGGAAAAGCTGGGCTAGTGTGTTGTGGTAAGGACAACAGAATCCTGTAGCACCTGACATGAGCTTTGATGGACTAGAGTCTACTTTGTCAAGTATAAATTTCCACAGTAAATTAGTGTTTCCACTTTTAAGGGCTGCCCTTTTAAAAAGTTTGCCATGCTAGATCATTTGGAGGTATGTGATTTACAATTTATCATTTGGGGGTATGTGCATCATGAGCAAGTAGGAGTCTCTCCTATCAAACAGTAGGAGAGACTTACCAAAGAAAAAAATTATCTTTTTTTTTTCTTGTGACTGCCTCACTTTAAATGTTGTTCTTATTTATACAGCCTAAATTTTATGTTTTACAAAAAGAAAGGGGTGTGTGTATGTCAAAAGAAGAGCCTGTAGAAGAAAGTAAAATGGAAAAAACCCTGACCTACAATAATGATGTCACAATAATGCCTCAAAATAATAAAACAAGTGCTCTTCCTTTCTTCCATCCCCTTCATTTTGTGGAATTTGATGCCTCATTTGGTTTGTAATGAATGTCTTGGATTCTGTAGGATGTTAAGAACACAATAGTGAAATATCCCTCTGTTTGGGAAAAATAAAAAAGAGTAAATTAAAAGGCTTGTTGCTGCTGCTTCTTATTTAAGAAGTTTTTAAAAAGAGCTTTAATCTAAATTTATCTCCCATAACGAATGTGTGGTTCAGCATGGTGGTGGGTGGAATTAGGTGGCATTTTTCTTTTCTTACTCATATGGTGACATCTTGGCAGAACCAGGGGTGCAGAAGGTTGAGCGTTGCATGAGGAGGTCTGCCAAACATGGTTTCTCTGCTCCTCCCCAATCCGAGCCCAATGGGGGACCCTTTCAAGTCACTCCATCTGCTGAGCTTGCCCGCTTTTAAATGGCATCGGACTTGCACCTGCCTTTTAGTTCCTTTTTGTGATTGTGCTGCTTTTTGAGATTGAAAAACAGAACATGCCCAGAGAAAGGCCACATGAAGTCTCAGTCAGGCTTTGTCTGCTTCAGAAGAACGTAAGAAGAGTCCTGCTGGATCAGTCCCGAGGCCCAGCTAGCTAGTGTTGCATTCATGCCGCAGCCGCTCTGGGCCACCACCATGCACTCGTGTTTCCTGAACATTTCTTCATGCAATCTTTGTATCTTGGGGAGGATACCACTAAATTGAACTGAACTGATAAGCAAGAGGAACAAAATCATGCCTTGATCTTGATTCTGGAGCGAGACGTCGTAGGCAGCCAAGAAACTTCCCTTGTGTGATTGATTGCAAGCTGGTCCTGGCCACAAAGGGTGGTATTTGGGCAGGCCCTTCCTGTTGTGCTCAGTATTTGCGCAGAACCCAGCTCATGCTAAATCATTCATGGTAAGGCCCAGTCTCTCATTTAATTTTTGCAAGCCCGGACTTGCATATGGAAGTGTCGCCATCCACTCATAAACTTTACTTGCGTATCCTCCCAGCAATTTAACTCCCAAAAGCCCTCAACAAGTGTATGCTAAAAGATTTTTGTGTCCATAGTAAGAAAGTTACATATACAGCCCTGCCCAAGTTTCTCTGCTAGATCTAAATGGTGCAACAAGAAATCACAAAAACTAATTAAACAGCATCAAATACAAGGCACAGTTTATTCAAACTGTTGCACAAACTTCACTTGTTTTCTGTGTTCAATTGCACTTGTCCTTTTGATTTTTTAAATTAGTTTCTCCTCCAACAGAAATAACAAACATCCACAACAGACAGGTACAACTGAAGACATGAAAAACTAGCTCCATTCTAGGAGATAAAGCGAATGTTCTGCATTTGGTTAATTCTGATTACATTACAGCCAGTGCACCATCACTGGAAAATCTGGTCACACAAGCTTTGAACTTAATCATGTGATTGGCCCTGTCTAATTGGGATTAGACAGATGGGAAAAGGCTTTTAGTTATTTGTCCCTAATATTTATTCGTTTCATTTATATACTGCCTCCAGCCAGAATTGTTCTCTGGGTGGTTTACAAATATATAAACACAGACAAAAATAACAGTATCACAATAAAAACAGCAACAATGACCAATAAGCAACTATAATAAAAAACAACGCCAAGTTAGCTAATCAAATTGGTACACAGGTACAAGAGCAGCATCTAATAAAACCCTACTAAAACTACAACTTTAACTATTAAAATGCTTGTAACATAAAAAGAGTTTTCACCTGGCACCAAAAGAAAAAATGAGTCAAACTTCTCAGGCAAACGTCTCTGAGGAGTTTATTCTGAAGATGGGTTGCCACAACTGACAAGGCCTTTCTCCAAGTCACCTCCTTTACTTCCCTGGAAGGAGCTCCCGGAGAAGGACCAGAAGATGAACTCATGGTCCAGGTAGGTATGTAAGGGATGAAGCATTTGTTCAGATAACTGGGCCCCAAGCCATATTAGGCTTTCAGTGTTACTGCACACACTTTGAATTCAGCCTGGACTTCAGCTGGCAGCCAAGTTCAGCTGGAAGAGGCAGCCCCACGAAAAGGGTCCTAGTCCTATACTCTTGGCAGTTGATAATCATTCCAAGGGGGGGAAAGCCAGCAATCCAAAGGGGAGGACAACCTAATTACTCATTATTCCTCGTTCACAGAAGGGTTTGGTGCCCTTTCACCCAAGAGCTGATAGTTGTGGTCTATAAATGTACAGGCAATATAACAATGCTGTTACTGGGAAGGTCAAAAACACAGGAATAAATAATTTTGGAATAAATTTATCTGGGAGTAAGCTGAAAGCATCAGGAGATAAAGAGACAGATCGTACCAGAGCGTGCTCAACATTGGCTGGGGGTGATGGGAACAGTAGTCCAACATATCTGGAGGGGCACCAAATTGAGACACACAGCCATAACTCTCTGGTAGAAAACACCCTCTTTTCTACCATGTACAATCCCTGGTGCCTTGGAGAGAAGGGCTGTGGAGGATATCAGTCTGGAATAGTTCAGAGTAGACAGTCTCAGACTACGTTTTCTGATTAGGAATAAGGCTGTCTCACATCTTTATATCCAATGAATGCAGGGCTGTAGAACTCAAGTAATGGCTAATCATGGCTGAGGAATACAGTGCTAACTCAGGATGCAATCCCATGCATGCTTATATGGAGAAGGTCCTATAGCTCCCAGCGTTCCCCAGCTAGCTGTTCTGGTGGGGAACGTTGGGAGTTGCAGGTCCTCCTTCAGTCTAAGGATGCATGGGATTGTGCCCTGCAAAACCGCTATGTAGGCCACCTGGGCCTACATGATCTGAAGGACAGGCCTTGCTTTCGCTGTACACGTATTTGATGTGTGTCTGGCCTTCCCAGCAAGAAAAATGGTGGCCTTGCTTGTGGTGTAGAGAAGGGCTTTCTCCATCATGCTGCTTGCCCTGTAAGGACAACTCATGGAGGCCAGGAAGGCTGCTGGCACAATGCATTTCTGCTGTAATGAAACCAGTTCTTTACTCCAGATGCTTTCACGAGCATTGACCTTGCCAACTATCTTTGATTTATGCAAAGTTATTTCTTTGTTTATCAGACGTTTAACATTTTATTCATTGGTTTTATTATATTTGATCAAGATTTTATCTTGTAAGCTGCCTTTTTTTTTTCTTTTTAATGAGAAAAGGTGCATAGACATTTTCTGAATGCTGTATTTTTTCTGAGTTTGTTTATTTGGCCTTCAAATCCTGGAAGTCCCTATTTTCCAGCACCCTCACTGTGCTTCGAAACTAAAGCATGCCGAAAACCTGTTAACTGTACACTTTGTGTAATGCAAGAGAAAGAGAGTGCTGGAAATTCGGTCTCTTGTTCTAAAGCTGTCTGTGCTTTCATGACAACATCATATGACTTGGATACTCCGAATAAAACAAATCTAAACCCAGGCATTGTTGGAAGGAGACAAGAGTTCATGACCTGAGTTTTAAAACAAAGGCAAACTTTTCCTGGAGAGCCAGTGTGATGCAGTGGTTAAGAACGTGGGACTGGGATTCAGGAGATCTGGGTTCTAGTCCCTGCTCAAGCATGGAGCCAATGGGGCGATTTTGGGCCGGTCACAGACCCTCAGCCCAACTTATCTCACAGGGTTGTTGCTAAGGGGAAAAAACTGAAAGCAGGAGGAGGAGAATGATATAAGCTGCTTTCAAAAGAAAAAAGGCAGTATATAAATTTAATAAATAAATGTGCAGGATTTGCCCTTCATTCTGTTGTACTGAAGCACATTCTTAGTCTACCAGTATCTGTGCTAAATATTTATTTACATCTAGGCTTTTCAGATCAATTCCGCATACATTGTCTTCCCAAAGTTTGCACCCCTGCCACATCAAAAAGGGTATCTTATTGGTACAGAGCAGAATCTGCTTTCAATGAATTCTGCTATTCCTGTGTAGAAATGGATACAAGTGATTTTCCATGTATTTTGGACTACAACTCCCAGGATTCCTGATTCTTGGCTATGATGGCTATGGCTGATTAGAGCCATAGTTTTCAACTGGGAGTGCACTGCCTTGGAGAAGAATGTTTTGGAGAGAGATGTCCAGTTCATTTAGAAATAGCCCCAATATGAACAGACTGACATTGAGTCTGATCTAAGCCACTTGATATGCTCCTACAGGAAAAGGGCTAGACCTAAGGAGGTCAAGCTAAGCTGCCTGGTGCCCTCCTGAAGCTTTAGATTACAGCTCCTATCATCTCATACTGTTTGACTGATGGGGATTGCAGATGGCAACATCCAGAAGGCACCAGATTCCCATGCCATGTAGTAGGACAGGGATGGGCAGAAGATACACCTCTTAAATTTTGGGACTTCCCATGCAAAGAAGTCCAAAAGATCTGAGTCCAAAAGATCTGGAGATCCACTTTCTGTGCACTCTTGCTCTGCTTGGGTGGCTCCCTGGAGGGCCGAGTGTGCCATGCAGCAGAACAGTGACTGGCTTCCTGTGGCACTTGGCGGGAGGGATGGAGGAAGGCATGAATCCCCTTTGAAATTACGGATACCTGCTGTTTTTATGCTGTATTTGGATTTTATGGTTTTAATTTTGCTTATGATTTACTCTTACTATAATCATAAAATCATATAGAATCAGAGTCGAGTTGGAAGGGGCCAGAGGGGCATCGGGTCCAGCCCCCTGCTCAGTGCAGTTAGCCATCCTTCTTAGATGACTTAAGATGCTGCGTCTTAAATGTGTCTAGTATGGGCCCAATCTCCCTAGGTCATTGTTTTCACTGTCACATTGCTCTAACGGTCAGGGATTTTTTTCCTGATACAGTACTTTCAATCTTTCCTCACAGGGTTTTATTTCTAGTCCCTGGATCATCCTTGTTGCCCTCCTCTGAATCCTTTCCAACTTGCCCACATATTTCTTAAATGGTGGTACCCAGAACTGGACATAGTACTCTAGATGAAGCCTAAATGGTGCTGAATAAAAGGGAACTAGTACTCCACGTGATCTGCCAGGAAAACATTTGTTACTGAATGTCCTATAAATACCTTAAGTAAATCCATGCCCAGATGATGCAGCAAAGTGATTTAAAGTGTGGGCCCTAGTTTGGGTTAGGTGGGTAGTATTTGGACTCTGCTTTGGACCACAAATTATCTTGGTCCAGCAAATATTCAAAACTCAGTATATAATGAGAACTCAAGCCTGTTTTACTGCGTGTCTTTACACTGGAGAGTTGCTTCCCACTGTTTGTACACTCAGGTAAACAGTGTTGTGCGCGTCATGCAATAAAGTGATCCCATTTTTCTATATTATCTTTTTATGAAATGGTTGTACCAGAGGCGGATCTCCAGGTCAGTTTCTTAATAGGGAAAATGGTTCCTCTCTGCCATTTACAGAAATGATGAAATTCATTGTATACAGACTGTGCTATGCCTTGAACTCTGCTCATAACTTGCTTTTGAAATCTGAAATATTTTCCCCAGTTGCTTTTGTGATGTCTGCGTTACAAGAGGCTGAACAAGGAGAACTTTAAAGGTTTGCTCAGTTGCTGTTTGTAAGTTGCCTGTAGAGATATCCAATCAGGAAAGAGGGGTTATGTTTCATTTTGTTGAAACTTGACAAAACCATGGAAACCCTCCACCCAGGTCAGTTCAGGTCAATGCAGGTTTAATTGTGTTTTACTTCGTGTGCTAAAAGCATTGACAAGTCTTGAAAAATATCCTATTTCAAAACAATGGCTGCGCGCCGCAAAGTAGAGATTGGATACATCCCTTCCCAACCTAAGACTGAGAAGCGGTGTGGACACGGTTGCTACACTAATGTAAACTCCTGAGATATGTACAACTTGTTCTTGCATCTTCACTAAGCACACAAATGCTAAAGCTGTTCATCTGAAAGCCAAATCTGCATCTCTTTACTGAGTTTCTCTGTCTCTGTATATGCTAGTGCTCAATGCTGGGAGAAAATTTGATGGCCCATTCTGGAACCCTTGAATTACAACGTATCAACACAGTAAAGTTAGATGATAGTTGTCCATTATAGGACAATGCTGCGTAACACTTTGGCTGGACTGCTGGAATAAATATTTCCAGTGCTGCTATTTTTGCCAAGGAATGCCTAAGCAGTCCATCTAGCACTCTGTACTGGTGGCCAAACAGATGCCTTTGAAAAGTTCACAAGTAGAGCTCATATTGGGAGTGGTCTATCTATTGCCTTCTCTTCTCCTAGTATTTGCTAATCAGATGATTGCTAGTTCTCTAGCTAGAAGGCCCACCACTGTCAGATGCAGGTGCCATGAATTAGTCTAGAGTCCTTTTACAGATGTCTGCTCCATTCCCTTTATGGGGCTGGCAGTTACCAACTGACCTATGAGCAAGGCCCATTGAGTTCAATGAGTCTTACTACTGTGCTGATACACAGAAATGCAATGAAAGTTATTTTGCCCATACCAGAAAGACCAAAACTTGCAGGAAAAATGTTCTTATTCCTTATCACTGCATCTTCTCTGGCTCTAGCATATCTTTTTTTTTTGCCAAGAGGCAAACAGAATATTATACAGTATTTTAAATGGGGAGTACAAGATATTCAAAATAACATTGATAGCTTATTTTCAGTGACTTGGCTAATTTTTCACTTTCATAGCCCTCAACATTTCAATATGCCTTCTATTTTGACCCCCCAACCCCCTTTCTTGTTAGTCATAGAGCTGATCAGCATAATATATAATTATCTTACATGTACCTAATTGGCTATTTGGTTGCAAAGTGAATCAATTTGCAATTGCCTTATGGGGATTATTTTTACATACTGCTTGGAAATTTACCATTTAGAAGCATTATGTATCATATAATACAATAATAAATTAAAATATAAATCAAGTAAGCTTGGTCCCAACAGACCCTGAATATGTGTTATCATTTATGTCCCACCATAATGAGAAGTGTTCACTTTATATTTTGCCTTTTTTGCCTTAAAAAAAAAACCTGTTACCAATCAAAGAGCCTTCCCTTATTTTATGACTACTCAGCTTGCAGTGGAGTCTTTGCGAAGGGATTTTAAATAAGGACTTCCAAAAGGTTGGGGACAGTATTTGCTGCATCACCCTTATTAAAGTATTTATTATAATGAGACTTGATCCACAGGAACAGTTACTTTATACAAGTTATATATGGAAATATTTAACCTGTTTTTATGAATCGTAAGTACTCACAGACATCCATACTCTGGGCTGATCTAGACTTGGAGCAGCTTCACTGAAATAAATGGGGCTTAAGTTATTCATGGTCCAACCCCATATAATTCAGCCTAGACCTTACTTTAGCTAGTCATAACCTATTTATATTAAATCAGTTAGTTATTTAATAGATTTACACAACATTGTCCATGTTTAAAAATATCTCTGTGTGGTTTACAAAAATTTAAAACATTATAAAACATTGTCATATATGTTAAACTACAACTAAAATACATAAGGCTAAAACATTTCTTTAGAAAATGAACAAGACTATGAAAGATCCATTTCCTAGTTGCAGTGGAACAGCAGTCTGCAAGTTGTGGTAAAACCAGCTAGATTTCTTCCAATGACCTTAATGGTCCTCTGTTCTGAATTAAGGAAGCTACCTGCTCGATAGCTTGGTCCCAAACTGTTCGGGGCTGTATATGCCATTGCCGGCAGCGACAGCTCGCACTTCACTCGGTAGGGTATTAAGGCAGTTGCTGTAACACCGTTCAGTATTGCAGTTGCTGCATTCTGCACTGCCTGCGGCTTCTTGATCGAGCGGAAGGGGGAGCCTCGAATAAAGTACATTACAGTCATCTGAACATGAGGTTACCTACACACAGAGCACAGTCATCAAGGTATCCATGTCCTGGAAAGGGCATACTTGACATTCCATCCTTGGTAGGTAATCAGCACTCCTTGCGGCATATGAGCCTCTAGTGGCAACGATGAATCCAGTAGTGCACCCAAACGGCATACCTGTTCTTTCTCAGGGAGAGCAACTGGAACAAGGACAAGCAAAGTCCCCAATTCCTGCACTGGGACACACCTACCGGTAGAGTTTCCACCTTGTCAGAATTCAGTTTATTTATTATTTGTTTATTACAAGAATTTATATCCTGTCCTCCTGCGGAAGCACTCAGGACGGCTTGCATAATATAAAATTCTGAAATACAGTGTTAAAACGACAATTATTAAAACATTTAAAATTGAGCATATGAACTAAGGAAAAAAAAAAGGAAACTAGAATAGAAAGTGTGACTGTGAAACAAATAGAGACAGAAAATCTTAAAATATCTAAAACCCTTACTTGTTAAAATGATGGTTAAATAAAAAGGTCTTTACCTGGTGCTGGAAGGAGCTTCAGTTTGTTGACTGTCATCCATCCAGACACTAGTTCAGAACATGCATGGCCTCTTCTGAGTTGGATGTTGCAGAGAAACAGAACTGGGCGTCATTGGCATACTGCTGACACCTTGCCTCCAAACTCCGAATCGTGGCTTGCAGCAGCCTCATATGGACCTTAAATAGCACAGGAGACAAGATGGTACCCTGATTCACCCTGCAACTGACAGGAGTTGAGGTGCTACTCCCTGATACTGTTTTATGGGGGTGGCCCCTGCAAGTAGGAACAGGGCCAATGTAATGCAACATCTCCAATTACCAGCTCACAGGGAGGATCGAAAAGAATGCCATGGCCAATTGTATCAAAATCCCCTGAAGGATCAAGCAGGATCAGTAGAGCTGCTCCTCCCACCATGCTCTTGGTTGTTGGCTTAGAATTGGGGTTAGCCAGCGGATCAGTGGATGGCCTTAATGAGGCAACCATCTTGCAATCTCTGCCTCATCCCATTCAGAAATGCGGAAGAACAGGCCTCTTTCATGAAATTGTGTGACAACTGAGAATCATTTTACATATATATAGAATGAAGGCCCATGACCAGGCCTAAGGACACACAACAAACTGCCTACTGCACCCAAGTTCAAGATCAAGTCAATATCTTCTGCAGCACATTGGCTTCCAGCAGAGTTCCTGATTAGCTGCGCCTTAGATAATCTCCTTCCATCCAAAACGCTTTCTATGGAAAATGGCCTTCTGTTGCAAACAGTGAAGAGTTGCTCCTGTTGAGCATCTGAAGCTGGCAGCACAAAATTATGTGGAGTAGTATTACAGGAAAGGTTTGATTACTAGATCACTTAATTTGAACTAATCACTGGACTAGAAAGAGAAATGCTGGACAATCTTAATCCCGCTTCTCACTTATACCTTGGCCCTATATCCAAAGCCAATCTTGGTGGGGGACAGAAACTGATGCCTTGTCTAAGATATCAGTGAGCAGCAAATGCTGCCAAGTGTTGGGGGTATGGGTAGTAGGCTAAATCTGACCTGTTCCCTTCTCTATATTCTATCTCAGCTTCCACAATGCAGTTCTACACATTTCATCTCCCAATTTTCTAGGAAATAAGGAAACAGAGACAAGACTACAACCCTCTGCAAGGTTTGACAGTAGTTAAACAAACTTTTGTTGAAATATACTGAATAATGCATAAAACATGCGGCCCTGCTAATATTTTTCATGTATTTTGCAAATATTCAAAATACTTCCATGAAATAATCTACACCTGCTTACCTGTAGAAACTTCCCAACAACAGGCCCCACAAAGGTTCAGAGCCCTCGTATGTGTGATGCACAAAGACCACAAAAAAGAACACAACTTCACCCAAAATCCTATTTCAACATACAGTTTCATATTTCTGGATATACCTGTTCTCAGAAGGTATTTCAAGAGTCATGCAGTGGACACCAAAAGCAAATAAATAGCAGCACCCTGCTGGAACAATCACATACTTGAATTGTGGTTGCAGTCCTCACAGATAGATGCCTATATTCTTAGTGAAGTACTTGGAATTCATGGAGTAGATGTCCAACTCTTGTTCAGCAAACAGTTCAACAATTATTTGCAAATACAAAAAAGAGCAAGGGAAAAAAGGTGAGAGAACATATAATAAATATCAAAGCATAATAATCATTTATGCTACTCTTAATATAAA
This sequence comes from Varanus salvator macromaculatus, assembly GCA_023646645.1. Taxonomy (NCBI): domain Eukaryota; kingdom Metazoa; phylum Chordata; class Lepidosauria; order Squamata; family Varanidae; genus Varanus; species Varanus salvator. The sequence goes on along the minus strand of JAIXND010000624.1, from coordinate 25,692,322 downwards.
AAGACAAAGGAGATAATGGGTTCTAATGTGTATGTTAATATAAAAAGTCCATTTATCCAATAAGCATCTATATATATTTATTTAGTTATTTATGCATGTATTTATATGCTTCCTGTTACTGCCAAAAGGCCTTCCTAGGCAGCTTACAACAACATATTAAACATATTAAAACAACATATTAAATGTATGTATAAATAACAAAATATTAAAACCTATTAAAACAATTAAAATATTAAAACAATATAACAATAATATAAAAAGACCACCAGCATTCACAGGACTAATATTATTAAAAAAAAAATGTCTTCACCTGGTGCCAAAAAGAAAATAAAGATGGTGCCAGGCAAATTTCCCTAGGGATGGGGAGCAGCAGTAGAAAAGGCCCTTCACCTATTTGCCACCCCCTCACCTCTCTTGAGAGAGATGAGATTGATTCTGCAGGAGAAATGTTCAAATGTAGCGAGAGCAGTAAGATACACAGTCTGTTGAAGGATATGTGGTGGGTGTTTATCCTTCTAAGTTTGAAGTATAAATCTCTTCGCGACGGTAAGTGTTCTCAGTACCCACTTTTGTTGTCCATATGTTAATCTACATCACAGGGTTGTAATTTAAAAGTATGAACATCTGCTATTATCACAGATTTTTCAAGAACAAATTTTAAACAAGCAATGACTTCCAATCAAGCGATGCCACTATAAGACAACCTCAGGAAATAGTTTGATTATTGCATGCAACTATTTTTACTAGAAGCATTGGAGTCTTAATTTTTCAAAACACGGCTGAGTGGAGCAATCTTATGGTGCTTGGGATGGTGCCTCAGAGGCCACTGGCCAGGTAGGAACCCTGACAAGGTCGTCTACACAGCCATGACCTCAGGAGGGGAAAGTCTGAGCAAGGATGTCTCCCACTGCCATTGCAGAAAGTTCCGCAATGGTTCTTCTTCTACGTTCCCAGTGGCAACCCTGGAAAAGGATCCAAAAGGGAGAAAAAGGGGTAGGGCAGTGGCAGGAGGAGATGATGATTCACTGAGCTTTCCTGTCTGTCCCCACCCAGACATGGGCCCATCTAGCCTAAGATAACAATATTAGAGGAATAGCTGGTATAAAGGCCTGTGTCTTGCTAGCAGGGCATTGGCTGGACTGAAGTCTAGCCATAAGATTGCACACTAAATGATGCAGCCAGTTTTCTGCAGGAGGTCATATGGTGGTGGGATCCTCTGATTTTAGAGAATCAGAGCAAACAGCATTATTTCCATTATGAAGCCAGAATTTACACCATGAAGTATGGAACGTTTTATCAATCACTCAGCTTTGAAATATTGAACAAATGCTCCTTACTTCTCACTCTAAAAATAACTGCTTACAGTCAGCTAAACTAGGCAAACTGGAGTACCTTTCCAGAAGCAACTGCAGTGAAAGCGTTTTGCAAGTGAAGGCTACAAAATGAAAATGATTTCATGAGGACATAAACCAATAAAGGTTTGCAACAATTTGGTCACACCTGTGATCAAACAACACACACAAACAGGGAGGTGAAGATTTCTTCTCCAAAAGGCCATCCAGCCTGATCCAAAGATTAAATATCAGACTTGCTTAATCACTGAACTGCTTTTTCCATAAGATGACACCTACTCAAATATTAAAAAGACTAAAGTGCAGGCCAAGTTGGCAAGGAATTAGAATTTGTTTATTCAGTTTGGCTTTACTGAAAGTATAAAATATCTCTAATTCTAGGTAGTGGTTATATAACACAGTGATAATAGTGCATTTTTCTTTAGAAAGGAAGAAAGAAAAACAGAGTGGTATAAGAATAACTTCGAAGTAGTCAATGAGTATTTGCTTTATCTCATCCAACTTGACAATCCAAAAAATTGATTTGTTTTCTTGAATTTGTCCAGATTAAAAGCTTTGTTTGCTGGACAAATTCACATTTGTGAATTTCACATTTTAAACAGCCCTGTCCCAAACCACTACCATACCAACTCCACATGGCATGCACCGTCTTTCCTACAAGGAGGATGAGAGCAATAGCAGAGAAGAGCAGGACTTGCATTAATTTTGAAAAGCCAAAATTCTCATCTATGTGCCTGTTTAGTGACCCTCAGTGACCCTGTGCAGAGTTCAGTATCCAGATGTTGCCACTTCTACAAAAATGGTTATGTTTCAACAGGTTCTTATTTAAGAAGGAAACATAAAAATGGATGAAAGAGGAAGGGGGTGTGTGTCTGAAATAAAGAAATGGGCAAGCAGGTAGGCAAGCAGAGGGAATGAGGAATAGTCAACTATTTGGGACTAGCCTGGCAGGCAAAAATTCTGATTTATTTATTTATTTATTTAAAAATTTATATGCCGCCCCTTGCAATAGCCTCGGGGCGGCTTACAGCATAATACATAATACAATAACAATACATTATTAAAAACATATAGCAAATTTAAAAAATTCCATTTAGCGTATTAGGATTTAGTGGTATTGTGACTCAGAGTTGGTATGTTTGAACAAAATTGGTTCAACATCACCATAATTTCTTAGGAAAAAAAGACCAAAGAGAAAGATTTTAAAAAGTAAGGGAATGAGACCTGTAAAAATTAACAGGTGAAAAATAATGCAGTGAAAAAATAAAATGGGGTTCATGTTGCAGGCTGACATGAACAGTGAACCCTGGATCTGATAAGGGTCTCCTGGTAATTTAGGAGAACAGAACTGTTTAATGGGATTTACTTTATAAAAAAAAGTGCTTAATATTACAGCCTAAAGCATTATTTTGATAAATAACTCAGATTGTTTTTGGATCATGTTTATAAATTATTTGCCTAATGCAACCAAGTTCAGGCAATCCAGCATTGTGAAATCACAATGTCTTAGGAGTTATTCTGGACCTGTATCCTAGACTAGTGTGGGCCCCTTGAGGATCTCCAGATGATTTGGACTACTACCCCCATTGCCCCCAGCCAGCATAGCCAATGGTGGGGGATGATGGGAGCTGTGATCTCCAGATGTTTCGGTTTACAAATTGCTCACTACCTTGTCTGAGCATCCTTATTAGGAATACGCGTGGCAGTGCAAACTCCGAGATTGAGCAAAAAACAGTTGCAATTCTGCACCAAGGTAATCTGGAACTAGCGTCAAGAAAAGTGGGACTTCAGTGACCTCTGCACACAAATTAAAATGGCAAAATTTAAATAATTTCCATCATTATTTGAGATTTGTTAATAATGGAGAGAAACAAGGAGCCGTACAAAGTATTTGAAACTCCAAGTTAATGACTGGAAATCTTACTCTGTCTCCCTCTATGACTTCTGAGATGTTAATGTTGCTCACACACCCTACGCTCAATGAAAACCGACATTCTCAGGAAAGCAAATTCGACAGCCCTCGCAATTCTGGCTGCTTCTGCTGAATTCTAGCAGGCACACAGACTTGGGGATACCTGCTTGGATCATGGATTATGTTCTTTTTCCTTCCTACTAGCCGGATCTTTAAGTAGCTCACTACTCAGTTCCCATGTTCACCTCCATTTTCCCTCTGGTTTCTCTACTTCAGCCATTTACATGCAATACCATTTACTTAGCAATCGCCCTGTGATCAGAATGCACGTTGAAAATTTGGATCTTGACTGTGTTTTTGGTAAGGCATGCAAAACTGTACCCTTCTTGGTGTTCCTCACCCCATGCAACGCACATTCTGAGAGGAGGAAAAACAACAAACCTATGCTGGAAAAAGGAGCGTTGCTCAACAGTAGGCATTTGGCAGGCAACATGTTCCTAGATTGCATCTCCAACAGCAGGACAGAGTTGACATACTCGACTAAATGGTCCAGTGATCTCACTTAATATATGGCTGTTCCTATGGTCTTTCAACCTTGCGTCTTTTCACCTCCAGACTACAATTCTCAGCATTCTACAGTGTTATACTGCAACACATCGGGAGAGTGCCAGGTTAAGGGAGTAAGGAAATAATCCTTGAATGTGGATTGTTCTGTTGATGCTCTTAGTTGTGAAGTAGTGTCCAACCCATCGCAACCCCACAGACAACATTCCTCCAGGTCTTCTTGTCCTCCACCATCACCCGGACGGTCCACCTAAGCTCACACCAACTGCTTCAGTGGTTCCATCCAGCCACCTCATCCTCTGCTGTCCCCTTCTTCTTTTGCCATCTGTTGTTCCCAGCATTAGGCTCTTCTCCAGGGAGTCCTTCCTTCTCATTAGGTGGCCAAAGTATTTGAGTTTCATCTTCAGGATCTGGCCTTCTAAAGAGCAGTCAGGGTTGATCTCCTCTAGGACTGACCGGTTTGATCGCCTTGCGGTCAAGGGACTCGCAGGTGTCTCCTCCAACACCACAATGCAAAGGCCTCAATTCTTTGGTGCTCAGCCTTCCTTATGGTCCAACTTTCACAGTAAATCGTAGGCAAAATCCAGTGAGACATTATGCATGCATTGTCTTCCTTCCTTCCTGCCAATTTTCTTCTGCAAATGGTGGATCTCTGTCATGCAAATGAGACACACAGTTTACAGAAGGAAAGCTTAACACTTCCCAAAGGAAGCCTCCAAATGAATGAGCCCCCAAATGAGCCCCCATGTGACCTCCAGTGACCTGATTCCTTCTGGAAACAATGTCTGCTTTTTTTGTGCAACTTGATATTGCACAAATGGGAGGGGGGTCACTCACACAACAGAATTGGTGGGTTGTAGGAGAACTGGTAGGACCCCAGTGCCTTTCCTGGTTTTAGGAAAATACTATTTTTTTTTAAATGCCAGAAAAAAATTGTTAAAGTGTTTCTTTTTTAAAGGTGCAAGGCTTAATTCAGGATGGAAAAAAGGCCACAGTTTGGCACCAATTTTTTAAAAGAGGTAAACAATGGATAGTTAGATTTATGAGATTTTTTCCAAGCATGTTTTCAGGCATTTAGATGGCAGGTCAAAATCTGGGTTCAGGTTCAGTGAACAGGGCAAACTTGTACTTCATGTTTGGTTCCAACTCGAGAGAAAATGATAGCTCAGCAGAGTTCCTGGATTTCAGTTCAAGTCAGTGAACAAAGAAATGGGAAAATATGAAAACCAAAGAGGGAACTTTTTTCCCTACACTGATTTTCCAAATTCTAACGGAAGCTTCAGGGAAATGATTATCTGGCTGGGGTGAAAGGCAGGATTTCTTGACTCAAGAGTATTCTAAAGCAGTTGTGGATGACAGTTGGGCAGAAGCAAAAGATTCTGATGGATGTGTTGCAGAGCTGGGGAGAATAAGAAGGGGAAGCAACATGAGCAGAGAGTAAGTGTTGGGTAAGCCTAGAGGAATGTTGCCCATGGGGTTGCGACTAAACAACAAAAGCCAACATGAAAGTGAGGCAACAGAGGAGCAAAAATGGATGAACAAAGAAGCTTCAGGGGAAAGAAGTAACAACCAGACAGGGCCAAACTCCACACAACATGCAATCCCAAGAAACTTTTTTCTTTGCTGAAAACATTGAAAGGTGTTTTAGAAACATAGAACATAGAAACAGTGAGTCAGAAGGGGCCTCCCGGGCCATCTAGTCAGAACCCAGCTCTAGCTGGCTCCGCTCACGACATGCTCACCATGTGCATGTCTAGCCTATCCTTGAACACCCTCACTGACGGGGCCTCAACAACCTCTCGTGGAAGCCCATTCTATACCTTCGGGGTCTAACTGTCAGGAAGTACTTCCTGGCATCCAAATTTTGAACCTTGGTTCCTTGAGCTTGGCTCCGTTGGAGCACAACCTGCCCTCCTCTGCAGGGGAGAAGAGGTCTTTACTCACCTCCACATGACCTCTCCTCACATACTTATATTTTGCCACCAGATCCCCTTGGAGTCTCCTCAGGCTGAAAAGACCCAGTTCCCTCAGTCCTGTCTCATACAGCTTTCCCTACAATCCGGCCACCATCCTTGTGGCACTGCACTGCACTGACTCTAACCTGGCTATATCCTTCCTGTAATGAGAGGCCCAGAACGGAATACAATACTCCAGTTATGGGTGCACCAGAGTCATATACAGGGGTAGTAATACCTCTCAATCTAGTAGCCACACTTCTGGCCATGCCACCAAGGGTGGCTTTTGCCATCTTGATTGCTGTGTCACACTGCTGACTCATCTTTAGCTTGCAGTCGACCAGTACCCCGAGATCCCTTTCACAAGTGCTGCTCTCCAGCCACTTGTCCCCTAACCTGTACTTATGACACCCATTCCTATGCCCCAAGTGCAAGACCTTGCAATTAGCCACATTGAATGCCATCCTATTGTCTCCTGCCTACTTCCATAGTCTGTCTAGATTCTTCTGGATCCGGAGTACCTGCTCCTCAGCTGTGGCCATTACCCCCATTGATCATCTGCAAATTCGATCAGCAGATTGTTCACCCCTTCTTCCATGTTGCTGATGAAAAGATTGAACATGATCAGCCCCAGGACAGAGCCCTGCAGGACCCTGCTCATCACTGGCCACCATCCTGATGATTCCCCACTAATGGTTACCCTCTGCTTTCGGTCAGTTAACCATGCCCTAATCCATCAGACTGTGCTTTGGTGTATCCCAAAACTCCTCAGTTTCTCAACCAGGATATCATGGGGCACTTTGTCAAAGGCCTTGCTGAAATCCAGGTAAAGCACATCCACTGTGTCCCCTCCATCTAGCCACCTTGAAACCTTTTCATAGAATTCCACAAGGTTCATCTGGCAGGACCTGTTTTTGCAGAAGCCATGTTGTGTGGCTGCCAGCCTCCCTTCCCTATCTAGGGTTACTAGGTCTCTCGCTATTATGAGCCTTTCCATTGTCTTTCCTAGAATGGACGTAAGGCTAACTGGTCTGTAATTCCCCATGTCCCTTCTGCTACCCTTTTTGAAAATTGAGACCACTGACGCCACCCTCCAGTCCTCTGGAACGTCACCTGTTCTCCACAAGACCTCAAAAATGGAGGCCAGTGGGCTTGAGGGAACCCCCACCAACTCTTGGGTGTAACCCGTCAGGACCTGGAGACTTTATAACATCCAGTGCCCTGAGGAGTTCCTCAATTTCTTGGGGGGGGGGGCTTTAATCTGTGCCCCTAAGTCCCCAGGATCTCCCCCATCCTGCTTTGGGGAGAACACAGAGGCAAAATAGTAGAGTAGAAACTTGTCTTGCTGCTGGTTTTGTGCTTAACTCTCCCTTCTCATTTATTTCTCCTCTCAAAAGTTTCTAGATGCAACTTTATCCTTTCAAACATGCAATCCGAGCCCTATTTTGAGGGGGGGGGGGAGAGAAAGCAGCAGCAGCAAAGTGGGGAATGGGTTAATTATCACTGCTTCTCACTGCAACTTCCTTCTCGTCATAATTCTTTTCAGCAAAACAGAATGCCAGGTCCTATTTTTCATTCACATGGTTCTATGTAAAATGCAGCCTAGTTCTCAGAGGCACTTTTGCAGTAAAGGCAAGCTTCTGACTATTATTTTTGGCTTTAGAGGGGCACTTTTACCAGGCTGTTTTCTAATAAAGAGCACATGGGTACCGAGTCTCGTTTTGGGCACTGATCATGATTTTCCCCTCCTTCATGGATCACTGCCTTGTCGTGGCGAAGGGGCTTGCGTAGCTCAATGAAGCTATGAGCTATGCCGTGCAGGGTCACCCAAGACGGACAGGTCATAGCAGAGAGCTCTGACAAAACGTGATCCACTGGAGAAGGAAATGGCAACCCACTCCAGTATCTTTGCCATGAAAACCCCATGGACATGAAACCCAAAAGGCAAAACGATATGACACCGGAAGATGAGCCCCTCAGGTCGGAAGGTGTCCAATATGCTACTGGGGAAGAGCGGAGGGCTAGTACTAGTAGCGCCAGAAAGAATGAAGCGACTGGGTCAAAGCCGAAAGGACACTCAGTTGCCGATGTATCTGGAGGTAAAAGGAAAGTCCGATGCTGCAAAGATCTTTACTCCATAGGAACCTGGAATGTAAGATCCATGAATCAAGGCAAGCTGGACGTGGTCAAACAAGAGATGACAAGACTGAACATCGACATCTTAGGAATCAGTGAACTAAAATGGACAGGAATGGGTGAATTTAGTTCAGATGACCATCAGGTATACTACTGCGGGCAAGAATCCCTCAGAAGAAATGGAGTAGCCTTCATAGTCAATAAAAGAGTAGGGAAAGCAGTACTGGGATACAATCTCCAAAATGACAGAATGATCTCAGTTCGAATCCAAGGCAAACCATTCAACATCACAATAGTCCAAGTCTATGCCCCAACCACTGGTGCTGAAGAGGCTGAAGTTGACCGGTTCTATGAAGGCCTACAACACCTGCTAGAATTAACTCCAAAAAATGATGTCCTTATCATCATGGGGGATTGGAATGCTAAAGTAGGAAACCAAAAGATAACCGGAATAACAGGCAAGTTTGGCCTTGGAGTACAAAATGAAGCAGGACACAGGCTGGTAGAATTTTGTCAAGAGAATACGATGGTCATAACAAACACTCTTTTCCAACAACCCAAGAGACGTCTCTACACATGGACATCACCAGACGGTCAACACAGAAATCAGATTGACTATGTGCTCTGCAGCCAAAGATGGAGAAGTTCTATACAGTCAGTAAAAACTAGACCAGGAGCTGACTGTGGCTCAGATCATGAGCTTCTGGTGGCAAAATTTAGGCTTAAGTTGAAGAAAGTAGGGAAAAGCACTAGGCCACTCAGGTATGACCTAAATCATATCCCTGATGAATATACAGTAGAGGTGACAAATAGATTTAAGG
>JAIXND010000624.1:25652945-25683403 GCA_023646645.1 Varanus salvator macromaculatus | reverse complement strand
AAATACTTTGGCCACCTAATGAGAAGGAAGGACTCCCTGGAGAAGAGTCTAATGCTGGGAACAATAGATGGCAAAAGAAGAAGGGGACGGCAGAGGATGAGGTGGCTGGATGGAGTCACTGAGGTGGTTGGTGTGAGCTTGAGTGGACTCCAGGGGATGGTGGAGGACAGGAGGGCCTGGAGGAATGTTGTCCATGGGGTCGCGATGGGTCGGACTCGACTTCGCGACTAACAACAACAACAACAACATGATTTTCCCAGTAGTTTCAATGTCATGTTCACTTCATCTTCTTCCACCTAACTAGGATAATGACACACAACCTACTTCCATAATTAAATTCTATAATATGCCACATGCAGTGTTGTATCCACAGAAGCCAACTGGCAAATTGAAAGACTGAAAGAAGAGGAGGTGCATAATTGGCCAAAAAAGGGTGGGATGGTCACCATTGCTCCAAGATTATCAGTCTTAGCCAAGGCTTTGGGTGCAGATGCTCATTGATAAAATTGAGCAATTCTCGTCTACTCCGATACTGTGGATGGTTGTTGGAATTCTGAAAAGAATTATATTTAAGAAACCTTGTTATTTATTGACATACTCATATACAATAAGGTATCGTAAGCTTTAAAGTTCATTAATGACTTTACAGATCCAGACTTACATTGACTAGAAGTGCCCTCATAGCCATAGGAGTATATGGAACTAGTGCTTTCCAATTGTGGGTACAACTCAGCAGATTACAAATGTTCAAGGGTTATGTCATCTACACATTCTGGGAGAACTTTGTGCTTTTAGTCTTCTGTATGACACATACGGTATGTCACAACTGAGGTCACAAACTCCAGAAAAGACATGTGGACACTGGCACGGCAGAGGCAGACTTTGTGGATTGGTGGGCGCTCAATTCTTTGAATTCCCTTTTAAAAAACGGAATTAACTGTCTCGATATTTTAAAGAACCTTTTAAATGTTCTTAATCAGAACATGACTGCTGTTAAAATGCTGTGTGATTTGTACTGTTTTCAATAAAAATACTCTTGTGAACTGTTAATGTAGCCACCCTTGCTTTTCAGATAACTTTCAGTGGGGCTAGCTCTGGTTAGCTGAATAAAAGAAGTTCCATGAAGTACAGCCACTAATATGCTTCAGACATGTTGGAATGTATAGATCAGCCACTGGCATAATTTAACAATTACTTGCTTTTAAGATTTTGTCTTCTTGTTTAACCAGATGAACAAATAAATATCAGTTCCAGAACTATGTTTTTATTGCAGGTCTTTAAAAGGAATATCCTGTAAATTGAAGCATAAAATGGTATCACTCAAGCCACTGCTCTGAAAAGATGGCTCTAGCTTTTCCTAACAGATTCGTAACTCAAATTAGTCATATGTCATAGTTGAAGACAAGAGTTTATATTTTATTTTAATACAGAAAAGCAAGAATTCATGGGAAATGTCCAAGAAAGAAAAGGAAAATCAACGAATAAGGAAAGGAAACCAGGCGAAAATTTCCTGGTTGAAAGGCAAAGTACAAAGTAAGTCTTATTATTATGCTGGTGCAGCTCATCATCTTCTTCGGTTAAAGAGAGATGTGCCCATGTCAGCAGGTGTCCTTTCTAGGTATACTTGGTTAGATTAGGAATTGCAGGCATAAATTAAGCCTCCATCCAATAAGCAGAACACGGATGGCACTCTGGAAGTGGATGGCTATGGAAGACAACTCCATAGCTTCCCAAAATCTTGATCCCAGGCAAGCTGGTCTTATATTTAGTTAGGGTATGGTTTCGTTTGTTTGTTCTTAATCTCATTGCTACTTATTTAAATAAGCAAACATTTTCCCTTTTATTTGATCCATTTAGAAAAATGAAATCCAAATGGATAACCATCTCATTGTACCAAATGGTTATCCAAATGGATAACCATACCAATTCTCTCCGTCCCTTCATTTTCAGCACTTCATCCATTTCCTCCCAGTGTTCTTACTTACCAGTATCTTTTTGTTCCCAAGTCTTTACTCATCAGGAAGGAACTTCAGTCTCTTGACCATTTTAACCACCATTTTCTGCCCCAGAAAGTCTGTATTCTGAGCAATGTGGGAATTACAATACTATTTGCTTCTTCCATCATGCATCTCCAGGTAGTAATCTCAGACCCAGAGTCTGTGTCCAGCAGGTGGTCACTTCTTCAGACCATACCTTGGAATTTGATTTATTCCATGAAAACCTCACTGCAAGCAAGAGTAGATAACATCAGTGAGCTATCCCCCTTACATCCAAGAGCTGTTTCCTACTTAGTTATCATAAATTCAGGCCTATCTGCATATGTATGAAGTCAGTTCAGTATTTTCCACAGAGCTGGATTCAATGTAGAGAGCAGCCTTTGATCTGCATGCACCTTCTGTTGGAAAAACCAGACAGAACAGGCATGTCAACAAAGATGCAGAATTATTCCCTACAGTTCTTGTTTTGACCCAAGTATGAGGCTGAATTCTCTCACGTGGTAAAGCTAATTTTGGACTCTACCGCTGCTCACAAGGTGGAAAACCCCTGTCTAAAAACACCACCACCTCCCTCTGCACTGAAATTTATCATGTCAAGGAGAAGGGTAGGATAAAACCTACTCTCTGATACACGAGTGTTCTGTGTGGGGAAAATATTCTGTGCCCTTGAGCATTTCATCACATAAATTCCAACGGGCAGGCAGAAGCACATAGCAAAGGCACAGATTTATCACCAAGGCTTTAGGGTGTAAGCAAACTTATTCTAGTCTGATCTGGACAACCTCCTGCTGAAAATCCTAAAACAGACATGTGCAAGTCAACCAAAGTTTTTGGGAGATGGATTTAGACACAGCTTTAGACTCAGACATTCAACGGATAGCAAGTGGACAGTGGTTCAGTATCTTCTGGGCTCTCTTTATACAGGCCTAGTCAATAAAGTCTGCTTATAAACATGAAGTGAAGGCTAGCCTCAGCTTGGAATCAGTGTAGGCTCAAGTTTTTAGGATTTATAGGGAAGCTCATGAAGGAAAGCTCACAACAGAGTAATACCAAGTCCAGGCTATTACTCAGTTGTTTTTAAAAAAGCTACACAGCCATTTCACACCAGATTCTTTCCCAAATCACTTATCCTTTGTCTGTTGTCCTGTCACCAGCCCATTTACTATTGTCCTCTCCCCTGAATAGAATATCTCTACTTCCAGGGGGGACAATTAACCTACATTCCTATTCACTGGAAGCCAGTGCAGAGCTTGAGTTCAGACACAACAACCTCCCTTGCTTTTCAAACAAGGTCCTCTAATCAGATTGCCCGCAGCAGCAGCAGCAGGGCCAGCCGGACCTTCTGCTGTGAGGAATGATCACCAGCAACAGTGGGGCAGAAGAGGGAAAAAAAAAGGAAAAGCAATTTCCCTGGGTTGACTGCCAATTTGCAGAGTAAAAGAAGCTCTTACATGGAATCACCGTGACACAGGGCTCTTTGGCACAGGAATCTGCAGAGAAAGCCAGCCAGCCAGCCAGGATTAGGTTATCACAAGAACATAAAGAAAATCCATGTCCGATCAGACCAAAGGGCCATCTAATCCAGCACTCAGTACACATGGAGACAAACCAGCTGCCCACAGGATCCTTCAGGCAGGGTGGGTATAAGACCTCCTCCTGCCCAAGTTCCTCAGCAACTGCTATATGCAGGCATGGCTGTACTACCTTCTTCTCTGATGAAGGTATTACACAGTCCTGGTACTAGTTAGGCTAGTGGCCACACAGAGCCTCCTCCTCCGTGAATCTGTCTCTTTTAAAGCCATCCAAATTGGCAGCCATCACCACTTCCCATGGCAGCAAATTACATAGTTAACTATATGTTGTGTGAAGTACTTTTCTCTGTCCCAAACCTTCCACCAATTAGCTTAATGGGATGACCCCTGTTGTCCTTCTCTGTATTTATTCCAACTCAACAATATCCTTTTGTAGGTATAACAGCCAGAACAGAGCACAATATTCTAAGCATGCTCATACTAACGATTTGTACAAAGGGAGTAAGATCTTGGCAGTTCTCTTTTCTATTCTGTTCCTAATTATGGAGTTTGCCTTTTTCACAGCATCTGCACACTGGGTTGACATTTTCACTGAGCTATCTGCCCCAAGATCCCTTTCTTGCTCAGTCACTGCTGGTTCAGAATCTATCAGTGTATACTTGAAATTGGATTTTTTTGCCCCAACATGCATTACTATACACTAGCCATTTTGATGCCCATTCTGCCAGCTTGGAGTGATCCTTTGGAGCTTCTCACAATCCCCTTTGGTTTTAACTCTACTTTGGTGCCAACTGCAAACCTGGCCACTTCACTGCTTACTCATTCCAGATCATTTATGAATAGGTTCAAAGGCACTGGTCCTAATACAGAACCCTGTGGGACTCAATTAGCTACATCCCTCCATTAATCCCCACTCTCTGTCTTCTATTTTTTAACCTGTTAGTGATCCATGATTCCCCCATATCTTATATTCCATGACTGCTTAGTTAGTTCAGGAGCCTTTGGTGAGGTATTTTGTCAAAAGCCATTTGGAAGTCCAAGCAAACAATGTCTATTGGATCAACCCTGTCTGTGTGCCTACTGGCACTCTCAAAGAAGTCCAATAGGTTAGCAAGACAGGACTTCCTGCCATGTTCTTTTTCAGTGGGCTTGTCCCTCTACGTGCTTACTGATTCTGTCTTTAATACTGCTCTCTTTGTCCAGAAAAAATATTAAGCTAACTGGCCTGTAATTCCCTAGATCCCCCTGGTTCCCCTTTTAACAATGGTGTTACCTTGGCTGTTCTCCAGTCTTCTGATACAAAGGCTGATTTTAGGGACATCTTAAATATTGTGGTAAGGTCAGCAATTTCATGTTTGTGTTGAGAATTCTAGGCTGGATATCATCTGGACTGATTTACTGACATTCAGGTTGTCAATAAGTTTGAGAATGTCATTTTTTTGGGTCACTATCTGCCTTAATACACTCCCCAGAGAGGTTTGCCTGGTGCTGACGTTACATTCTTTTCGGCGCCAGGCAAAAATCTTTTTATTTGCCCATTATTTAATTTTTAATTAGGTTTTAACATTGTCATGCTCAGTATTGTACTTTGTTGTGATTTATTTACTGTTGTAAGCCATCCTGTGACATCTCGTAAAGGATGGGGTACAAATATTGTTAATAAATATTTTTCCATTTTTCAGAATACATATATCTTGGCAGTTCAGAAACATATCTGCTCTTCATCCTCTACTGAGAAGATGGATAAAAAAATAATTCAGCTTCTCTGCAATTTCTTTATTCCCTGAGCACTCCTTTAATTCCATTATTGTCCAATGGTCCAACTATATCTTTAGCTTTCTTCTGCTATATTTAAAGAATCCTTGATGCAGTTACTAATACGCTTCTCAAACTGATTCCTTGCTTCTCTGATTGTGTCCTTGCATCTCCCTTGTACAAGCTTGTGGTTCCTCCTCTTTTCATTTGAGCAAGACTTCTTCTCCCTTATTATTTCTGCATTAATGATGCTGATGAGTTCTTGGACCTCATGCTCTCACTTGTGGTTTACACATCATCTGTGCCTCTATTATAATATGTTGGCATAATTTCCAAGCACTCTGAAGTGAATTAAACTTCTTAATTCTTCTCCTCAGTGTCACCAGTTCCCCCATTTTTTTAGAAGTTTCCTATTGAAATCAAATGCAACTGTGTTTGGCCTCTTCAGCAGTCTTCTTTGTAACTGTATATTAAATCTGATACCAGCACGGTCACCTTTCCTATTTTCTTGCCCATTTCCTATTTCCTTACCTTACTGCATTCCCACAGTCCATTTGGGGGGCTACCCAGTCAAATTTTTTTTTTCATGACTCTATGAGGAGGGTCCCATTCTCCCTTAAAGAGGTGGTGGTGAGAAACCATCTCAGGACCTGGAAGAACTAAGTAACTTTGGGCTGATAATAAATGTTACCTTTTCAGGCAAGGTCCCTGAAAGTGTGGTACCTTACCAGCTTTGGGCACTCTTGGATGAGATTGATTAGGCTTCAGGCTGATAACAAAGAAGAAAGCTTTCTCTTTCATCCCAAATTATGGAATGATCTCTCCACTGAGGTCAAGCTGGCATCAACTTTACTATCTTCTCAGTGCCAGGTTAAGACTGCTTTCTTTGCCGAAGCGTTTATCAACTTCAAATAGCACGTGAGGATGTGGGGTCTTACCAGCTGATAAGCAGGACTAGCAGTATGAACTGATTTTAGTTGCTTAGTCATTAAAATGTGGTTTTAAATTTTAATGTAATTTTATGGTAGTTTTATTTTGTATTGTATTTTACTGCATTTAACAACTCTTGTTTACCACTCAGAGCTTCCGCTATTAGGTGGTATAAGAATTAAATAAGCAACTAAATAAATAAAGGGGCAAGGGAGCCTTCTAAGTGTGAAGAACTACAGTGACAAAGTGTTACCATACATGTTAGTTAAGCAACTGTGCAAGTTCAGCAACAGGGCAAGGAGATCAGTGATCCTCTTTCTTTCCTTCTCAAACAAGTAAGTGTAAATTGTGTATTCATAACTATAAATTCCCCACTGTCTCTTAGTAAACAGTGTCAGATAAACAAACCCAATAATATAAATTTAAAAATAACAAAAACAACTCAATTATAAAGGTAGAAAGCCAGCAGAAATGAGTAGACCCTCAAGTGTATTGCACCAAGTGCAACCAGTGTAAATATTGGCTGGGTAGACATAAGTTGTAGGTGTGTGCTTAGCATAATGGAATGCGCTCCCCAGAGAGGCTTGCCTGGCGCCGTCGCTATTTGCTTTTCGGCGCCAGGCGAAGACCTTTTTATTTAGACAATATTTTAATAGTTAATGTTAGGTTTAATTTATGTTTTAGGTTTATCTTTATGTATTAATTTAAATCTCTTATTTATATTTTGTTGTATGTTTTTATATGATAACCTGAGATGGGCCAGTTTTTAAATATGGTATATGTTTTTAATAATATATTTAATATTGTGAGCCGCCCCGAGGCTGCTGCAAGGGGCGGCATATAAATATTTAAATAAATAAATATTTAAATAAATAAATAAATAATGAATGCCTGGTTCTGAGGGAACAATGTGTTCTAAGGCCAAAAATGCTGATCTGGAGAAGCTAAGAAACAGAAGTTAGCCAACAAGACCTCTGGGAACCAAACAGGAGTGTCCCAATTCTTGGGTGACTGCTCCTCTGCTGTCATGGAAAATGGAAGTCTTAGGAAAGGGACCCATTCCTCGTTTCTCCAAGGTGGTAGGGGGAGATTCAATCATTAGGCACCCAGCTAAATTTGTGATGGACATGTAGACCACACAGGGTAAACTACCTGCCAGTTGCTAAGGCTATGGGTATGCTGGAGTCAGCAGTTGTGATTCATGTTGGTACCAGTGGTGTGAAGAAATGTAGTTGTAAGATCCTGGACACCAAATTTAGGGTTTAGGTAGAAGGTTAAAATTCAAGATCACCAAGGTTGCTTTTACCGGCTCCATGTGCAGGGCAGCTAGCCAGGCAAAAGCTGAGCAGTCAACATGTGGGTGAGATGGTGGTGAAGGGAGGAGAAAATGAAGATGAGAAAGTTTCTGATTGTCCAAATGTAGAAGGGTAAGAAATAGGCCGTAAGAAACATGACAGCCATTCAAGAAGGCCTAATCATCAAAACAGTAATTGCATGTGCCAAAGATGTCTGGACAGAGACACTGTACATGTGACTCCTCAGCATGCTAAGCAGTAATGGAATAATAGAAGTCCTCTTGTGGTTCAGTAACTGGTAAGTGAACAGAAAGCAGAGAGTAGGGATAAAAGGTAAATTATTTCAATAGAGGAATGTAAAGCAGTGAGGTCCTACCAGGATTTGTACTGCGTCCAATGTTTTTCAACTTGTTCATAAACAATCTTGAATTAGATTATTCATAAATAATTTTGAACTGAATAAACTTGGACAAGGAAGTGGTCAAGTTTATTGTTAACACCTAGCTATCTGGGATGGCTAAAACCAACAGAGATTGTTATGAGCTCCCAAAGGGTCTCTCCAAACTGGGAGAATAGGGATCAAGATGGTAAGTGCAGTTTAATGTAAGCGAGTGTTAAGTAATACACCTTGGGGGGCATCCCTCCCCCTTGCCAATTTCAAGTATAAACTGATAGAATCTGAGTTAGTGGTGACTGAGCAAGAAAGGCATCTTGGGGTTATGGTGGACACCCGAATGCTTGATGACAATGTTGACCCATGGCTCAGAAAAAGGCAAATTCACTTCAGGCATAATTAGGAAAAGAACGGAAAATAAAACTGCCAGTATCATATTTCTCTTATACAAATCTATGGTGCATCCACTGTTAAGAATGCTGTTCAAAGTTCTGGTTACTGTGCCAAAAAAGGTTTAACAGAGTTAGAGAAAGTGCACAAAACAGCAACTAAAACAATCTAGGAGTTGGAATAACTCTTCTCTACGAGGAAAGATCACAACAGCCTAGTCTAGAAAACATGTGTGCAAAAGGAAATGCCATAGCAGTGTCCCAAATTACGTGAAGTGTAGATAAAGCGGATAAGGAGACATTTTTTTCACTCCTTCTTAATGCTAGTCCCATGAAGCTGATTGGTGAAAGGTTCAGGACAGAAAAAAAGAAGCATTTCTTCAAACTGCACATAAACTGTGGAATTCACTTCTCGAAGATGCTAACTCTTGTGTCAGAGGCCTATCTCTATGTATGCCAGTTGTACAGAACTTGAGCAGGAGGGAGTTGATGCACCCGTGTCTTGCTCATGGGATCCCATGGGCAACTGGAAGACCATTGTGTGAATAGAATGGATGTCTGATCTAGCACTGCTTTTCTTATGGTTTTAAGTCTTGCGATATAGATGCTACTGTGACTTATAAGGTAACTGGATTGGGCTTGTCATCAACCTTAGCCAGCATTATTTTATCCTCAAAATGTTCTTTAATTACCTTCTTCAGGTATACTGAACTACAGGTGCCTTCACAATTCATCCTTCCTCTTCTGTACCAGATCAGGGACTGAACTGTGTTCCTAACTGTCTTCCAAACACTTTGCCATTTTTATAAAGACTTCATTATAGAGAGAATCAAGTGGGTCCCAGAAAATGCTTTTTTTTGTCACTTGAGGAATCTGCTCCATTGCTGTGAAATTTATAGCACATGTTTGATGGCACATGGTGTCAGTTGTATGAAGCTTGTCATCAGATGTTGTCTTAGACTTGATCTTCTCTGCTCAATTGTCTTCATTATCTATTAGAGAAGTTAAATATTGCTGTTCAGAAAACCAAAGTTTGAACAGAAAAACTGTTGAATCTTCTCTTTTTTCCTATAGAAAACTTGGATGGTTTACCACATAGCAGATAGCATTCAGGGAAGGTAACCATTAGTTCTTGAGAATGAGAGGTACAGACTTCACCACCAGCCATTTGTGAATCTTTATTAGTACGGCTTCTATCTTGTTTGATAACATTTATATTGTAATACATGTGACAGGGCTGGTTGTATGCAAACGTTGGCTAAGTGACATCACAACGTCATTTCCACATTTATGACTTGTGCTGTTGCTTCCGGGCTGCCTTTTTTAAGTGATGCCTTCACGGAATGGTCTTTGGCAGATTGCACACTTATCCATCTCCTGTACAACAGAACACATAAAGAGTTTGTTATGCAATCCTGCTAAAGTTTTCAAAATAATAAATGTAGATTTTTATTTCCTTTTCAGCACACTTCTGCTATTGTCTATTATTTGTCCCAGTGGAAAGTTGTGTTAATGAGTGCCAGTGGTGTCTTTAATTCCCCATTCCTTGAAGCTTAGTGTGTGGCACTGAGCCTATTACTAAGTGGGGTGAAAAGGTGATACATTTATCCCTACCTTCTTACAAAGCTGTGTGTGTCTTCAGACGAATGACTGACACTTCCAGTTTATGGTTGCCTTCTACTTCCCTTACGATCAGACTTACGTAGTGAGTCAGAATCAAAAGGCACACAGAATGATTTCTAAACACAGACAATGCAAGAACCATCCTGTCCAATTTCATCCCTTTCACAAAGATTACTCATAGAACATTATTTAACTGAAGAGGAGAAAATTAAAATGCAAAAAACAAACAAACAAACCTGACCCCAAAGTTACTGCAATGGCTGCAGGTCTAGGAAAAAAAAATTCTCTGCTAAAATTGTCTTAGTTATATTCTGAAACAGTTGAGGTCTTCTTCAGCAGGGGAACCCAAACAAAACCTGCCCACTACAGAATTTAGTCAGGATTGCACTTAGAAGTATACATTGAAAGTAGAAAACAAAAGATGCAATTTGTTGATGCCTATGGTAGTTTTACATATGATGGGTCAAAGTTCAGTGCTGTATTGCATTAGTGTTTTTCTTTGAAATTTCTGCTTTTGGATATTGCCCCCCTATTTTTCTGGTGTATTTAGTACATTACTTGCATGAATTAAGAAAGAATTGTGCTATCATTTGGAAGTTATTTGATGTCAGTTCCCAACTTCCTAGTCTAAAAACACCATAAAGCAGCAGTGGGCACAAGCCAGACCTGGCTCTAGCTGGAGACATCTGGATGATTTGCACTTATCAGCCAGGATTTCTGATGTTCTCCTGTTTAGCAACAGAAGTGACAACTCCCTTTCCCCCTGCCCTTAATTATATGAAACGGAGAAAGCTTGGAGTAACCACGACTGGGTTTTTGTGCGGAAACCCTATGAGCGCCATCCAGTACCGGCGCTCAAAATAAATTCCCGAGATCAGAAATCTTTAACTCTAACTGTATTTATGTCTTTTGCACCAGGATGTATTTTCTGGGGTGGGCGGGCAGTTCCTAGTCCCCCCCCCCCCGGGAGATTTGAATCCAGCCCACCCCTGACGCAGAGACAGCCGAACACGCGAGCGGGTCTCTCCGGGAGCAGGGAAGGTCCCGCAGACGGAGCGACGTTCTGCGCAGGGACCGCGCAACGTGTGAAGCGCCAGGAAGGGTCCCCTCGCCCCCCCCCCCCAACCTCGGCGCTCCTCCGTGCCCACTTCTTCGGCGATTCCAGGCTTTTCCAATGTTCATTCGCAGCCCCTGAAACCCCAGGCGAAAACCGGGCCGGTCGCCGGGCAGCGGGCCTCAGGGGCTTCCCGTTTCCTCACAAACGCTGCCGCCGGCCGTGAGGCGAGGGCGCAGCAGGACGGGGAGGAGCACATCGAGCCCTCCGCAGCCCAGGCGCCCCGCCCCGGCCCGGCCGGCGGTACGAAAGACCGGCTCTTTTCCCCCCTTTCCGCCCCGCCCATGCCAGCCGCGCCACGGCCGCTTCACTCACCTCGCGCGGGCCGTTTCCCCGCCTCGTCGCGCGCGGGGACGGGAGACCCGCGGGCGCACGGCCGCCTCAGCGGGCGGGACGCCCGGGCCAATGAAGCGGCGCGCCCCCAATGACGGCGGAGGAGCGCGGCCGGCGGCGGCGCGCACGCTCTCTGGCGCGCGCCGGCCAACAGCCCCCTCCTGCTCCGCCTCCCCCCTCCTGCGTCTCGCGGGCGTCTGCGCGAGGCGGCGCGTGCGGGCGCGAGCGAGCGAGCGAGCGGCAGGCTCCGCTGGGGCGGGCCGACTGGCTGACTGACGGGCGGGCGGACGGCGCGCGCGCGCCCGTCAACGCCGCGCGCGCGCGCCCCTGCCGCCTATTCCTCCCCTCTTCACCTCCCGAGAGAGCGCGGGAGAGGGTGCGCGCGCGAGAGCCATGGCCGGAGCTCAGTGACTGCCTGCCTGACAATAGACGAGAGCCGCAGGGACGCCCGCCGCAGTCACCGCCACAGAAGCGAAGGAGGCCGCCACCGCACCCCGCTCAGCCGCGCCGGCATCGCCGCGCTCTCCTCCTCCTCCTCCTCCTCCTCCTCGCCGCACCCCCGCTCGCTCGCTCGCCCGCCCGCCCGGCGCCCCTCCTTTCCCAAGGCCGACTCGCCGGGAATGTGAGAGAAGCGGCAGCAGGAGCAGCAGCAGCAGCAGCAGGAGGAGGAGGAGGCCTCACGGGTGGCGGCGGCAGCACAGCGGCGGCAGGGACCGTGTCGTGGAGGAAGAGGCGGGCAGGCGGGCGACGGCCGAGCGGGAGCGGTGCATGGGACCGGGTGGAAGCCGCCGCCGCTCCTGACGCCGCCGCGGCCAACGACGCGTCGTGCATCGGGAGGCCGCCGAGGCCTAGCAGGCGGCGGCTGCTGCTGCTGCGGCAGGGAGCGCACCGCAGAAAGCCAGCCAGCGGGGGAGCCTCCCGCACTCACGCAGACGCCCAGCCGCGCCGGCCCGGCTCGCGCTCGCCTCGCGCGGGGATCGCCCCCCGCGCCTTTCCTCTCCTTCTCGCCTCGGGATTCTCTGCCGGGAGGGTTCAAGGTAACTTCCTCGGCCGGGCCCGCGGCGGGGCCGCCGTCAGCGGGAGGTGGGAAGCGGCGGCGGGCACGCGGGGGGACGGGGTGGGGGCCGAGGGGAGGGCCCCGGGAGGGACCGAGGGGCGGGATCCGGCCGTGATCCGTGCGGATCGGGTCCCTTCGCGTTGCGCGCGCCGCGCGGGGAACGGCGCCCCGTGAAGCCAGGCCGCTGGGGCAGCCCTCCCAGCACCAGGCTGGCAGCAACTCCTGGGCCCCGAGGGGTTGGGGGGCGACCCATCATCCTCGAGGGGGTGTTTTCGGGCCCCTTTCCTGAACTCTAACCCTCCCTCCACACCTTCACCCTGCTCCTGATCACCACAGCATATCTTTACAATCTGCCGAAATCATAACCATCTTACTTACTTAAAAATAAAATCAGTAATCTGACCCCCCCCCCCCGAATAATCTCTTCCTCAATTTAGACGATCCAGCGGATGAGCACCGACGGGGGGGGGGGAGGGAAGCCTCTGTCGTGCCTTCCACTTGGGAGCTCCACTGTAAATAAATGTGATCTCCATTCTGTTAATTTCGGCTTGGAGCTCTCCAAAGAAGGGTCACTTGACAGGTCTGGAATGAGGTCTGTGTGTGTGTGGGGAGGCACCCCCCTCCCCGATCAGTGTTTATGGTTGCGTTGCCAAGGCTTGTCGAGTTAGAATTATACCTTAATAATGCATAAAGCAGGAGAGAGGAACTGTTACTAAATTTACAGCGGAGAAGTGTTGCTAAAGCTTCTTGCACGCTGACACAATGATCCTGCAGTTGAAGCGATCTGCTTAAGGGCTTGTCCATTAATACAGCTAGCAGTTCCATTTTCAGTCTTTGTGAAATGAGTTCTGGATAAATGGAGGCACTCTAAACACTGTGGACAGGGCAAAGATAAACCATCCTTTGGATGAGCTGGTCTGTGGCTAACAGGCCCAGAACCTAAGACTACATTGCAAACTAATGTACACTGAGATTAAAAGGCAAACCAAACAAAAGGGGACTTGGATCCTAGGAGAAAATAGAGCTATTGAAAGTGAGATTTAAGGCTAAACATCCCTAAAATGGGTTAAGTTACCCATTTTTTTGAATTTTAGATATCAGTTTGAGTAAAAGTGACATCTTTCTTTTGCTCAACTCCCCTCCTTTCATTGCACGTTATAGACTGATTTTCTACAACTGAAGTAAAGGGTGGTTTTTGCATAGAGTCCCCACATATTTAGTTATTTATAAATTATATTCCTATTCTGCCCTTTTTCTTCCAAGGAACTCAACTAACTTCCCATGAACTTTTATATTCATGGTGTGTGTATATATAATATTTAAATTAATAATCTTCATACTAATGTAATATCAATATAGTTCAGGCTAACAATGTTTCAATGGCCATGAGAATGATGAGTTGACAAAGTAGGGATTGTTGTAGATAAAGCTGCCCTCACTGATGAGTGTCAAAGACTCATGTGATTCCTTCTAAAGAGTGAGAGTAGTTTTTGCGCACACAGTGATGGCTTTTATGCCTGTCAAATTTCAGCAAATGTCTACTGCCATTTAAATTGTTTTCCATGTAACTTTCACATATGCAAGTTCCCATTTTGGATTGACATATGAACAACAATATTTAAATCAGCAATTAAACATGCTTTATCAAGGCATTGATAATCTTTATCTTAGCAAAGATTTGTGTAATATTCATGGACTTACTGACTTTGTTAATGTATATTATATTATTTTCAGTAGGTTCATTTGCACTATGTAATTTTGTCTTTGCCAGTGGTAGCTTTTTTAAAGTAGTAGTCAATGTCGGTTTTAAAAATATACTTAAGTATTGTATATTTAGTTTAAAGAGTCAGTGTTTCTCCATGAAAAGGGAAAGTAAGATGTAGAAACTTAAAAAAGAACCAGTCACAAAACATTGTATTTGAAATAGATGATGGTAGTGTATAATTAATCACTGGGAAAACTTCCAGATATAAGAGTAGTTCTTTAGTGGAATAAGCTACTTAGTTTGGTTGTGTAGGATCTTTTCCTGGAGGTCTTTCAGAAAAGGCTGGATAGGGACACATGAGTAGGTACAGGCTAAGGATATGGACTGTGTGTCACCTAGCAGTTTTTCCAGTTTCTGTGGTTCAAGACATGAGGAGCAAAAAAAAAAAAAAAGATAGATTCCTAATTAGTAATGTACATGGTAACTGTCCAGGTGTGCTTAGTTTCATTATATTTACAAAATTTGCATTAAATATAATAGGTTAGTGTGTGTTTAATTACATTTTAATGCATAGTCTGAAAAGCACATTGCACTGTTGCAGAAACATGTACTAATATCAGGTAGAGAGTTTGTTACCTATTTACAGTGTTATAAATTAATTTACAAATGGGATTTTTGAATGAGAATTCTAAAACATCCCTCCCAAAAGAAAATATGAGACTTAAGGTAAAAGTGAAAGAAAAATAAAGCCAAATCTGGGTGTCAGTTGCAGTGCTTAGTGGATACCTATTGATGGGTGCACTAGTTGCATGCAAGATGGTATAATCGGAACAGAACTAGGACTGTGGGTTTGCTCACTTAAAGCTACCCTAAACATCCCATTAACCTAAACTCTACACATGAAATAAATGTCTTTTGGTCTTTTAAAGTATGATTTTTAAGGGTGGGTTAAATGTGAAGGGAGGAATAGTTGTAAAATTCTTAGAATATTTATTTGGGAATATTGATAATAATTATTCCCTTCAGTAGGGATATGTCCTCAGCACCAACCACTCCTCCATCAGTGGATAAAGTAGACGGATTTTCTCGAAAGTCCGTCAGAAAAGCCAGGCAGAAGAGGTCGCAAAGTTCCTCCCAGTTTCGGTCTCAGGGCAAGCCTATTGAGTTAACTCCACTGCCTCTGCTAAAAGGTAAGACTCTGTAGCAGCAGCATCATTTGGAAAGCAGTGTTTTAATTATGACTTGCTTGTGGTGGCAGATTCAGGAGATATTCGCTATTAATGGAAAGAAGGTTCACCCTGCATTAAAATGGACAGATTAACTGTTTTTTAATTATATAATGTGCATGTAACTTCTGTGGGTGCTTATGCCAAAGAACCTGTGATACAGATACTGAAGGCCTACTCTGCTGATAATATTAACTATAATTTTATTTGGAAATGCAGATTTTGTAAATTACTCCTTGATCCCATAGCCTGACAGTTTCCTGGAGCACTTAAGGCTTGACACTTTGGCAGCAGAAGGCTGAAACCCATTGGAAACTTTTGTATGTATTCTCTTACTGAGATGTTTATACTTTCTGACATTTTTACCAAAAGTATGTTTCTTATCAAATGCAAGGGAAAATGTCATTTTACAAGCATGGAAAATGTATGCTATGGGTATTTGGTGATTCTGATATGCTTATGTTTTGAATCTGCATTTTTTTTTAAAGAAACAGCTCATATTTTACTTTCCTGTATAGCTAGCTCATTTGCAATAAGTTAGATCTGGAAGAGTCTACATGGTTGCTGCATTCCGTAGACAGAAAAAAAGACCTAAAACTTCTAGCATGCCCCAGTCAGCTCAGTAGCTTGGCATGATCTTGGCCTAGCATTGTATATTGCCTGATTAACGTTTCCTTGTGTGGCAAACAGCTGTAGTGTCCCAGGGTACAGAGAACTGGTGCCTATTCCTTCAGTCCTTCAGCACCCAAC
Organism: Varanus salvator macromaculatus; assembly: GCA_023646645.1. NCBI lineage: Eukaryota > Metazoa > Chordata > Lepidosauria > Squamata > Varanidae > Varanus > Varanus salvator. The sequence continues at coordinate 25,667,303 of JAIXND010000624.1, read as the reverse complement.
TTAGAGATGCTTGGCTCTGATTCCAGGTCCCATCTTAGTTTGGGGCTTTTCTCCTGACAATAATGTTTCTAAAAAAAATCTGAGTAAGTACCTGACACAGGTGCTCTTAGTTGTGGCTTTCAGTCTAACAGTCTTGTGTGGACCAATTCTGCTGTAACATTGCAATGCACTTCAGGGTGTTGAAGTATGTCCCTGTTGGTTTTGGAGGTTTCTGTGTTGTTTTGATACATGAATAAATGTTATATTTCAATATTAAAATATTTTAAAAGCCATTTGGTATAAAATTCCTTATGAAACCTTCATTTTTCATGAATGAGGGAAAATAGAAGGTGCATTTTCAGTGGGCCAGCTGATAGTTCCAAAAATGGTTAAGGGTGAACAATATAAGTCAGTAGACATACAACCAGGAGTCAGGGATATTATGGGACAATGAAAGAATACAACCCTAAACTGTTGCAAACAATTATTTCTAGTTTACTAGAGATACCAGGAAAATGAGTTTGGACCTTATGCATGCAATGGCTATGCTCTCTGACTGAGCTATGCTGATTTATTATGGAAAGATTAATGAATGTCAGTATTTAAGATACTGGAGAATGTGTTTTAGTTTTTATTTAGAACTCCAAGGATAGTGAAGGCAGTTAGCAAATTAAAATAGGTTAAATGAAAAGAAACTTGGCTTGATATAAAGAAGATAATTATTTGTAATTTAGGTATAGTGCTGAAGAGACTTCTTATAGTAGGGCAAGTGGTATTCCTGTACACTGGTTAGCAAGAAGCAGTCACTTCTACATAAATTATTGGGTAACTCCCTGATACATTTAAAAAGTAGGCTGTTTTTGCCACATATAGAAGGAACATTTGGAATATTTGATGGTGGCCAATATTTTGTCATGCAAATTGATCAGCTCCTCAGATTTACAGAGAAGACTTGAAAACACCTAGGTGATTGGCTGTACCTCAGGATTAAGTGTTGTTATCTGAGAATTTAAATGAGATCAGAAAGTTTCACAAAGCTTGAAAACAAGATATTGGTGCTGAAAAGCTGTTTCCCCCTCACATGCTTGGAGAAATCCTTTGCTTTTTTTCTAGGATTATTTTAAGGTCATGGGCTCTCCCACACTAAACATTCAAAAAGAAACTGGACAGTCATCTGAGTGGGATGGTGTAAATTAGTGACCTGCAACAGCAGGGGGTTGAACCTGATGACCTTCTTGGCTCCCTCCCTCTTTACTGTTCTATGATTCTATGATAATAATCATGTTTTGTACAAAGAATGCAGATACTAGGCTTAGAAGAAACTTGAAATCTGAAATGATAAACCTATATATGTTTATGTCTGTGGAAAAATATATTTAAATTCATGCAAGGTTAAGCCAATGATTTGGAATTGAGGGCTTTGCAGTGTAATAAAATAATTGGAAGTTAACCTAGAAGTGGTCAGAATATACCTCAAGGTTCAAGCCATATGAAGAAACCTTTGCATCTTTATAGAGTAGAGGCTTGTTGTCTGGTTGCAGCAGGCCTGTACTAAACATACTGCATAGGAACTTATTCTTTGATCATATAATGTGAATGCTGAGTTTCATGTGGTGTATAATTTTTCAGATCCTTGTAATGGAGAATCTTATTATTCAGTTGCTGGGCTAAAAGAATGTTTCAGGTTTCTCAGCACCAGTACTATATTGCACAAGCTTGAATAAATACTTAATAGTAGTGTTCAGTATTTCTTGAGTGTTCAGAGCATACCTGCTGCCTAACAGGGCTATTGTAAGGATTAGTGAGAGAATGCAGTAGTGGTATCCCCATATTAGTGATCAGGTGGAGGGATGAGATTATTGGCTTGCCTATGGTCACATACTGAATTCACAGAAGAGGTAACATTTGAATGGGGACCTCTTCATTCATGGACCAGTTCTCTATCTACTGCATTGAACTAGCTTTACATGTTTAAACACAACATATTTCTAGGGGGCTAGGATTTTTTTCTGGGTTTGTTCAACTTGGTCTTTTAATTGTTTTAAATAAAATCTTGCAATAGGCTAAGCATAGCTAAAATAACAGATTCCAATTGAGGACTTCATGTGTCTTGGTAGTTGACTGGCACGCATGACAGGAGACATAAATAAATGTAATTTGAAAATAATTGTTTATGTTAGGCAGATTTTTTATAATGCTGTACAGATGAATGGGCACACAGAGAGCGTGTTGTTTAAGGCAACTTATGCTGCCTAGGATTGTGTCCTGGGGCCGTAGGCTAGACCTGAACCTGTCCTCTGAGGTCAGAGCAGAGCTCTCAGAGAGTTTTGTTCTCTTTGTATAATGATATGTTGCTTTTAAGCTATCTTGAGAATAATTTGATTGAAAGGTGTATACTATGCTTCAGAAATAATCAAGAAGTGAGTTTCCTGTAAAAAGACTGAAGCTGGCAGTTTTGAAACTGTCAGGCTTCTTAAATACTGTGTTTTTATTATATTTGGATCCATTAAGATGGTCCTCCCCCATTGACTAATGGATCTGGATGGCTTCCAGAAGGCTTTAGGGGATTTTCTGGTTGTTATGGTTTGTGCTCCCGTCAAAGCCCAGGTCACTCTATGGAATACAGAAGTGGCCTGGGAGGTTGACATGATCGCACTTAAATGCTCCCTCTGTGGGCAGAGCTTGATTGGCTCCATGGTATACTAATGAGCTGTGGGCAGTGATGTAGGTAGAAGGATGGCCAGAGTGCAGGTGGAGGACAGCTTGTGTTGAATCTGATCAGACACCTTTGAGAGCTCACTATCTCCACTAGCATTGCATTTTAGAATGCCACCCAGTGGAGCTGTTTCAAGTGGTTTGTGGCCTTCTCCATGTTGGCTCTAAGGATGATTAGGTAGACATCTGAACAGCCCACTGTAAGAGTTTTGCACAACATTTCAAGGACAGAATCACACAGATTCACCACAAGTTGTAGTTCCTTGGCTAGGGCATCCAGTGCATGATCTAGTTCTGTTTTATTGGATAAGTTTCAATTATTGAGGCCTGAGGACATGGACAAGATGCTTGGACTCTGTCCTACCGCCTGTTTACTCAACCCTTGCTCAAGTTGGCTGGTCATTCAAGCTAAGGAAGGAATATGTGAGTGGATCCAGGAAATTATGAACTCTCTGGAAGAAGAACTGGTCCCACCCCTGTTAAAAGAGATGGTGATCAGACCCCTTCTGAGGAAAGCAAACCTGGATCCAGAAGATATTAACAACTTTAGGCCAGTGACCAATATTCCATTTTTGGGCAAGGTACTTGAGGGGTGGTAGCTGGACGTCAGGCACTCTTGGAAGAAACCAGTTATCTGCCTGGTTTTAGACCTGGTTATGGAACAGAAATCACCTTGGTCACCCTATGGGATGGCTTTTGCTGGGAGAAGTACAGGGGGAGTATGCCCCTGATGGTTCTTCTGGACCTTTCAGTGGTGTTTGATACCATCAGCCATGCTATTTATCCTTCTGGATAGACCAGCCGGGTTAGGAATTAGAGGTGGTGGTTTGCTCCTACCTGGCTGACCGATTCCGGACTTTGTGCCATGGCAGTTACATCATGGAGGACCTCAGGGCTCCCCATGCCCTTTAATATCTACATATTCTTTAATATTTACATGAAGCTGCTGGGAGAGGTCATCAGGAAGTTTGGGTTGAAGTGTCATCAGTACGCTCTACCTCTCTTTTTCATCTAACCCAAGTGAGGCAGTGGCAGTTCTAAACCAGTGACGGACCAGGATGACGTTCTGGATGAAAACCAACAAGGTGAAGCTTAGTCCAGGCAAGACAGAGGTGCTGTTGATAAGTGGCTCCCATGACCAGATGGGGGATATTTACCCTGTGCTGGCTGGGGTTGCAGTCCCCCTACAGGACAAGTTCTGGAGCTTTAGGGTACTTCTGGATCCTGAAGTGTCCCTGGAGCACCAGGCGAACTCTGTGGCCATGAGTGCCTTTTACCAGTTCTGGTTAATTTGTCAACTTTGACACTATCTGGACAGGCAGAAGCTAGCAACAGTAAACTGTGCCTTGGTAACCTCTCAGTAATGTGCTTATGTGGGACTGCCCATGAAAATGGTCTAGAAGGTTCAGTTGGTGCAAAATAGAGCAGCCAGGGTGCTGATGGGGACTGGTAGCAGCAAGCATATAACACCAGTCCTCTATCAGTTGCCAGTTGAAGTTGAGGCCCACCTCAAGGTGCTTGTCTTAAGGTATAAATCCCTAAATGGTTTAGGACCTGAATATCTGAAAGAACATCTTCATCCCCTATAAGCCTACTTGGACCCTAAGGTCCTCCTCAGAGGCCATGTTCCAGGAGCTGCTTTTAAGAGAAGCTAGGAAGGTAGCTACCCTGGGGAAGGGCCTTCTCAGTTGTGGTGCCCCATCTGTGGAACCAGATCCCCAGAGATGTGCGCCAGGAGCTTTCTTCGTATGCATTTTGTTGCCAGGATGAGACATACTTATTATCAGGGTATTTTAATGGTTGTTAGTTTTAATTTTATTAATTAATTAATTAGAAAAATTTCTATGCCACCCCTTGCCAGCTAGCCTCGGGGTGGCTCACAGCAGGTCCATACAAAACAAATACAATATAAAATTAAAAACACAAATCGACCTACAGTTACAAGACTAAAATTGGCCCATCTCATAGTCCCCAATTAAAACTATAAATAAACCTAACGAAAACTAAAATTCACAGTTAATCTAATAAATTAATAAATTAATAAATAAATTAACAATTAAAATATTTCTTAAATAAAAAGGTCTTCGCCTGGCACCAAAAAGCAAATAATGATGGCGCCAGGCGAGCCTCTCTGGGGAGCAGATTCCATAAGTGGGGTGCCACTGCAGAGAAAGCCCTCCTCCGGGTACTCACCCTCTTCACTTCCTTCACAGAGGGTTCCCTGAGGAGAGCATCTGCTGCCGATCGTAAGGGGCGGGAGGGCATATATGGTCGCAGGCGCTCCTTTAGGTTAATTTAATGCACTTTTAATTTTTGGCTGTTACTTTAATGAATATTAATATTTTAATTGTTACTTTTAAGACGTGTCCAGTCTGATAACGTGGCTGGTGCTCCTGCTGTGGTGTGGATATTTTACTGGTTTCAATGTTTCATTATTGAATTGTTTATGTTGCTTTTATGTTTTGTTGATGATTTTTATTGTGCAAGCCATCCAGAGAGCTATGTGGCTATTGTGACAGTATTAAAAAGTGCCAAATAATTAAATAAATGAAATATTTATATCGGGTTCCGCAAACTTTTTCAGTAGGGGGCCAGTTGAAAGGCAGCGGCTACATGCACGGGCCGGTGTGGGTGGGGGGGGGGAAGTGCCTGGGTGTGGGGCATCAGGTGTGCGCGAGGTGATGTTGAGCATGCGCGGTGGTGACTTGCTTGCTCAAAGATCTTCCAGCGAGTCCAAAACCATCTCCAAGTGAGCAAGTCACTGCCTCCAGCCTGTGCTGCAAGGCAGCGAGCACGCGGAGGGGGGGGAGGCAGGCGGCAGCGGCGGCTTGCTCCCTTGGAGATGGTTTTGAACTCGCTGGGAGCTCTCTCAGTGAGTCCAAAACCATCTCCGAGTTAGCAAGCCACTGCCTCTAGCGCGTGGCGAGTGTGAGGTTGATGGTGGCACGGGCCGGATGAAAGAGCATGACAGGCCAGATCCGTCCCATGGGCCATAGTCTGAGGACCCATGATTTATATCCTACCATTTTCCTTTAAAGAATCCAAGCCAGCTTACATAATTCTCCTCTCCATTTTATTATCACAGCAACTTTGTGAGGTGGGTTAGGCTAAGTGTCAGCGACTGGCCCAAAGTATTGCAGTGAGCTTCATAGCTGAATGCGGTCTAGAACCCAACTCTCTCTAGTCCCAGTTCAACACTCCAACCAGTTTGATACACTGGCTCTCAGTATTTGTTGTTGGCATCAATTCATTGTTTCTAATGAACCTATGAAGTTGAAAATTTTCTTAGACTAATGAAGTATCATTAAAGATTTTGTTTTGAAAAATTTTCTACCCTCCACTGTACTGATGGTAGAATGGAAGGGATGAATTTTAGAAACCTCTGCATTCATTTCGATGTTATCCTGCAGTTTACTTAGCAGGTTGGGAAGGGAAGGTACTGTGTCCAGGAAGTAGTGGGTAGTAATGCAGATCTTTAGGACTTACCTGCATAAAATGTGGAACAGAAGTTTGGGGCTGTTGGAAGCTATGGGAAAGGTAGATGGAAGTGCTTCTATATTCACAGCAGTCATAGTGAGAAGAAAAATAGACAGGCAGTAGGAGGTCTTTGGGAATGTCAAGTTTCAGTATCTCAGAAATAGTCCATTGCCTTGAGAACCTCCTGGTTGGAATGCAGACCTGAGTACTGGAATCATTTGGCCACTAGCATCATATTTTTATGTATCTGCACTGATAGGCACCTAGAAATAGTACAATTCTGCCAGTTTGCTTTTCTCTTAACCAGAGCAGATGGCAAACATCTTTTTGTCAAAGAAATACTTTTTATTTTAGTTATTTGCAAGTGCAGTGGATTATGAGAGAATTAAAGTTTAATTATATACCTAAAGCAGAGAAGTTAGATAAAATTATGCTGGGTATGGTAAGAGGAGGACAATTGCAAAGGAAATAGTTTTCTAATCTGTAGGACTGAAAGGGGAATCTCTGTATATTTGAGAATCCACAGATTTAGGGCACAGGAATTTTTAAACACGTATAGGCATTGAGTTAAAGTTTGTGGATCAGACTATTTGTTAAGGGAAAACCAGGTACATAGCAGAAATGGTTGGGAATGGAACTCAACTCTTGACTTTAGGGCTATGATTTACTCACCAGGCAATGTCTTCAGCTACCTAGGGGTTTCTTATTTTTTTTCCTGTAGTAATTTGTCTTTTAATACTAGGATTCTAGTCTGAATATGGATCTGCACAGGTGGAGCTTTTGATCTCCTGCCAGAAGTTTATTGATTTAGGTGGAGCTCTAGGTAATTAAGGAGCTAATAATTGTAGTAGAAGTGGGAATTATTATGTTACCTGAAGAGTCAGTCTGTCAAAAGTAGATTAAACTGGGGAACTAATTCTTATTTTAATATTTTAGTCTAAGAATAAGTTTACAGATTGTTTCAGGAGACTTTCATCTTCTGGAAAAGAAATTTATTCCAAATTTCTGTTACTTTTTAGGCATCTGTGAATCTGAAGATTAAAAGTACTTCTTTAGTAATGTTAAAGTAGCGGGTGACTTAAGCAAAGAAATGAACATAGATAGTATGATCCAGCTGATGCTCCTCGACCCCTCAGTGGGCTTCTGACACTGTCAACTGCATTTGCCTTGAGTGGGTTTATAAGGGAAGGTTTTAGTTTTTTCTGTCAGGACATAGTAACTGGTGCCTGGGGACCTATGGAGTGCTGCAAGATTTGGTTTATTTCCCATTTTTAAAATAGTGTCATGAAACTGCTGGTGTAGATCATCCAGAAGTTTGGGCTAAAGTGTCATGTGAACATGGAAACTCTGGGTTGCTTACAAGTTAAGCAATGCATAGTTGTTCCAACAATTGTTCATGACCTGTTCTGCTGCTCTTTAGCACTGTTCTGGCTGCAAACCTGTATGGTTTGTAGCCAGAAGCTGATCAAGAGCAATCCAGAAGGGCTTCAGCCTATTCAACCTGTGGGATGTAGAATGAGTGTGAGCTTATTTCTGCCAATGTTCTTGGGGGAAAGCAGGTAGAAGGCAACTTACTTCATCTATGAGATGGAAGGAAGCTGGTAGCTTTTCTGTAAGGATCTAACAGAGGAGGGAGTGGTCTTGGAGGTGCTTGCACAGGTTGAAGTATCTACCTGAAGAGCAAACACCCTGTCTGCACAGGGGACCTTGCTGAAGCTCTACAAATTCCTTCACAGCTATAACTTCCTTTTTAAGCCAGTGCCTAGGCTGGGACCATTTGCTGGGAATGTTACTACCTTTGCTACTTGAAAATCCAGTTTAGACTAAGTACCATCTAAGCCTGTTGAAGCTCTCTTCACATGTACTCTCGTACCAGTTTGGACTCTATTGAGCTCTGTATTGTTAAGAACCTGCCATGAAATGGATACTTTTCATAAAACACAAGTTCTTGTTTGCAATGGATTGTGGAATCTTCATCATGGATAGGCTGGAGTTGCCAGATGCCTTGGACTGATCTTGCATCTTGGACTTTTCTAAGCCTGGATGCATGTAGCATGGAGATACCAAGGTAGAAACCACAACTGTCAAAGTATGGGTAAGTGTAGGATCATTCTGGACTAGCCCTTAAACCTATTTTGACTCTTGGACATGGTAGGCCTTGACCCATGTAATGTGGTGGTTCCAGTGGAGATTCAATATTTGCATAATCCTTTGCATGTGTGGCTTTGTTTAGGTCTTTTTCTTGAACCTTTGCCATTAATTGACTGGCAAATTTGACTTTAAGAATGATTTGAATCTCTTATCCTGTATTCTGAACAGGATTGCAAAAGGAAAACCATGTTGTCTAGATCTCTGATTAGATTTGAATTGTTGTGGAATAATGGAGACTATAGCCAATTGTTACCAGCTCTAAGATTTCTAAAGAGTGTAACTGTAAATACTTTTACTGTGGGATTTGCTGCAGCAAAAGAGCCTCAGGGATTCAGCAGATACTCTGATGGAATACAAGAGTATTTCATTAAAGGGTCAATCCCAAGATATTTGCCTTTTGAAACAACCCAGTAGTTGAGATCTATGGCTCGTGTTCTGCTTATCCTTGCGATTCCTGTGCTAACCTAGGAACTGCTGTTGTGACATGTGGACTATGTTGGTATTTTCTGCATTCCCATCAGATATTCTAAAATTGGGAGGGGAATATAAAGTGGGACTTCACTTGGTGATCTTATTGGCAGGGTGAGAATGCATTTCCTCAAGTATGCTGGGTTTGATGATACTCTATTTCAGTTTAAGGGACACGCCTTACATTTTTTAAAAAATGCATTCATTGCTCCAGAATATTTACAAGCATGTTAGTGGCTATCTTTAGATAATGAATTCCATAACTCCATAATGAAATCTGTAAGCATCTGATGGAGTATAACTCACCAAAGTTTGTGCAATAATAAAATGTGTTAGGTTTTAAGGTGCCACAGTATAGGTGATCCAACCAGTCAGTCCTAGAGGAGATCAACCCTGACTGCTCTTTAGAAGACCAGATATTGAAGAGGAAACTCAAACACTTTGGCCACTTAATGAGAAGGAAGGAATCCCTGGAGAAGAGCCTACTGCTGGGAACGCTTGACAAGAGAAGAAGGGGACAGCAGAGAATGGGGTGGCTGGATGGAGTCACTGAAGCAGTTGGCGTGAGCTTAGGTGGACTCCTGGGGATGGTGGAGGACAGGAAGGTTTGGAGGAATGTTGTCCTTGGGGTCGCAATGGGTCAGACACGACTTCGCGACTAACAACAACAAGTATTCTCAGTTATTCTTGCTCCAATAGACTAATAAGTATACCTCTGCAAAAAGTTAATTATATGTTGCTGGAAGATATCCTTTTTGTTATCCTGAATTTTATTCCTATCTGTTGCCCTGAATGACCAAACTCATGCGGTCATATGAGAAAGGAAACAAACTTTTCATTTTAACCATACTTTCTGATTGAATAATTGTTACCTCTCTCCTTAATAGTTTTCCTTATGCTTACATGAAAACCTCTCTCAGTCATTCTGTACCCGAAATTGAATCTGTCTCAATATGTATCATTTTCCACTAAACACTTTTCATCTACCAGTCATTTATCCTTTTCACGCAATTCAGAGAGATAGTTTTTGGAGTAGTTTGGATTTTTCATATCAAGAATTATTTGGTATTCTGAGCAAACTAGATAACCTCGTGGTTCACTTATGCAGTGTCATGAATGCTATGTAACATGCCAGTAAAAAGCAGAGGTGCCCAACTTGTAGCTCTGCAAATGTTTGCAGCTGCATTGCACTGGATTACAGTTCCCTTGAGACAACATCTGATGCTGTCTAGCTACCTCTAGAAGACCACACTTTGTCCACCCTTGAAAGAGATAGCCGAGGGGGAATGTGTCGCAGTTTCTATCTTCCTGTTTTTAACTAGTTAAGGACATGGTCCCTTGATGGAAGCTTTGATCTTGGAGTCTTCAGTGTGTCCAGTGCCTAGGTGCTGCCAGCACTTTAATCTTTTCTCCTTTTTTGTTCTTTTTCCTCTAGGTGGGTCTCTGAGCCTGTCTAGTGGAGACATGCTGCTGGGGGCAGTGCAGAGGCAGAGAGGCTAGAGGATTTCTTATATCCTGGCTTCTCCCCTCCTTGCCCTTTTCAACCTCTCCGAGGTTCTAACCAAGGCACCTTTCATGACCTCAGGAAGCAGCTGGCACAGTTCTTTGCATAGTGGCTGTGAGAGGGGGCGGGGAGAGAGTTCGAATCATATAATCCTGCTCCTGAGGTCATAGAAGTGTCTTAGGCTTTGGGAGGGGGACTCAGATAAATCTTAAGGCCTCTGGGATGATCTCCGGGGACCATTTGATTGCTTTCTTACGGAGTCATATTAGAATATGTCTCCTCCTGGGTGTGCTGTTTTTTTTTTTCCCCCAGTGCTTTTGGTATGGAGTTTGGCAAAAGACCTTCGAAAATCTAAATATTTATAGTCAACTGTATTCACCAAATCTATACATTTACTGACACTGAAATAATTCTAATAGATTAGCAAGCTAAGACCTCCCTTTACAGAATCTGTTCTGATCCTTTCTCTAGCCTTAATGCTCTGCACCAATTTTAACTCGAAGAGGTGTTAGTTTGATGGGATTTATAGTGTTCTTAGATTCAGTTGTGGTAACTATCGGAAGAATCAATGTTACATTGGCTGCTGTCCAATCCCTTCTGATAAGGAATTTGATTTACATATTTGACTTAAAAGACCAACAATTATTTACTTAAGAACTTGTAGGTAAGTGCCATACAGCTTGGTTGACATGCTAGTTTTAAATTTCTCAATCATTCCTAAAATGCTACCCTCTGTCACCTCTGCTACTTCTTTGTGGTCTCTGCACATCACCCAAATGGGCTCTGTGCCTGCATGGAGCCTGTTGTCAGCTAAGCATTAGTTTGGGCAGGAGCCTCATGCCTTTCTGTTCTCTGCATCCATGGGAGGGGCTACCAGCCATTTCCTCAGTTCCTTTTTGACTGCCTCAGCCACCATCTTTCCATGAATTTTGTTTTCACTCCTCACTTGTAAAATCTCCCCCCTCAAAAAAGCCAACCTACTTTTCCTACTTGCTCTCTTTCTCATCTTTTGTGTCCTGTTTACCCTCTGTCCATTCTTCATTCTCTGCTGTCTGCCTTCCCCATCTACCATCATGCACCCTTTAGAAAATGTGTCCATTGTGCAAATATTTTGCCCACCCCAGTGGACAGACACTCCCTCTGCATTTTTGTTTGGGTGAAGGACACACCATTAAATCATTCCTGCATTGTCAGACCTTCACAAAACAGATCTAGAGAAATAGGGCCAGGATCCTGGAAGCAGTAGATTCCAGATGTCTGATCGCATGGCCAGGAAAGTGCACAAACTTGGGGAAAAAAGATGGGTGTCACAACCAAGAGGAAGTGTGGATCCCATGAGACCCCATGTCTACCATCAGTACTGAAGGTCTGGTCAGTCCCAAGAGAACGCTCAGACACAAATGATGGTTCAGTCCAGAGAGGGAGCCCCTGTCTACCGTTAACACCAGGGGCTTGTTCAGTCCCAAGAAAGCACTCAGACCTGAAAAATAGTTCAATCTCAAGACTGAAAACAGTAATAGTGGTTTTATCGGGTCTGGCCGAACTGTTTCATACCTGTTTAATTTTTTTGTTTAAGATTTTAAAATTATATTTTTATTACATTATATTTTAGTGGTTTAAATTTTTGGGAACCATCCTGGAAATTTTTGCCATTGAGTGCAATGGAAATAAAAGAAATGAAATGATTCAGGAATGTCTCTTTCCAATATCTTGTACAGTGGAGACTTGTACAAAATAATCCATTAAAGTTCTTGGCAATTTCCTTTTCATTGATCCCTCCTTTTTATTCATCTGTCTTGCTATAATGTACAGTTGGCTTTCCACTTTACAGTTGGCTTAAGGGTGTAGGACACTGGCAAAAGTGGAAAACAGCCAATACTTCAAGGACCTTAACTCCTAATACTGTTGATGGTGTGTGTAATGGATTGCTTCCCCGCCTTCTCTGTCCTTGGTCCGATCCAGCTGGGCTCCTCCACTTCATTTATTAAATTCTCATGTTATATATTATTATATTCTCCACCCTTCCTTTTACTCACCAGTGCCACCTCTTTGTACCAAGGAAATGCTTGAGAGATTTCCCACTCTGGATGAGTGGCTCAAGAAGGTATGTTTTAGAGGCTTCCCGTTCTCCCATTTCACTTCCTATCTTTCTGTGATGATGATGATTTTCCACAGTAGGCAGAAAACAGAAAAAACCCCTCCCACTTAATTGTTGGTGGTGAACTTGCAAATCAAATCAGCAAAAATTAAACCCCCACAATTTAAAGTTCCACTGTCTTTTTTGTGGTTTACAGGTCCTGTAAAAATTCTGGGAATTTTAGCTTTTATGGAAAAATTATCATGGTTGCAAAGATTAGTTTAAAATGTGTATAATGGCATGTCTTTGGAAACTGGAAGGCAAATAGAACTTGCACTATACTTGCTGTGTTTTTAGAATTGGGCTGTAGTCAATACCAAGCAAGATTACTGGTGATCCGTGGGCCTGGTTTGCACGTAACAACATACAACTGCTTAGTTGTGGAGAGTGCACCTGCCACTTCTGCGTTTACTTAGCAACTGATGGTCAGCTGCTTTGTAGTTTGCTGAGCTTGACTTGTGAACCCAGATATCTGGGTTGTTGAGGGGCCAAACAACTGAGTGGTTAACCTATAGTTTCTTTTTGTGTTAACTGATGAGTTTTCTTTCTTTTAATTACTTTCAAATGGGAAGAAGGGATATTTGGGAGAAACCCCCCCCCCCCCCCCCAGTAATGACAGCTGACTCTTGTATTCACTGTTTTGATGTACAAGTTTGTTGGTTGATGTTGTCTGTGTGGATGGCTATTCTGATAATGTTGAGTTGTATCATGTGATCAGATTTCAAAATTTAGTCAGTGTAGCCAGTATGTACCCATAGGCTTTTGTATAAATGTCAGTCCTGTCGTAAATGAAATAAGGATGGCAACTTTTTAAATTCTAGTTCATGCTGTCCTGTTTGCAGGCCAACTACAATTTAGGATTATACCATTAGTTGCCTTCTGTTTTTTCACTTTCATCTACTACCTTTTATCACTTCACTGTCCTATAACTTTTGCTAATTTGAAGACCTTATAAACTGTTCTCTTCCAGCTGCAGTGATTAGCTGCAACAAGAGTGATATGTTTTCAACTCTTGAATTATTGAGGTTTGCCCTTACAAACCAATGTGAATGGCTAGTGTTTTCAGATTAATCAATACATATACGTTGGGGAAATCTACATTATATATGATGAAACAAAAGTTTCTTACAGTGAAATGCTTCTCTGGTACTTCATTGTAAGAATATACAATTGTAAGAGTCTTAACAGTCCTTGAGTTTATACAGTTAGTTATTTGTAAGTAAAAAATGCAACATGTTAAAGGGTTATGATTTGAAATCCTTGACATTTTTGGTTCATTTTTAAATCATTTTTGGTAGAATGCCACCTTAAGTAGGGACAAGCAGTTCTTTAGAATTAATTATATGGATAACAGATCTAAAAGTACATTCCTTACATTGTTGTGTACAGAGTTTTCAAAAATCAGCAGAAGGAATGGGGCAAAATTTAAAAAGGTGGAGCAGCCAGTGGAGAATGAATTGATTCTAGTTGCCTTGTTGTTGTTGTTGTTGTTGTTAGTCGCGAAGTCGAGTCCGACCCATCGCGACCCCATGGACAACATTCCTCCAGGCCCTCCTGTCCTCCACCATCCCCCGGAGTCCACTCAAGCTCACACCAACCGCCTCTGTGACTCCATCCAGCCACCTCATCCTCTGCCGTCCCCTTCTTCTTTTGCCATCTATTGTTCCCAGCATTAGACTCTTCTCTAGGGAGTCCTTCCTTCTCATTAGGTGGCCAAAGTATTTGAGTTTCATCTTCACTATCTGGCCTTCTAAAGAGCAGTCAGGGTTGATCTCCTCTAGGACTGACCGGTTTGATCGCCTTGCAGTCCAAGGGACTCGCAGGAGTCTTCTCCAGCACCACAACTCAAAGGCCTCAATCCTTTTGCGCTCAGCCTTCCTTATTGTCCAGCTTTCACAGCCATACATTGCAACTGGGAAAACCATAG
>JAIXND010000624.1:25466569-25652601 GCA_023646645.1 Varanus salvator macromaculatus | reverse complement strand
CTCAGCTATTTGTAAAGCTTCCTCAGACAGCCATTTTGCTTTCTTGCATTTCTTTTTCTTTGGGATGGTTTTAGTTGCTGCCTCTTGTACAATGTTGCGAACCTCCGTCCATAGTTCTTCAGGCACTCTGTCAGATCTTCTAGTTGCCTACTATACCTTTTGTAGCAGAATTCTTTCAGGGTAGTCGGTTGGCAAGAACCTGTTGGAGTTGCCATTGTGTCAATTCCATTTTCCTAGGGCATGGAATATCCTTGCTTGTTAGAAGGGGCTGTGTGCCCTTGGTGACCTGAAAGTATGCTCAGAAATGTCATTTGGGGTAACCGTACCCTTAATGCATGAGAGAAAATAAAACTAGGAATGCTGCCTCTGTTCCAGATGAGACACGCATTCAAATTATTTTGAAAACTCAGGCAAGAATAGCCAGTCTAACTTCTATTATCATACTTCTATGCAGGTTTTTGTCTAAAGATACCAGTTGCACACAGGTGACAGCAAACCTGGTTTTCTTACCCAGTTTACCTGTCAGGGAAATCATGGAGAATCACAGCTCCTGGCTATAGTACATTCTTATTTATGAGTTCGTTTTTGCAGTTGCACATGTATTTTTATTTATTACCTTGGGTTAAATATCATTTTTCTAAAGTAGACTGTAATCAGAACATTTCACAAGACATCAGCTTAAGAAAACACAAGATTTTTAAAAAATCCTTTCTTTCTTTTTCCATAGACCATCAATTAAAAAAACTGAATACAAGAAAAATTAAATAAACATTCTTAGGCTTATCTCTTGCACCTAAAAGATTAGTTGGTCTTGGAAGATGACAGGGAGAGTTTGAGTTTTTTAAAAAAATGACTTATTTTTAGAAGCCAGGTGAAAATCCAGTTGAAGTATGTGGGTTTGTAGGAAAGAACAAAAGGAACAAAAGAGGCCTGTGGCAAATTAACTTACTTGGAATGGAGGGAATGAGAAAACCAACAAAATGTGGCAAAAGCTGGGAGATTCTGGCAGACACAAGGTGATAAGTGTATGGACAATGCGTAACTGCAGAAACGATCTTGAGTAGGTTTTATTTCCTAGCATTCAGGAGATGCAAGACTTCAGAATTGGAGAGGATACACCATGATGTATCCACAACTTGTTTTTAATTACTAAGATGCTCTTGTCCACCTGGAACTGCCAGACCATGACCTGGAAGTCCTTTCCTAATTACTGATGTCCCTGTTAGTCAGTCACTCATTGGTTTATTTATTCTCATGTATTCTAAGGATTTGTTGGTATCATTGAAAAAGAGGTCAGGAGTGCTCTGTAGTGTGAATTAAACCTTGTCTACAAGCTTTTGCATCCAGGATTATGTAGTGTGTTACAGAGAACTCCCTTTGCCATGGCATCCAGCTTGAAGCAATAACCTGAACATAAATGTTCTTTGGGTTGTTTAAAGTAGCATGTGTGCAGTTACTTAAGGGTACTAGGCCTATCTACACAGAAGTTTGTACAATTTAGTTCATAGGAATATAGAAACAGAGCAAGTCAGAAGGGGCTTCAGGGCCGTCTAGTCTGACCCCTGGCTCTAGACAGCTCCACTCATGACATGCCTACCATGTGCATGCCCATGTTCCATAGTTCAATGAATCCTGTGTTGGAACAAATGTCTAATTTGTTCAGTTGTGTTGCAGGGTAAACTTACTGTTTCAGTCAGTCAGTTGTATTCTCTTCCCCTTTTGTTCCCTATCACCTCCCTCCAACTAATTTCCATCCTCTATTGCAGGCTAAATGAGCAAAACCCTTCTTGAGATGTTTGGGTGATTTTCCAATCCTTTGTATTTTTCTCCAAGGTTGCCAATATCTCTCCTTTGGACATAGCTGTATAAACATGGATATTCTTCCTGGAAGAATAGAGATAGAATATAAGATGATATTTTGTTTCCTGTTGTAGTAATAAGTAAAAATTTAAAAATATGATCTTAACTATTAGCCCTGTTGATTAAAATTAATAACTTACTTTTATCTTGCCTTCCAAGGAGCTCAGAGCAATGCATAGCAGATCCCTGGAAGAAAGGTATATAGAAAAGTGGACTTGCTGTACAGAAAAAAATTTACCTTTCCTGCTTGCTTGGTGTGTGGCATTGCTATCTGAGTTGTTTTGCATAGTTCAAATAAATGATCCCATTGTCAGACTGAAATCTTTGATAATTTGTGGACTTTTTGTGTATTGATTATTTCTTCCATTTATGAGGTGCATTACAGTGCTCAGGACAAGGTACAAGAAAACCTCAGATAAAATCCCAAATCCACATAAAAATGGAAACTGTATAATAAAACCTTCAATTAAAACCATCAAAGGCTAAAGCAGGCATTACAAGATGATCTAAAAAATCAGAAATAAAACTTCTTAAAAAGATAGTGTTACGAGCTTTGGATGTAACCTATTGCTTTTCATACAGATCTGAGTACACCTTGGGGTAGATGATTGAAAGCACAGTCCTATATATGTTTTGGCAGAAAAAAAATGTGTTAGAATTCCTATCATTCTCCATCCACCTGCCTTGAACTTGCACAAGACTGTGCTCTAAAAACTGAAGATATTTTATGATGGTTTGAAATGTTAGATGATATTTTAATGTTGCTGTTTAGTTGGAACAGAAGCATGATGTCTGCAAATATGCTCTCTGTCAGCAATAAACTAATGAACAAGAATGCTGACTTCTTTTGATAAGTTCTTGCATCACACAAACATTAGAGAATTGTATTTATCCCATCTTTTTTAAAAAGCACTTTCTGTGTATGTTTTTAAAAAATAAGAAAAAAATCATTTCATGTGTTTAAAAGATCATTTATTTTTTATTTTTGTATTTACATGCTGCCTCCTACCCCTAATTGGATCTCTGGGGTAAAAATGTTAGGCTATTTGAGGAAACACATGATAGGGAAACAAGAGTTCTTAACAAATAGGTTTTAAAATGAACTTATTTAAATAAGGATATTTAGGAATTTGTTGTTTTTTTGGATATTCATGACCAGACCATTCTTCATATATTTTATTTTTGTCTTGTCATATTTTCTTAATTATTTATTTTTATTTATTTATTTTTGGATTTATATCCTGCCTTTTTCCTACAAAGGGCTCAAGGCAGCTTACATCATTCTCCTCCTCCATCTTATCCCCTGTCGTGCATGAGGCCACGACAAGAAATACTACTCGTGAGGAGGACCTGATCATGACAGCCAAAGTTCAAGAGACCTCGCCTCGGCTTGATATAAACACAAACCAGCCTGTTGCTGAGAGCTCCTCTAATCTACTACCCACAGGACAGACGTCTGTCCCTTTAAGTCAGCCAGACTGCGAGAAGGAGGAGGATGCCAGAACAGAAAAGGAACACGACACCTCTTCCTCTTCTGAAGCAGAGCTGACAGGACCGGAAGCCAAAGGGATCATGGGATATGTAGACTTTAAAACAGCAAGGAACAGGAGAATTCTGAAAGCCTATGAAGTGAAAACAAAAAGAGAACAGGAAAGGAGGGAGGAACGAATGATGGGGGAGATATGACGTAGAGGGGAGAGGCTGTCGCCGTTCAGAGGCGAACAGCTGTTCAAGGACTATCATTAAGAAGCTCGTCAGTAGAACTGTAAATCTTGTAGATTAACTAGCAATAAACAGATTTCGTTTTATTGCTCTTGCAAGTGTGGTTAATTAGGACCAAAGCGATCGAGCCTCTGGCCCCTTGACATCCCCACAACAACAACCCTGTGAGGTAGGTTGGGACTGGCCCAAAGTCACCCAGTTGGCTTCATGACTGAGTGGGGACTAGAACCCAGGTTGTCTGAGTCCCAGTCCCATGCTCTTAACCACTACGCCACACCGGCTCTCAATTATCTGGTTGAGCCCCTCCCATTTGTGCAATATGCAGAAATACAGACCTCAGAACAGAATTTTGTGTTTCCCTGCATTCTGTTAACAGAGAGAGACTAGACTTGCCACATGTGTGTCATTTGAAAATTCATCTGGAAACATATCAGAAGTAGATTCATAGATAAAGACTTGCTGCTTCTCTCTGTTGCTGGGAACTGCATAACCCTAATTTTTCTTTTGTACTAAGTGATCAGCCCTTGACTGAAGATAAGCTACTGGGGACTGTACTTTTAAAAGGCACAGATAATCTCTGTGTTATTTAAAGGTGTTTATTAGAACTGATATATTTGAAAGAGAAGCAGGTATACATAAGCTAGAAAATAAAATTTTAGAACCCAGAGTTGATATCTTAGATCGAGTGTGGGGGTATTAATGGTTAAAATTTTCTTGACTTGCTTTGCTGTTACAAAATTAACAGAAAACCATTTCACATTGGCCAACAGGTTTTTTTCTTCACAGTTTCTAAGACATCAATTAGACATTTATCTCCAGGGTCATTTTCAAATGGGAGCTTTTGCTTTTTTGCTCTTGTTTTTGTTTTAGTGTTGCTAAATTGGGAAAGAAGGAAGGAAGCAGAACTAAGCAAAAATAGATGATTAATTAAGGTGAATTTTGATTTAACATTTGTGTTTCTGGCAATTGTAAAACCATGCTGCATGGTGGGCATGTCGTGAGCGGGGCCGGCTGGAGCCTGGGGTCAGACTGGATGGCCCAGGAGACCCCTTCTGGCTCGCTCTGTTTCTATATTGAAAGTATTTTAAATTATGCCCCCCAACTTCCCAAGCCATCTTATGAATGCACATGCGTTGATCAGTCCCAGTATCACAATTTCCGGTCATACCTGTTTCTAGCTGCCACTGTGTTCTCTTCATGTTCCTGAGTGATCTATAGAACCTTTGGAGCAAGTGGCCCTCTGCTTAGAACAACAACAAAAAGAGTGGCAGCAGGTGGGATGGTATTTCTTTTCCTCAAATTATTCCCAAGGATGCCTCCAGTCCTTCTGGAGTGGTGGAATGCTTGCTATGGATGCTGTGTTGTACCTTAATGCAGACTTGGGGCTGTGTTTTTAACTAAAACTTCAGGCATACTTCCTACTGCGTGCAAAACAAATGTAAGTAAAGTGGATGAGAAGGAAGTCAAGTCTCTATAATGATTACAAAGCATAAACCTTTTCAGTTTGATGGTTGCTTCATTGAAATGTTTTATACCATCCTGTTTGTGTGACAAGTCATTTTTTATATTAGTCACTGCTTAATTATGAAAGTATGTGTGTAAGCACTGTACGCACCTCTAATGAATATGTATACAAGAGGAAAGGGTTGGTGTTAACGGAAGCCCTGGGTTTTGTGTGCTGGTGTGAGACGAGACAAACCCTAGATGAGGGTAGTACCTATGATGGCAATCTGGAAGCTCATGGATTTTCTAATGGGGCAGTTTTAATTCATATGGATTGGTTTGGATCGAAGGAACCATGTCTGTGAACTAAAGCACTTCTGTGCATGCATGGTAGGAATTCCTGATTTTCTTCTTCTTTTTTCTTAGCGTTTCATGTTGCATTGATGCTGTTCTGTAGGGGTCTGCCAGTCTTCAGAAGTGGCTGTTTGGGAGGTGCTAAGGACTGTAGCGGGAGGGTCTTACTGACACGCAGAACATTGCGCAGGGGGTTTGGATCTTGGTAGTGATGTCCAGATGTTTTAACATCTTTCAGTATCCAGGTTACATGTTTTCTTCCTGATTTGCTTGCTAATTGTTTAACAATTATTCATAATTTATATCATGAATACGAGTTGTCTTGTGGAGTATCTTCCTGAGGCTCACCATTTAGCAGTAAGCTCGCTTTCTTGTAGGTGTTGGTTTAAAACATTATGTTCATGAGTGTTTGATAGATGAAGGCTTTGCTTATCTGCGAGTGGAACTCTGTTAACAGGTCTCCCTGGAAGCAGAGAAGCTGATTCTCACTGTTTGCCTCTTTCTCTCCTGCCCCACCTCCGCTGCCCAAGCAGCTGCAGATGGCCAGGGTTCCCCTGTGGAACAGCATGGGAATTGAAGCTGGGGGAAGTGAGAATTGGCAAACATCACTTTCCCCCCACCTCTTCCTCCAGTGGGGAGCATCTGTTGGGTCTCAGTCCCTTTCATGAATGGGAGGTAGGATTTTCATTTGTAGAAGGACAACATTTGGATTCAAACTGGCTATATTTATAGTGCACCTTGTCTTTTATTTTAGTCTGGGTTTACACACAGATTTTTTCCCTTGTAGACTTCCTTGAGGCTTTTTAAAGATGTTAAAAGACGATACATATTTTTTTTAAATCCAGGTATTGGCTATGGTGCCAACTTGGTGACTTTGTGCCAGTCAAAGACTCTCAGCCCAACCTACACAGAGTTGCTGTTGTGGGGAGAAGATTGAGAGGAGAATGGTATAAACACATTGGAGTTCATAAGAAAAAGTGGGACATAAATCTAATAAATAAAACTAAATAAGGTAAAATGGATATCTGCTTGCATTGGCAGAGGGGCTGCTGGCAAGCTACTACACTGTAGAGGAAGGAAGTTGTGGGCCAGATGGAAAATCTGCATTCCATTCATTGCTATTACAGGGGTGTGTATTTGCACATCCAAGAGAGGAGGAAGTCATCAATCTAATTAATGAAAATAAATCTGCTTTCAAATGTTTCCTTGGCACCGTCAAATAGAGAACACCTTTTTAAAAGTTTCTTGGCTAGCAGAGAGATAATTTTGTTGACATACTGCAGAAGTCCAAATGCACAAATATATTTGTTCTTCAGGGGAAAGTACATGAGGGCATAGTATTAAAGCAGTGTCATTTAGCTCTTCCAGTATCTTCTGCTGCACAAATGGATATAACACAGTGCATTGATTTTCCGTAACTTTTTAGGGGTTTCTTTTAAAAATGAGCAGCTCTTGTTTGCACAGAATAGGTGCACCTTTCTAGTAGTACATGCTTCTTCATAAACATATTTTAAAGATGCAGCTTAATAATCAAGATGTGCTTGTGGTTAAGGCACTTGACCAGGTCTCTGACTTCTCTAGCACAGCCTTCCCCAGTCTGGTCTCCTTCAGAGGCATCTGGACTGCAATACCCAGAATTTCCAGTCAATGGCCCTGCTGGATGGGAATTTTGGGAGTTGTGGTCCATATGCCTCTGAAGGCCAGGGAAATCTGTTCTGTAGGCTGGGGAAATCTGTTCTAGCATATTCAGTCCCAAATAGATCCACTGGATTGATTTTTTTTTAAGGTAGTCTGATAGACACTGTCTTGTGAGTCATAAGCTACAAATACTTGGTGTCTCAGTCATACCAACTGTAGGTGAACTAGGTATGTGATCTTTAACATAGATGCATTGTACCCAGTAAATGGAAAACTGCATACTACTGTTAATATGTACCAGAATGGTGATGAATTGGAAGCAAATCTCAAGACTGAATAGTTTGGATAGTCAGAATTTGAATAGTCAAGAGATTTGTGTGAGGTGATAAGGGCTCTGAGGAGAGAGGGTCTGGCTAGCATTGGTAGGTGTGGTAGTAGGAAGCTGAGTTCCTTTGTTCTTCAGATGAAAGTAGTAGGTACTACTTGTTTTAGTTTGGGGAAGTCTCTTTTTTTCTGATCATGTTGCAATGTAAGTACACTTGAAAGGAGGATGGAAAGAATGTACCAAAACAGGATATATGTAGTTCTTGAAATTAAACGGGTATGTAGATTCACTCTCAAGTTGAAGCCCAGCATCAAAACTTTTGATTAAAAAAATAAGAGAACTAAATTGAGAAAGCTGAACGTATTATCTGACTTCTTAGGTGGGAAATATATTGAAACAGAACATAAAACAAAGCTGGCTAGGGGGCTTTAATGGAAGATCCTTGTGCCAAAAAACCCCCAACAACAACAACAATTGAAATGGATGTTTTGCATGACTTGGATAATATGGAAATGAAATAAATAAAATGCATTTTCTTTCATTTTCTCAGATGATATTTTTAGAATAATAACAAGATGGGTTTCCAATTTGGAATAGCAGTACAGATAAAACTAAGAGTATTTAAAAACAAAATAACAGATTTTAAAATTTTAAATAAGATTTAAATCTTTTTATAAACATCAATTTCTCAGTGAACAAAATAGCATAGGTATAATTGATTCAATCTGCAGTCATAAGAAAGTTTTACCTAGTATCTCACAACATGGAATTTATACTTGCACACATTGAGTTATCTACCAGTCAAATGTGGGCATTTATTTCAGTTTTCCTTTTATAAAAATGTCTTTGATTAGCTTAGTTATTCGTCTATGTTTTGAAAGTTTTGTCAGCACATGACTCACCTGTAGGAGCCCCCAAGTTCAGCTTCTACCATCTCCAGGTAGGGAAAAATCCTGCATGAAACCTGGAGAGCCACTGCCAGACAGCATACACACTACTGGCCCTTATAGACTCCATGTAGAGCAACTTGTTGTGTTTGCTTGACTAAAGTCAGTGCACAGATTGGGGTTAGTGTATTGCTTATGTGGTAGTGGAGCTGAGCTCAGCAAAGTAAGGGACTTTGTTAGGACAGGGAAGCAGTATAGGAAAGGACCATTGGAGACAGAGTAGAAAAGAACAGTGGCTACAACATTATAGGAGAGTCATAGCTTGTGGTTCCTGTGTTCTGTTACCAAATCTCCCCCCCCCCCACACTCATTTGCTCTAGGTAGGAGATCATATAACATTCTTGGTGTTGTGAAAAATGGTAAATTAACGTGTCTTAGTTATTGGATCTATGTAACTATTTGACCAATGGGTGAAAACTGTCAGTGGCCAACCTGATTTAAATCAAAGGGTTATTTAAATCAGTTTACCATGTTAAATAATAAAAACATTCTCCAAGAACTCTTGGCAATCTACTAGGGTAACTGGGAAAACCACCTTCACAGGCCGAATTCAGGAAGGCATGCCTTTTCCATCCGAAATTGCAACTTCTGGTGAGGGAATCATACATGTAAAATAATATTTCAAAAACCATTGGTTGGCCTCCAGAGATGCTCTTCTGTTCAAAGAAAGAGTCCCTTCATGGATGCAGAGACCTTTGATCTAGTGAAGATTCTGGCAAATGGAGGGGATTTTGTACCACTTCCCACACTTCTTTAGATGGTTCTTAAAAATTCCAGAGCAGATCTGAAAGTGGGGACTCCTGGAGAAAAGGGGAAGTCTAAGAAAATTGTCTCAGTTCACTAACTTGTGAAAGCCAAGAGTGTTTTTCCATAAGTGGAACCCCATTCATAGAGACTTTGAATCTAGTGTAGTGTTTGTAATTATTTTCCATAGTTTTTTAGAATACATTAATAGGATAAAGATAGAACAGTTCATTGTCTAAAAGCTGTTTACTAGATTGACCTTGGTGATCTGTATATGAGAGAACTTAGTGTTGTGTAACCCAACACATTTGCTTCCTGCCTTATTGCAGCAATAACAAAAATCAGCAAATTATATGGATATTATGCTAATTGGGGCGAAAGTGAGTCTCTGTTGTTAGGAAGATAACTTCCTACTCTTAAAACAGAAAAGTACTTTGTTGTCACTTATGTAGGTTTCCTTTCACCAAGAAACAGAAATATAGTAAAAAGAAGGATTAAGGTTGTGTTATAATAGTATTAAAAGCCATCTGAAGAAATGAGCTTCCTTTTACCTTGTCTGTAAAAAATATCTTAAAAACAAGCATTGAAGTATGCAATCTTTATATTCTTAGGCTAACCAATGCATATTGCAGTTACTTAAACAGAAGTAACTGCATAAGTGTTTACAGATTAAAAAACAAGAGCCCTACTATAGGAGGATAGAATTGTGATTCCATAAAGCATTTCACACTGCTAGATTTAATGCCTCTATGTTACCCATGAGCCTTTAGTTCTTTCATAACTTCAAATAGAAAAGCATGGGAATATAAGATGCATATCTACTCTTGATCCATTCTGATTTTCAGGTAGAGTTTACTGTGGAAAAACCCAGCAGCAGTGATAATTTGGTCCTCTGAAAGAAATGGGTAAATATACACTAACTTACCTGACACAGATGATGATTTTAAAGCATTAGACCAGTTTATGGAAATCATAAATTTTATTTATTGTGAAGGCACAGGTAATAGCCGTACATGTGAGGAAAGGTAGCACAAAGTCCAGGAAATCACCAATCTGGTTGATGTTTAGAGTCAAAAGAGGCTGTTAGAAGAAAGCGGAAGTCTTGCCCAGATGGAAAGAATAGATGGGACCACAGGATTACACAAGGGAGATGCAAGCAAACAATCAGAGAAGCAAGGAACCAATCTGAGAAGCATGTAGCTAACAATATCAAGGCTAACAATAAATAATTCTTTAAATATATTAAAAGAAAGGAAGCTGTTGGGCCTATGCAGGATAATGGAATTAAAGGAGCACTAAGGAGAGCAGTCAATGAATAAAAAGTGGCAATTTCTCAGTGGAGATATGTAACCAGTGATGTCCCTCAGTGTTCTGTATTATGACCAATGCTTTTGAACCTATTCATAAATGATCTGAAATTAGGAATAAGCAATGAAGTGCCCAGGTTTGCAGTTGACACCAAAGTATTTGTTGTTAGTTGCTAAGTCGTGTCCGATCCATCGCAACCCCATGGACAACATTCCTCCAGGCCTTCCTGTCCTCCACCATCTCCTGGAGTTCACTCAAGCTCACACCAACCACCTCAGTGACTCCATCCAGCCACCTCATCCTCTGCCGTCCCCTCCTTCTTTTGCCATCTATTGTTCCCAGCATTAGGCTCTTGTGCAGGGAGTCCTTCCTTCTCATTAGGTGGCCAAAGTATTTGAGTTTCATCTTCAGGATCTGGCCTTCTAAAGAGCAGTCAGGGTTGATCTCCTCTGGGACTGACCAGTTTGATCGCCTTGCTGTCCAAGGGACTCGCAGGAGTCTCCGCCAGCACCACAATTCAAAGGCCTCAATTCTTTGGCACTCAGCCTTCCTTATGGTCCAACTTTAGGGTGGCTAAAACCCGAAAGGGTTTGTGAGGCATTCCAAAGGGATTTCTCCAAGTTGGGAGAATGGACATCAACATGTGAAATGCAGGTCAGTGTAAGCAAGAGTAAAGTAATGCATGTTGGGGCAAAAAGTCCCAACTTCAAGTGTACACTGATGGAATCTGAACTAGCAGTGACTGAACATCTTGGGGTAGTAGCGGACAACTCAAGAAAATGTTGACCAGGGTACAAGTGTTGTGAAGAAGGGAACTCTGCTGGGCATAGTTAGGAATAAAAAAGAAAATAGAACTCCCACAATCTCACTTCCCTTGTACAAATTTTTGGTGCAGCCACGCTTGGAATATTGTGTTCTGTTGTGCTCACCTTACCTGAAAAACAACATTACTCAGTTAGAAGAAGTTCAGAGAAAGGCAACAAAATGATCAAGGGGCTGGAGCAGCTTCTCTGTGAGGAGTGGTTACATTAACCAGGAATGCTCAAGTTAGAAAAAAGGCAAGTAAGAGGAGGCATGAGAGAGGTGTTTAACATAATGCCTGGTGTGGAGAAAGTGAAGAGGAAGACATTCTTTTCCTTTTCCATAACACTTGAACCCCAGCTCATCCCATGAAGTGGATGGGTGGAAGGTTTCAGACAGACAAAAGGAAGGACTTCTTCACACAGTGTGCAGTCGAACTATGGAATTTGCTGCCACAGGAAGTGGTGATGGCTGTCAATCTGGATTCCTTTAAAACGAGATTGGACAGATTCATGAGGGAGGAGGCTGTTAGCGGCTACTAGCCTTGCTGGCTATGTGATGCTTCCTATATCAGATGTTGTACCTGTATACCACCAGTTGCTGATGAGCGTGGGCAGGTGGAAATCTTGCACCCTTTGCTTGAGGGATCCTGTGGGCCACTGGTTTGCCACTGTTTGTATGGAGGGCTGGACAGAATGGACCTTTGGTCTGGTCCAGCATAACTTGTCTTATGTTCTTATGACCTTATTTATATTCTGTATTTTCAGCTCATTAGCTGTTTAAACTGCCTGGAAAGCAAGCATTAAAAATAATAATTAGCACAACAGTGAATAAACAACTGAGCACATAAAATCTAGAAACCATGGGGAAGAATATGTCAGACACCAAAAATCCATTTTATAGATGTTTTATAAATACTAGTAGCAAATCATTTTCATGTGGTAGCATATTAATAGTACATCCTGCTCTTGCTGTTGCTTGAACTTTTTGCCACTGATATGTTTGGTGCCTTCACTGTTCATTGTTAAATGCTGTGGAGTCTATTACCTGTACTAACATGCATTGTAATAACATCAACATTCAGACCAAGATAAGCCTTGATGGTCTGCAGTGTGGAATACAGAATCTTCCATGTTACAAGAAACAGTGAAACCCATAAAAAGCTCAACTGTCATGTTTTAGCTAATCTAAGATAAACAAGTCTAGATTGCATTGGTATCCTATCAGGAATGCCACATTCGAAGGATTTTAAAGATGGTTGCTGCTGGAGATGTAATGGCTCTCTAGTAACATCTGTTTAGGGTTTGGTCTTGAATTGTAGCATTCTGCCTTTAGGGAGAAAAGTGAGTTAATTTGATTCTGTCAATTCCTGTAAGTTTAAATCATGTCATTTTATGCTACATGTCTGCTGCTTTGACCCTCCAAAATTTTGAAGAAGAATGGATTACTAGAACTGAAACTGTAGCTCTGTAAGGAAGTGCCAACAATAAGTTAGAATACATGCCAGAATTCAGTAATAAAAGAAAAAAAATGGGAATAGTATACATGAAAGCCTGGGTAAGCATGATCAGATGTGGGACTTATTTGAATAAAAAGCTAAGAGCGCAGGCGAGAGAGTCTGCATGTAGTCCTCAAACTTGGAGGATTGTGAGCATCCTACACGTGGCCTCTGTACTCCCCAAAACACTAAGAGGGCCAATTTTGGTCATCTTTGTGCTGGGCTTTGGAGTGAGCTGAAAGAAATGAAAGTGCTCCCAGGTTTTCTGGTATGCTGAAGGAGCTTGCCTCCTGTGCAGTGTCATTCTTTGCACTCCCAAAACTGTGTGTCCAAGGTTGTATGAGCTGATTCTTTCTGCAGCAGCTATGTGGGTGGGAAAGGATGCTCTGAGTTCAGAGTCTTAGCTCTGACCTCAGAGCAAGTGTCCGAGGTTGGAGCTGGCAGTCTGGAAAATCCTATGGCTGTCTTGTGTTGTCCATAGCCTTGCCACAATTCTAACCTCAAAGGCTGGTTTAGCTATGTACTTCCTCTTTTCGGTAGTATTTTTGCGCATTGAGTTAGCATATGTTTAGTGGATTTGGGGTGAAGGGATGGATATCACATGATATTGATACTTCTGCCAAAATCAGTAACATTTGGAAATAGACAACAAGTACTGTATTTTTTGCTCTGTAAGACTCACTTTTTTCCCCCTCAAAATTAAGGGGAAATGTCTGTGCGTCTTACAGAGCGAATATGTGTGTGCAGTAAGTCTGTCAAATGTGCAGCCCATGGGGAAGTGATGGGGAATGTACCTGTGATTATGTGCCCATTTGATTCGGAATATTTTTTTTCTCATTTTCCTCCTCTAAAAACTAGGTGCGTCTTATGGTCAGGCGCGTCTTACAGAGTGAAAACTATGGTATCCTATTTGATATTGAATTGATGAATGTTACTGGAAATCTCTGAGCAAAGTTTGGGAAAACGGATAAACAACAGATCATTGAATTTTTACATTCTTTTGAATACCTGTTTTGGCAGAAATAATTTTTAGTCTTATTTGAATCAGTATTTGAAGCCAGCCACAACTAATTCCTATCACTTGAACAAATGCTGGATCTTAACACTGATAATATCAATTTGTTGGTAAGCATTTGTATAGTTTTTGTCAGTATTTTGGGCATTGTATTTATTTAAAGCAAAACCTTGGATCTGAAGTTTGAATACTTCAGGGTAACACAACCAGAGCAAGCTGAAATAATTTCTGACGTTCTGAACACTCAGGTTTCCAGAGTTGTCTCTTGTAGATTAGTAATGGAATAGGATTTAGAAGTTGCAAAAGAATATTGGTAATTTTTCTATTGAAGTGTTTTTGTTGCAATATGTTCTGCACATTAGCTCATAAAATTCTTTGAATTTTTTATTTTTAATAAGGGGGTGATAGAGTAACTTGTATGTGTGGTGGTCATCTAACAGCCGAGTTGTCCTCCTAGCAGATCTTCTGCTTCTGCTCTATCTTAATTTTAAAAATTATTGGTCTTAATGTTTTGAGCAATATGCTCCTCAAATTCTTTATAAGTTACTAACCTCTCCACTCCCAGCATGCCCTGTGTCCAACCCCACATTGTTCGGGTGCCATCTCTAGCTGCTTTGGCCGTGGGCAGGATGAAGTATGTGGTTGCAAGGGAAGGAAGGATGGGATGGAAAGTTCTTTAAGTTGTCTCAGGATGAAAGTTACTCCCCCGCCCTTTTTTATATTTGTTGTTTGACAGTTCAGAACTGTTACATTACAATTCTTAGACTCCCTTTGTGGCTGCTGAGGTATTCTCTAGAAGTCAGACATAATCATACATTCACAGAGAATCTGCATTCTGTGCGAATATGAACTTCAGTAGCCTCAGTCTGCTGACACTCATCTCTGTGTCACCTCTTTTGACCCAGAGGCAGAGGTTGAAGGACTTTCTAAGTGCCTGGCAGAAACTGAGATCCAGTTGAATGCCAAGTGACTTAAGCTTTGCTATTTTAGTTTACAGAGAAACTACTTCAGCATTGTGGGGATGTCTAAACTGATTTTGGTATGATTTGTATGGGAACGCATGGCAAAGGCTTGGTGAGATCTGTTATGTAGAAGGGCAAAGGTATTTTTTCCTGCAACATATTTGGCATCTTTGCCCATAAATGCTGCATATATGAAGGACACTGAGGAGCCCATTCTTTCCATTTCTCAGATCATGTCCAGCACTCAGGAGTCAAGATATATTCCCCTGTAGAAATCTCAGAAGTACCAGGGGCACAACTCTGTCACACCCAGGCTGAAGCTTAACAAATGTTCCTAAACACTTCAGGGACATGCTCTGGTCTTTGACCCTTTAAAAAGCCATTGAAACCAAAAATTGGGGACAGAATCTAAGAGGTTTTCCTTGACCTCAAGCCATTGCTTTTTTCTCTCTTGAATTGTCTTGTATATTTATGTGTAAGAGCTCTGGCTGCTTAATGAGCAGGATATAAATGTTCATTAAGGCATCAGTTGGTGTATGACTGTCAGCAGTCGTGTGAATGCCATTTGTTAGAACAGGATATGCATGAAGGACAAGAGCATTATGCCATATTCTCTTTAATGTTGCTTTTTATTTTAAATGGGGGAGCTGCTGCTGTTGCTTTGTCCCAGGTGAAATTTGTCTTGTTCTTAGCATGGTCTAATCCAGAATTCCCCAGCCATTTTAGATTGATTGCCATATGGAGAATTTTGAGCAGGTATTCTCAAAAAACGAATGCGGTGACTGGGAGGGTATTAGCATAGCACCTCTTCCACTCCCTCTTAAAACAGTTAATATAGCAGATTTGGTTTTTTCATCATGTCACGTTCTCCTTACCTAATCCTGCTCCTGTCTTCTTACTTTGCTAAGATCATGGCATCCAGTCCTCTCACTTCCTGGCAAATAGATGGGGAAGAAATGGAGGTAGTGACAGATTTTATTTTTTTGGGCTCCAAGATCATCGCAGATGGGGACTGCAGCCAAGAAATTAAAAGACGCTTGCTCCTGGGGAGGAGAGCTATGGCAAATCTAGACAGCATAGTAAAAAGCAGAGACATCACCCCGCCAACAAAAGTGCGTATAGTCAAGGCTATGGTTTTCCCAGTTGCAATGTTATGACTATGAAAGCTGGACCATAAGGAAGGCTGAACGCTGAACAATTGAGGCCTTTGAGGTGTGGTGCTGGCGGAGACTCCTGTGAGTCCCTTGGACTGCAAGGCGATCAAACCAGTCAGTCCTAGAGGAGATCAACCCTGACTGCTCTTTAGAAGGCCAGATAGTGAAGATGAAACTCAAATACTTTGGCCACCTAATGAGAAGGAAGGAGTCCCTGGAGAAGAGTCTAATGCTGGGAACAATAGATGGCAAAAGAAGAGGACAGCAGAGGATGAGGTGGCTGGATGGAGTCACTGAGGGGGTTGGTGTGAGCTTGAGTGGACTCCAGGGGATGGTGGAGGACAGGAAGGCCTGGAGGAAAGTTGTCCGTGGGGTCGCAACGGGTCGGACACGACGTCGTGGCTAACAACAGCAGCAACAACAACAACAAAGCCTACAGAGCAGTCCCCACAACCATGAAAGCTTGTCCACTGTGCTGTGACATTTTAGTTGATCC
This sequence comes from Varanus salvator macromaculatus, assembly GCA_023646645.1. Lineage (NCBI taxonomy): Eukaryota > Metazoa > Chordata > Lepidosauria > Squamata > Varanidae > Varanus > Varanus salvator. The sequence continues at coordinate 25,636,334 of JAIXND010000624.1, read as the reverse complement.
TAATAAAAGTTTGCCCTTTCTGTTACTTCAGGTATGCTTAGTGGAGTCCTTAGTCGGCTATAGAGGGGCATAAGAAGAATACAAAAATGCACTTATCCTCAGATAAAACACACAAACATGCTGCCTGTCTGCTCTATGCCCATGCTGTCCAGAAAACTTCCCTTTCCTGGCCTGTGAAATGAGCTGGGGGATGGAGGGGCATGCGCTTACTCCATGGGACAAAATTGGCAGAGCGCTAGCCCTGTACCATTCGGGAAGAACTGGTTGTGGAGGGCATCACACAGACACTGTTTCCTCCCTTTCTGGATTTATGAAGGCCACATGACCACCAGAACAGAACATACTTCTTAGGGCAGTTGACAGCATGGAGAGTGGAGCACTCCTGAAACCAAATGTACCCACCGCAAAAGAAAACAGATAAGCTTAAGATTTCTTGTTCTGCCTCATAATGAGGCTATTTATTTATTGTATTTATATACTGTTTGATTAGCATAATACTTTCAACATATTTTACAAAATGTAATTAAGGTATACAAAATACTACAATTTAAACAATTTAAAACAGATTTGCCTGTAATAAAACTTCCGTGCAATAAAATTTTTGCAGGCAAAAACAAGTGCTACAGTACAAGAAATAATAACAATTATTGCACATGTATCAGACAATTTAAAAGCCAATATAAAACCAGAAAATCAACAATTAAAATGGTGGGAAAATAAAAAGTTTTAACTTGGCATTGAAACATATCTAGTGCCAGTGCTAGATGTATTTCCTTGGAGAGCTGATTCCACAAGCAGGGTGCCACAGCTGAAAAGGCCCTTCCCCTTTTAGCCACCCTCTTTACTTCAGGAGTGGCTCACGGAGAAGGACCTTATAGATGATATAAGGAGAAGACACTCCTTTAGATGTCCAGGTCCTAAACCATTTAGGGCTTTATACGTTAGCATATCATTTCACATGCTAGCAAAGTGATGCTCAAAATCCTACAAGCTAGGCTCCAGCAGTATGTGGATCGAGAACTACCAGAAGTACAGGCAGGATTTTGAAGAGGGAGAGGAACTAGAGATCAAATTGCCAACATACGCTGGATTATGGAGAAAGCTAGGGAGTTCCAGAAAACATCTACCGTATTTTTTGCTCTATAAGACTCACTTTTTCCCCCCTCAAAAGTAAGGGGAAATGTCTGTGCGTCTTATAGAGCGAATATGTGTGTGCAGTAAGTCTGTCAGATGTGCAGCCCATGGGGAAGCGATGGGGAATGTGCCTGTGATTATGTGCCCATTTGGTTCAGAATATTTTTTTTCTTGTTTTCCTCCTCTAAAAACTAGGTGTGTCTTATGGTCAGGCGTGTCTTATAGAGCGAAAAATACGGTACTTCTGCTTCTAAAGCCTTTGATTGTGTGGATCACAACAAATTGTGGCAAGTTCTTAAAGAGATGGGAGTACCAGACCATCTTATTTGTCTCTTGAGAAACCTATATGTGGGTCAAAAGCAACAGTAAAAACTGGACACGGAACCACTGATTGGTTCAAAATTGAGAAAGGAGTTTGGCAAGGCTGTATACTGTCGCCCTGCCTATTTAACTTATATGCAGAGCACATCATGAGAAAGGCGGGGCTGGATGAATCCCCAGTTGGAATTAAGATTGCTGGGAGACATATCAACAACCTCAGATGTGCAGATGATACCACTTTCATGGCAGAAAGTGAAGAGGAACTAATGAGCCTCTTGATGCGGGTGAAGGAGGAGAGCGCAGAAGTTGGCTTGAAACTCAACATTAAGAAAACTAAGATCATGGCATCCGGTCCTCTCACTTCCTGGCAAATAGATGGGGAAGAAATGGAGGTAGTGACAGATTTTATTTTCCTGGGCTCCAAGATCACAGCAGATGGGGACTGCAGCCAAGAAATTAAAAGACGCTTGCTCCTGGGGAGGAAAGCTATGGCAAATCTAGACAGCATAGTAAAAAGTAGAGACATCACCCTTCCGACAAAAGTGCGTATAGTCAAGGCTATGGTTTTCCCAGTTGCAATGTATGGCTGTGAAAGCTGGACCACAAGGAAGGCTGAGCACCGAAGAATTGAGGCCTTTGAGGTGTGGTGCTGGAGAAGACTCCTGTGAGTCCCTTGGACCGCAAGGCGATCAAACCGGTCAGTCCTGGAGGAGATCAACCCTGACTGCTCTTTAGAAGGCCAGATACTGAAGGTGAAACTCAAATACTTTGGCCACCTAATGAGAAGGAAGGAGTCCCTGGAGAAGAGTCTAATGCTGGAAACAATAGATGGCAAAATAAGGGAATGGCAGAGAATGAGGTGGCTGGATGGAGTCATTGAGGCAGTTGGTCTGAGCTTAAGCGGACTCTGGGAGATGGTGGAGGACAGGAAGGCCTGGAGGAATATAGTCCATGGGGTCGCAATGGATTGGACACAACTTCGCGACTAGCAACAACGTTAGCATAAGCACCTTAAACCAGGCCTGGACTTCAATTTGTAATCAGTGCAGGCTAATACATTTTTATCTACTCATCCCCATCAGTAGACAAGTTGTCCTATTCTGCACCAACTGAAGTTTCCAGACTGTTTTTAAGGACAGCCCCATGTAGAGCACATTTCAGTAATCTAACTGTGAGGTTACCAACACATGGATTACCATTGCTAGTTATGCCGGTCCAGATAGGGATGCACTTTGTAAATCTACCCAAGTTGGTGGAAGGTGCCCATGTCACAGATGTCACCTGAAACTCCAGGGACAGTTCAGGTTCAGGAACAACCCCAAGCTCTGACCTCTGTTCTTTAGGGGGAGCACAGCCTGTCCAGAACAGGGAGGTTAGTGTACCCCTGAATCAGGGTTCCTCTTACCAATACGAGCACCTAAATCTTGTCTGGATTATTGGATCTTGTCTGAAAGTACAGAGACTAAAAGATGGTAAGGAAGGAACATGGCCCCTGAAAAAGAAAAGATACTATTCCAAAGTCTAAGTTGGGAAGCTAGTAGGGGCTCTCTTATGGAAGCCGGAGCCAAGACAGATAATCTGAGTGGATACAAGTCTGATCTGACCGGTCCTGTATTCCTCAGAAGTTGATCCCGCCCCCCCACCCCACTGCACTTGCTTACTGACCAAGAACGTACTGAAGTGACATTAGATGTAGAGAATGGTCTGTGATGATGGCTATCATCTATTGCAGCTGAAGTCTGTCAGTCAATGGAAAACAGTTACATGGCTCTATACTGTATATGAGTAACTTCTGTTTCCTTTAGGAAGGAACATGGGAATTTTTGGAACTCAGGAGAACAGTAGAGGCTAGTGTAAAGTTGTGTATCAGTTGATATAGTATTGGAAGTAGGGGTGTTGTCATTGCTTCTAATCAATACATTATTGATTAGAAGATGGGCCTTACCACAAAATTTCTGCATATTTGAATTCCTCTGTAGGATTCTGCGTCCAAAAGTTTTTACTAGAGAGTGAAAATTGTAAACTAGAGGCCAAATGCTGATTTAATTTCACACAAATGATGTATCATTGGGTAATGCAAAATATATGAAGAAAAGTAAGCTTTCTTTCAAGGGAGAGTTTCTTTAAAATGGCAAAATTTGTACAGACAGCCTATTTAAAATGAAGTACTGCTTTAAAACACATTTTGTTTTGGTTTATGATGCTGTTTAAGCGTTATGAATAAAGTTGCTGTTTCTAATCAAATTGCAGGGTAGGGAAAAAGGCATTTCCTTTTGCCCAGTGCCTGCTGTTCACACAGAGATCAGTGTTCCTTGCTGTGATTTGCGTATTATCATTAGCCCTCTGGGTATTTGAGATTAATCTACATTTTATGGTTTTCCTTTGAAAATGTTTAGCAGGGTAACTAACTTGCTACTGTGAGTAAAACAGAAACTTCAGCTGGTTTGAGGAAATTTATCATATAGCTGCAGCTTTTATGCTTGCGTTATGTTTCTGCTAAATAATGTATTCAGTACAAAAAAATGAACATGAAAGGTTTGTGTGTGCACATATGGATGTAAAGAAACATTAACATTGTCAAATGTGTATTGGACTTACATAATGTGTAAATTTTGCATATAAAAACTTAACTGCTTTATTAATGGAAAGCATATTTTCCTTACATAGTACTGCACTTCTGAAAGGTTCATCTGGGCTGATGCTAGAATAGTGAAATCTCATTTTTTCCCTCTCAATTCAAACTTTTTTTAACTTTGGAAAAAATATTTGAAATGCTTCCATATAAAAGCTAAAGTTGCTTCACTCCCTTCCACTCCTCATTTACATTTTCTGGGGTATTCTGTACCTGCAAATTTTGAACGATGTTACAGAAAGTTAAAGATTTCTGCAGTTGAGAAATCTTACTAAGAATGAGTTGTGAAAGCAAGTGATAACAGTTAAAAATAATCTCAAAATGATTGGACTGTGTTGCTTCAGTCTCATGCAAGGAAATTTCTATAGTTTGGGAAAATGTATTGAACATCAAGTTGGATATGCCTGAAAATAAAAGCAGCAATATCAGTTGAATATTCTTGTGTTTTGATTATTTTAAATGAGTGTCACATTCAGAATTCTTCAGTTCTGTTAAAACTGAATGAGAGCTAAGGTTCTTGATTCCTCTGCAGGACTAAGATTCCCAGATTACTTTTTTTCTGCTTGTTGAAGACTTTGATTCTGCAATCAGGCACTAACTCCTATAGTGCTGAAAGCTGTAGTATTAAATAAAAGATATTTAATGTAGGAATGCAGACTTCTTTAACTACTTTTACATCATTAGAAAAACCAGAATGGTTAGCTAGCACAAAACAACAGCACCAATATGAGAAATATCTGACAATGTGTATGAAAATGGAATATCAGAAAGTCTTCACACATCTAAGACATGAACAGATGGATGCTATGATGAAATGGGGGAGATACCATGGCATTCCAGTAGATCAGTTTTGTGTCTGCAGAGATGCAACCCTTGAGAATTTGGCTCATTGAATGACAGTTATATAGAGAAAAGTATTTCGAGCTTCTCTTGAAGAAAGTGAAATACAAGGGTATAAAATGGGAAGTAGAACCCTGTAAGCTATCTTGGGTTCCTTGCAAAAGGAAGAAAGTTTGGGTATAAATGTCATGTAATGAAGACAAAATCAAATAATGAAAAGAAAGAAAGTTATTTAGTGCAATCATCCAAGCCATATATGGTACAGAGGGTTGTGGTATTCACTGTTAAAGCCACTAGATGTAAAGTTCTTGGATACTATTGGACTGAAGTGCTATAAAGTTTTAGAGATATGAATGTAAGGTGACTGTCTTGATACTGAAGGTTCTGTATGCCATACTAGTTGCCTGTCCAGCATATTTTAATTTGATTTGAGTAAAGGATTGATAAGAATTCTAAAGTGTTGCTAGTTTATTATTTTAACCTTATGTGTATTTTTAATAAAATTGCATAATAGTATTTGCAGTGATCTTTGGATTGAACAATAAATGCATTAATTACCTGAAATTATAAATGTTATTATTAATTGATGACCAGGGTGTAATACACTATTCCAGATGCCAGCTTCCCAAAACCACAACCATTGATTTGGTTGCCCTTTTAAGCGCCGGTTGGTTCATACAAGGAAAAGTTTAGACTCATACAGACTTTCCGTCTTTTACTCTTGCAGACGTTCCATCTTCAGAGCAACCTGAGTTGTTTCTAAAGAAACTTCAGCAGTGCTGTGTCATTTTTGACTTCATGGACACGCTTTCAGACCTTAAAATGAAAGAATACAAGCGCTCAACTCTTAATGAACTTGTGGATTATATTACAATAAGCAGAGGCTGTTTGACTGAGCAGACTTACCCTGAAGTAGTTAGAATGGTGAGTTTTCTTCTTTATCATGAACAAGTTATAGATCCCATTGTTTCCCCAATATAACAGTGGAGTAAGCACCTTGAATGAGAATGTTGGGTCTGTCAACACTGAAGGTCAGTCTTTCAAATGCAAAACAGAAGATACTTTTCACTGAAAATGTCTTTAAACTTAGATTATATAAATTGTATTCACAGTGTAAAAAATGAAGACTTGAAGACCTGGGAAAATTTGATCTGTATTTTCTTTTTCCTCCCCCCCTTCCCATTTTTCTGGAACTTCAGAGCTCTAGAAATGCAGACAAGTTTAAAGGGGGGAGCATGGAAAAATCGGAGAAAGCTTTGTATTCCTTATTTATTTATGGGGCTTTTGAACTTTGAACACCTTTGCTGTGGTTTTAAAACAGTATGCCAGCTTTCACGTGCAAGTTTAAGAACCTGCTTTAGATGTGGAGTTGGCTTTAAATCAAGAGTTTTAAGCATTCTTGAGGTTGTGATACCAATTGCATTGATTTTATGAGTGCTCAGAGGCGCTTTGCAAGTTGGCCCTCAATGGGAAAGAAATTGTCTTGGTTGCAGTAGCGAACAACTTTCTAAGTGAACCCATTTCTTAGCCTACTTTTAAGTTACTGGTTCTTTAATTCTGGGTTATGATGTGTGAATATGGCTGAGTTAACCATGGTTTATTAACCATGAACAGTCCAGAAAGAAAACCCATTGTTCATATATTAAATCACTGTTATTACATGTAATTTGTTATGCGTGCACTATTTATTATATTACAACCAAGTTTTATTCCTTCTGAAGTTGAAGGTCTTTTGATATAGGTATTAACCATCTTTTTGTTGGCTAGTATGCAACAAGTATTTTACATTAGCACAACATAGTTTATGTTATTGCTTGCCCTGTTGGATATTGGTCATTGAAATGACTGAAATGAATTTTGTGTCTGCACTTGCACAGAAAATTGTGGTCAGATGGGCAGTGTAAACTTTTGTGCAATACTTGTGTGCAAAATATGCATAAGTATATATGTAGGCTGTGCTTATGCTAGATTTTTCTGGCTGGGGTTCACATGTCATGGCAATCAACCCGGTTCTGTGACCACTGCATGCATTATTTGCCCAAACTTACTGTTCAAACAACTGTGTGGTTCCCTTTGCTGTGTAATTTCTGTGCTTGTTCCTCTGAGTCATTCCATGCATCCCAGCAGCAAAAGCGAAATCTTCTTCTCTGTGCTGTTGTTCTCTATGGACCACATCAGTCTCATCCTGATCGGTCCACTGCAGGTATGAAAGTGGTTCTCTCTCTTCCCCCTCCCAAGTGTACCAACCCCTCAAGAATTTTTCTTAAAATAAAACAATTTCCCCATGATTCCTCCCTTCTCCCTCTGTGCATTTACCTGCTTTCTCCCTATTTCCAAAAATAAACAAGGAGATGGACACATTGCTTGGCCGTTAGGAATAAAATGAGTGATAATGAGTGCATTGCTAGGTAGCTGAGAGCAGTATAGAACAGATGGCTGAGCAGCCACTTCCATGGCTGCGCTTTCCATGGGACTCTATGGTGTTCCTGTACCAACAATGGTAATATGGAGATTCTGGATCCACACAACTGGAGAAGCCACAGTGAAGCATGGTAACTATAGAACAGACCATTGATCCTCTATGTGGTTTCAGGAAAGCCATGGCTGAATGCAGACAGCATGGCCTACCAACAGGGATAAGAAAGCATCATGGTTTTCTGTGATGTGCAAACCCAGCCACTATGTATTTGAAGAGGTGTTTAGTGCTTGAAGTGGTCCAGGATACATACCTGTTACTGGTTCATTAACAGCAGTTCCAGGATTCATAACTGTCAGTGATTTTCATATGGTAAATCAAGCCAGATTTTTAAAATGTTCATTAGAATAATAGGGCGGAAACAGTGGAACTATTGGGAGGTTCTGGAAATGGGCAAAATATATGATGAAATAAGTTCTAATGTTTATGTGAAATATTAGCTACACATTAATATTTTAGTTACTTAGAGCAGTTATACAGGCTGCCCAAAGACACTGTTCTCTTGGCAGTACTGAAGGAAAAAACATATAAATAAGCCTGTATCACTTCTCAGTACTGTCTTATTTGCCCATATCATATTTGTGGAAAATATAAAATGTTTGATATGCATTATTAGGTACAAATGAAGCTGCCTCCTGCTACTGGGCCTATTTGCGTGATCATGGAGGGGAAAATAAAAGCCACAGTGGCTTATTTTCCCCACCTCATACATAATATAAGGATACATTTTCACAATTACCTTTGCTAACCCAATACCTTTGCTGTATTGTGCAAACCAGGTGAGGGATGCTTTGTTGTTTTGTTAAACAAGCCACTCTGGAACCCTAAAACAAGCCACTGTTGCTGGAGTCTGATACCATGGCAAGGCTGGTGAAGGTTATCCTGCAAATGCCCATGGCAGTCAACCAGCCCTTCCCACTCCTTAGTTGTATAACCCTTAGTCCTTTATGGTTTTTGTGCATCACACATATGAGCTCTGTGCCTGTGTGGAGCCTTAAGTTTGAGACACTTGCTTAGCTGAGAACCTTTTGCAGGAACCTCTCCCCTTTGCTTGCTTATCACCAGAGGTTCCTGCCTATTTCCTTAGTTTTTCTTCAGCCACTGTTGTGGTTGTCTCATTGGGAATATTGTCCTTTCTTGACTGAGAAAGTACTGAGTTTAGCTGAAATATTTTCCCTACCATTTGCTTTGATTTCCTCTTCGCCTTTGCCTTCCCCTGCTCATCACTTTTAATTTTCGTTGGCAACCATTAGTGTTTTTTTTCTGGCCATGAAGGCACCTTTTTTGCAAGTGTGTCTGCTGTGGCAGCAAGCTCCTACCAACAGATGGTCACTCACTTTGTCTACTCTGGCTGGGCAAGGGTCTTTTCAAGAGCCCATCCACATTGCCAGACCTTCACCAAGCAAGTCAGTAGAAATAGATTGGATGGTTTAAAGCCTGTACTTTGGAAGAGGAAACTGGGAGCAGTAGTTTTCCCTTGTCTGGCTATGGAAACTCAGCAAACAATTTCCTCATGACCAGTCTACCCTACAGCTACAGCGAAAGAGGTCAGACCACCACCTCCTCAGTCACCAACAGCGCTGGCTGTTGTCATGGGACAAGGGGATCTTACAAACTAGGGCTAATGCCTGGCTGTTTTGCTAGCACAGAAGTTATAAAAAAAAGGCATGTTCGACAACCTCTTTAGAATAAACAAGGAAGAGAAAGAATTAAAAGAGGAATTCTGCCTCTCCTCTGATATGCCTGAGAGATCCTTGAGAGTGGTCCTCACATCAGCCTCTGTCACATCTTGATTCTCCTGTGCATTGTATGCTTCCTTGCTTGGTCCTGGAGGTAACTCCAATTAAATCATCATCTGAGGTGGAGGTCAGGGATCTGTCTCCCTCTTTTGTCAGTAGGTCTAGAGAACATCCTTCTAGCCTTATACTAGCCATTTACAACCATTCAAGCTGACCAGATCGGTACCATTAGCAATGGTTCAGATGTGACTGGATACTGAGACTGGTGATGATTCCCTTTTTCTGAGTGGGAACTATTTTTGGACTGATTGAGCTTTCTCTACCACACATTATGGAGGTGATTGTGCAGAAATTCAAGACCCGCCATTCTGTCATCAATAACATCAACCTTTATCATGCTGGGGCATTGATTGATACGCGGAAACTCACCCCCCCCCCCCCCGGCAAGTGGAAAGGGCTCCATTGAGAGCCACTGCGCCTCCTTACCTGCACAACTTGGTACCCATCACTACTGAGATCCATATGGAGACTGGATGACTCCCCCCATTTGGCAGGTGACATCTTCCAATTGGACACAGCAGCCTGTTGTTCCATGGTTCTGTCAGTGCCTTCATCAGGTGACATTGTGGGAACTATAGAGGCTCTGACTCTCAAAGGATATGAACCACTTCACTGATCAGATGCTATGTATGGTCTAGTCTCTTGGCTTGGGCATGCAACCTCTCAGAAGGCTGGTGAGGAACCATTGCAACAATGTGATGCTTCAGGGCCGTTGGCCATGGGTTGAGGCTCAATCCTGTATCACTGTTCTTCTGTTTCTGGCAATAGAGAAAGCTCTCCATGCATTTGGAAATAAAAAAAGCATGTCATCATACCCAAGTGATCACAGACAAGGCCACAGTGGTCTGGTACATCAACAGTCAGGGTGGCACATGATCGCCTCCTACATCTAACCTTCTCCATCTGGGACTGGGCCTATTGGTGACATAGAGCACTCTCAGGCAAGCATATTGCTGGTACCAACAATCACCTTGTGAACACCCGCAGTTGCATCTATCAGTTGTCCCACAAATGGGAGCTGGACAGCATGCTTGTAACATTTGTTTTCAGCTGATGGGGCACCCCTCATAGTCCTTTTTGCAACTCCAAGCAATACGGCTTACTGACTATATTGTACTCAGGCCAGCATCATAGTGAATTTCTTGAGGGATGCCTTCCTCCTTTGATGAACTGGCTGCCTGTTCTATCCTTTCCCACCATTTCTGCTATTATTGAGAGTCCTTGTGAAAGTACAGGAGGGCAAAATGAACAGCATAGTGATGGTTTTATGGCAGCCCTGACAGCCTCAGTTTGCTGTTCTTCTACAAAGTTACTAAGGAGAGTTTCCTCCTTTTTCCCTCCTACTGTTCCTGTTAACATAGGACCAGGGTCAGATCTGTCATCTGCATTTACAGGTACTCAGACTGATGGCATGGAAAATCTGTTCCATGGGAAGAATGTGATTCTGGATGCAGCTTGGAAACCAGCCACAAGGGCATTGTATGTGAAAAATGGGAAAACCTTTCATCCTTCACACTGTCTGAAGGGGTCCATTCATCTGCATATTCTGTTTTGCATGTTCTGCATTTTTGTTGCTGCTTCAAAACGGCTTCTTCTGTCAAAGAGGTTATTTAGCCATCATCTCAGCTTATCATCTCCCAACTGACGGTTTCTCAATTTTCTCACATCCAGCAGTCAAGCAGCCTCGCCAAGGTGCTCATAACGTAGGTCTTCCCTGTGAGATCACCCACTCCCTGTTGGAGCCTCTCAGTTGTATTGAAAGCACTCACAGGGAAACCAGTCAAACCCACAGCTACAGTGCACTACTGAAGTTGGCACAGGTGTCTTGCACATCCTTTGGTAAAACTACCTGGACACGGAAGTGGGAGTGACAGGTGGAAGGTCTAAATGTACTGACTGTTTCTCAGTTCTGAGGCTGGAATTGTCAGTCTCAGTGAACTGAGGGAATGGGTGGGGAGCTGCTGGCGATCTACAAGGGGGCATAAATTCCTACCAAAAGTTCTAAGCTGTGGAAATTTCCCAGTTTGAAGCTTCACACTGGAAGAGTCCACATGTGTGCATTCACAGATGACCACTCAAAGTACTTTAGTTACAGGTAAGCCATCTGTCTTTGTACGTGTTCAGCTGGTCATTGGAAATAACTGACTTGATGAAGGCAAAATTGATCGTAGGATTCAGTAGCCTATTTTGCCTATTAGCAGCTTTATCTTGAGGACTGTGCTGTAAATGATCTTTTTGTCAGTGGAGATAAAAATGGTGTCACTGACTCAGTTTGATGTTTTAATTCTATTCTACACGTAAATCTTGCTATTCTTACAATGAACTGGTCAGACTGCTTTGACATCTCAGTCAACCACTGCATACCATTGTCTTTATTTAGTCTTCCCTTCAGGACTCATCTGTCCTCTGCCGCTGAAGAACTTTTACCTTTCTAGCTGAGCAGCCTTTGCCTTTCATTATGACACCAGTGCCAGATTTACCCTTAGAAAATGCACCGTCCTTCCCTTTTAGCACTCAGTTTTTTAAAGTTATCAAATGACTCTGTGTTGGTGGTAGGGGTGGCTGGATGCTTCTTCCCGTAATGTCTGTGTATATTCCATGCTTGCCCCTTGAGTCCCCAAAATGTGCACTTTAAATTAAGCACATTACTTGCTGTAGTTTATTAGGGCTGCACTTTTCCATCTCCTTCTGAGATTTAGGGAGGCAGAGGCATTCCTGTTTTGCAAGGAATGTGTTTACTGAGAGACAGGTGAGAGCTGGAGGCAGGGCAGGAGGATAGTATAGTAATTAGAAAAAAATAGAAAGGTTGTTTTAAGTCAGTGGTGCCTGTGGCCTAACTAATGGGGGGTCCTTCCCAAAGCAGGCATTGTCCCTATTTTTCCCAGCCTTTATCTGCAACCATAAGGATTCGAAATTTGGTTTAATTGTCCAGTAGTGATACTGAATTCTGTGTTCCGTTCTATTTACATAATGATCTGTGTGCATCCTTTGTTTTAAGTAATCATAGTGCATTTAACTATTGTGTCTCCAGGATCACATTTGCTCAGCTTGGATGTCTGGCCCAGTGTAATTTTGTGGAATAGTATTGGGTGTTTTGCATGTATGAAATTGTTGTTTAATTACCTACCGGCTCCAATCTAAAGCATCTCAGCAGGGAAATCCAGGGGAGCTACTTCTAGTCAAGGTAGACTGTCACCTGGTAGAAGGACACTGGATCTTGCTCAGCATAAATCATATTGTAATAAAACGTGTACTCTTTTACTAAGAAGTATTAAGTTTAAACCAGCCTTTGCTCTCTTGGGCATAATGGTGCTGGGGCTTGCGTAACTCCACTTCTGTTGGGAGTGTAATGGTGCTGACCTACGCTGCTGGTGCGCCATCTTGAATCTGCTTACAGTGCCACCAATGTGATATTCTGTGGTGCTGTATTCATTGCATATTTTTTCCTGCCCTAGTGGCACAAAGAGTTATTGTTCTTAGCCTGTTTATACTGTCCATGTGATGTGTCACTGAGATAGAAAAATACTCTTGATTATTTTTGTGGTTTACATCATAAGCTGTGTAATGAAACCCCAGACTACTTCCATGAAGGGAGAGGAATCGGGGCAGAGCTGTCAGTCGCGCGCGTGCGCGCGTAAGTGTGTGTTTAATAAGGAAACTCATTGGAGAGGAGTTTGGGTCATAAGGTAACTAGCCATGGCAGCTCTTTCCCCTGACCTGTATTTATGACTGGTCCATTCCATACCCATCAGCCTATTAGCAGGGGATGGGATGGCGTGGGGGGTGAATCTTTTTATGACAAGCTATTGACAAAGGAGATGCTTGGTTTGGCAATCTGACCTTGGAATTCTAATAAAACTTGGCTGAGGGTTGAAATGAGCACCTGAAATAGGTTCAGCCTTTTGAAGCCAATTGGGATGGTGTCCTGGGGCAGGGAGCCCAACTAATTTAGATCCATAGACACTTTCAGGAATTTGAGAAATTGTTATGGATTTATTGTTAATTTAGACATTAACATTATTGATATATCTTAAAGAATATATATTTGTATTTCAATTGTATTTATGTTTTGTTTAAAAATAAAAAGGGGAAAAAGAAACTGCTATGGATGCTTCAGCAAAATGTCTAATCAGTGGATTGCTACTTTGATGGTTGCGTGTTGCATTTATGATATTAGGGTACATATTATTCAGCAAAAATACTTGTTTTGTTTCTCTTGGAGACCAGAATGTCTCTTTAATAAGGGATTGTTTAATTTAGCTCATTCCAGGTGGTACAGTACAGTGAATGCTTCTTTTAAAAATGCATTTTGGCATATATTTTGAGAAAGAAGTTACTACATTCAGCTCATAATGGACTTGATGCTGCAGCTTCTTCTCTTTCAGTTTGCAGCCTAATACAGATTAATACAGTTGTGCTTTTAAGAACAGCTGCAGATACATGAAAGTGTCTTTCAAAGGAAAGGTAGGTTTTACCTGCAGCAGAAGCCACCAAAGGCTGTTCTTTATTAATAGAGATTTGGTTTGCTTTGCAACACATTGGGATCTTCTTGGGGGCGGCGGGGGAATAGGCTGATAAATATGTTTGTAGGAGTGAAATAATAGAAGAGAGGGGAGTGGGGCTTCAGTAGCAAAACTTCTCAAGAAGTTGGGTTGTGGGGTTGGAGTATGTGTGTCAGGGTGGGGGGAAGACCTGGGGTTGACATTTTTCCCTCTGAAGCAACAGAGGCGGGAGGGAGGGAAGTGGAAAGCAGCTTCGATGGCAGGCTTTGGGAAATAATGGTGGTGGGTGCAACGCAAAGTACTCTGCAGGGAGTTGGGGAGTGGAGTGGGGGCATATGGAGTGAAAGGCATTTTGGGGTTGGAGAGCGCTAGACTGGATGAATGAAACAAGCAGCAGAGGAAGAGGCAGCGTACTGATAAAAAAACACAAAAGGGCATGAAAAGTTTTACCATTTTTATTAGAACTAGCAGGCAGGTATTGGCAGGCTCAGGGTGGGGGAGTCTGGGAACAAGAACCAGCAAAGGAAAAACTTGCCCAGAACACAAAGCTGCTGATCGAGCAAGCGAGCAAGAGATTGTGGGCTGTGGATTTCACCACAGAGATGCCTGGGAAAATGCTGGAGCTGGCTGGAGGACTGAGAAGGAAGCAAGGGCAGAATGTGGGTAGTTCTGTGAATAATTGTCAGTGCTTAGCTTATTTGTGGCTTAGCATGAGGTGTGAATCCACTCGCTTGGGCATTTGGCCCAAAGTTGATGTCTCTGTGGACATTGCATGGCCTTTGGACACAAACATGCTTGTTACAGAATGACCCGGTTCATATGATTTCACAGTAAGTTACAATGGCTGGCCAGGATGCCTTATTGTGAGCTGTCTCCTGTGGCAGGCATGATTTGCATACTCATTGGTTGCAGCTAATTGCTTTGTCTGAGCCTGGTTGGCATGGTTTGTTGGCCGGTTAAACAACCCTCACGTTACCCTGCCTAATCCCCTAATTAGCCATGATGCCCAGATTTGGATGACTTGATATGCTGTGGCTGGGTGGTAATTATGCAAACCATGCCAGGCATGCACTGTGGCTTGCAACAAGCCACTGCAACTTTTTAAAAGCCTAGTGGCTTGCATCAGTTGTGCAGGCTGAGTTGTGGTGAGGAGAATGACCTGATCGAGTGCTTGTAGCTTGTCATCCCAGCATCTTTATTGTAGAACTTAAAGGGGAAGTGGAAGTTGAATGTGATGATATGATATACATATACATAAAGCATTAATTATATGATGTCAACAGTCACTATAATTAAATTATAGAACCATTTTTATTATTCAGTTATCGTTTCTGTTTTTCTGTTTCCTGAACTTCAGCCACTGTGTTCTCTTGGGGAGATTTATAGCACTGCCTTAAAATTTAGAGCACATCAATTTAATCTGAATGTGATAGCTCTTGTAACCGTTCTTGTTACATATTAAATCTAGCATGACTTTAGGCTCATGTTTCTTTACCCTTCAGTAGCTATCTAATCATTTCCCCCCTCTTTGGGGTTAACTGCATTTGTCTTTGTTTAAAAGAACTTTGACAAAAACTAAAGCAGAAAAAGAAACTCTGTCCAATAATATTTGATAAACGAGTCTCCATGTATGAGGTATAGCAGCTATGAAACATGTAGCCACATATGAATGAACCTCTCGTGTGTGTGCACATTCACACTCTCTCTCACGCACACACACACACATAATTAATGCAATGTATTAACTAATATAATTGATGTAAATATGGCATATTTGCCAGTAATTTCTTTGCATTTTATTGTTAACAGACCTGCTGAGCTCTATGGGTCAAACACATGAGCTGCTTTTGACAACACATTTGTGGGAGACATACTACGCTTCTACCATTTATGTTAACATTAGACATTTATTTATTCATGGGAAAAAATTAATCTTAGAATTGGAGAGATGTCTTGTTCTTTTCCATGCCTGCTCTTTCTACTGTGCATTTTCAAGACTAGAAATTCCCGCTACTTCTATTATTGAGAGTGTTCAAGAAAAGTGAGCAAGGAAAGATGAGGGTGTTCAGGGAAAGATTGGGCAGCCACATGTTGGGTATTACATTAGCGGATCCAGCTGGAGCTGGGTGTCAGACTAGTTGGCCTGGGAGGCCTCTTCTGACTCGCCATGTTTCTAGTTTGACTAAAGGCAAGCCATTTTAAAACAAACAACACTAAAACAGTGTTCTCCAGTTACAACAACTAAACACTTTACAGATATGATGAGTGCTTCATATAACATGAGGATCCCCCTGCCCTCATTGATTATAGTGTCTAGGAACGACTTTATTGAGTTTGGAGTGATTTGGTAGATGCATCCCTAGGTGCAATTTTATGCTTGAACTAGACATTTCACGTAGATATGTAACAAACCTCTTAAACTCTTGCTTCTTTTATGGAGAGGGATCAATGTTAACTGGAAAAGGGCAAAACATCCATTCTGCTTTTCTCCTTTACATCACCCCATCCTACAGTTGTTTTTCTGTAGTGTTTCCTTCATATAAATTGGAGAGGGACTTCCAGAATGGATTCTGCTGGGGCCTGCAGAAGCCGACTCCTGCAAGTTCTAGCTGAGTTAGGCTGCATCTTGGGTGGGGTTCAGGTGGAGTGGGAAGTGGTGCAGGGGAATCCACAGCTTATCTCAGCGGTGACTAGGAGAATCCTCTTTGCGTTGCTCATTGTCTGAGTGGAGTGTGGGAAGGGTAGAGGGTCTGTGGGCCAGACTGGACCCAGCAACAGCTGTAAGTTGTCTTCATCCAATTAAAATATAGTTCAGCCCTCATTCATCCATCCATCACCAATTTGGGCATTTGCAATATATTATTTAAAGTATGTGGCCCTCCTGCAGTAGAAAATATAGAAATCCATAATATACATGATGCTTGTTCATGCGGCAGTCCAGTGAATGTTCAGAATAAGATACTGGGATTGTAAACATCCTCACAAATACTGGTGTACTGATACTATAGCAATATGATGGGGGGTGTCATAGAGCTGTAGACCAGCACAAAACTGGAAAAAATCCTTCTGTTTCTACTGTTGTTATAAATTTACCCAAAACATCCTAATGGAGTGAACTGTATTATTAATGAATATTGTGCGCTGTTGAGTAAATTAGCATTTTGATTTGAAAAAGTGTAAATCATTTATCAAATACATACATGCTTTTAGCAATAACTATGTGGCCTCTTAATCAATTGGTTGCTTTCTGAGATGGAACCTTCATATTCCACAATTCTGCTATGACTAAGCATCTTGTAAGCTCATATTTATAGTATCTTCTTGGTTTGCTCATTTTGTGAATTTGTGAACAACAGGAAGGACTTTTTCATTGGACTTGAGCCTTCTTGATATCGCTGCGATGCCTGCATGGACAGCAGCTCTCTCCTGTGGCACATAAGAAAGTGTACAGAGCTCTCTTTTTCTTACCCCCCTCACTGCGTACACACAGTAATCATGCCAGGCCAGGTCAAGGAAGGAAGTCTCATCGCTGTCCAACCTTCTCCCCTTTCACTGGTCAAACAGTATGAGCTAGTATGAAGACATGGAGGATATGCATCTGTCTCGCACCCTCTGTAACTGTTTGTTGCACTGGCTGGATGTACAAAGGGGGCAGAACTCTGTTTGCTTGGTGCGGATTTCCTCTGTACATAATTGCTGCATCCACGTGGATTGTATTAAGCTACTTTTTTAATGTATTTACCTTTATAAACAGTTTGTATCCAAACTGAAGGATTTGCTTGACAAAATTGCTTTTTAAATGATGTAAAGCATATTATGCAAAGAAAGAGTCATAGTAAGCGTCACTGTTTTCTTTAGGTTTATCCCAGGTTAGAAAAATTAGTACAGTTAGGATGCAGCATGTCACTAAAATTGTAAGAGTGTCAAGCAGTCTACTTACATGAGTACAATTTATGCTTGAAAAGGTTCCCGGTCAACATTTAGACATATTTGTTAATCTTTGTAAGTCACCCTGGGAGACTTTTGTGGCATAAGAACGGAGAAACTAAGCAAATACATAGCAAGGCACCAGAAATTGTTATTAACCTCTTAGTGTGAATTAGTGTATAAGCAGATTTTGTTGCTTAAGGTTGAAAAATCCTGATCTGATATAATTTGGATTGTGCACACTGAGAACTGCACACGTGTATTATAGTTAAATTTCTTCAGTAGGAAAAAAATAGATGTGCATAGATTCTTTCTTACAGGATAAAAGTAGAGATGTGAAGGTGCAGGAAAAATCAAAACGAAGCTGCTCCCTGTTTGTTTTTGGGTGTTATTTGGGGGTGGTTAGCATTGGGAGGGGGGATTTAGAAATGTTTCATTTCTCAGCAGATGGTAAATACTGTTTACAGCAGTATTTAAAAACATATTGTTATTGCCAAAATGTGTGACTACATATCTCTTGCATTTGAGATTGGTAATGCTCATTGCTCCTTGAGTTATTCAGACATTGCTGCATTTGGAAGTGAAGGTGTACCACATAGTCCTTCTCTTGAATTTCTTCATGGTGCAGTGTGCAACTGTTTGAAAAAGGCAATTCTATGTTAGATATAAATAGGAATAAATTAAAATTGTCAATATCATACTGTCCCTATACAAATCTATTGTATGGCCACATTTGGAAAATTCCACACCTTTCTGATCACTTTATCTAAAAGGGAATATTATACAATGGGAAAGTGCAGAAAAGGGCAACTAAAATGAACAAGGGGCTGGAGTAACTTCTCTGTGAGGAAAGATTATAACATCTTGGGCCTGTATAGCTTAGAAAAATGGGGAGTTGCGATTATGTTATGTCAGTCACAAAGTCGTGCCTGACCCACCACAATACTATGGACGACATTCCTCCAGGCCCCCCTGTCCTCCACCATCCGCCGGAGTCCACTTAAGCTCACACCAACTGCCTCAGTGACTCCATCCAGCCACCTCATTCTCTGCCGTCCCCTCCTTCTTTTGCCATCTGTTGTTCCCAGCATTAGACTCTTCTCCAGGGAGTCCTTCCTCCTCATTAGGTGGCCAAAGTATTTGAGTTTCATCTTCAGGATCTGGCCTTCTAAAGAGCAGTCAGGGTTGATCTCCTCTAGGACTGACCGGTTTGATCTCCTTGCTGTCCAAGGGACTCGCAGGAGTCTTCTCCAGCACCACAATTCAAAGGCCTCAATCCTTTGGCGCTCAGCCTTCCTTATGGTCCAGCTTTCATAGTCATAACATTGCAACTGGGAAAGCCATAGCCTTGATGATACGCACTTTTGTTGGCAGGGTGATGTCTCTGCTTTTTAGTATGCTGTCTAGATTTGCCATAGCTTTCCTCCCAAGGAGCAAGCACCTTTTAATTTCTTGGCTGCAGTCACCATCTGGAGTGATTGTGGAGCCCAGAAAAATAAAATCTGTGATTGAAGTGTACAAAAATATGCAAGGTATGGAGAAAGTGGATAGGGAGAAGTCCTCTTCCTTCTCCTCTACCAGGGTTGGCATTTGTTACCAAATGATGTAGTGATGGCCACCAATTTGGATGGATTTAAACAAGTTCATGGAGGATGGGGCTATCTATAGCTGCTGGTCACAGTAGTGACCATGGTAGATAATCAGAGGCAGTGTGGAGTATTTATAGCAGTTGCTAGAGAACATAAAGAGGAGGTTGCTTCGCCCTCCTACCTGTGAGCTTCCCTTTGGAGTATCTGATTGGCCACTGTGTGAACAGAATAGAATGTTGGGCAAGGTGGACCCTTGGTCCAGTCCGGCATGACACTCCTTGTAGTCTTAACATGGCCCCCCAAGAGTCTCCTCCATACACTCCTGCCCTACATTGCTCCACCGTCAGCGAGCCTAATTTGGTGCAAGAGTGACGTCTTGGAGTCTGCCAGGTGAGGTTTTTGTACAGCACAGCTCCTGACTCTTCTTGGTTCTCAGTTCCCTCAGATTCTTGAATTTTCTGTATCATGAAATAAACAGATTAATATTTGAAAATAGAAGTGCCTGATGAAAGTATGAACTGACAGAGTTTAGAAGCTTGTTTCAGTTCATGCAAATTATTCCTTTTTCTAAGGTCTACGTTTGAAGTTCAGAAGCAGAAGCTATAGGTTCTGCAATTGAATTTTCCTCGTCTCATTGATAGGATGGTGTGCAATAACGTCAGATAAGTTATGACATTGCCAGTGTCTTAAGGAATGGAGCTCAGTTTCAGATAAATGTACATAATATTACCTTTACTGTGTGCAGTTATGATCTACTACTGAGAAAGGTTAAGGCCGTTATAAAATTTAGCTGAACATTCAAATGTATTGCTGTTCCTTAATTATAGAACTATTGGTCCCACTGGAGGATTTTCTGCCAGTGCAAATAGTAACTTCAAAGGATTGATTTAATCAAGAACAGATTAGGGGATGAAGGGTTAACTGCAACCTTTCTTTGACTTCACTAATTATCAACTCTCCCAGAGGCTGCTATTCCTCTTGGACACATTCATTTTGTCACTTTCAGAAATAAGCAGTTTTAAATTAATTGTCTTTGGTTGTATTGATATGTTTTTATTTGTAATTATGCTACAATATTGGTGGTGGTGCTGGAAGATAAAGAAATGGGGAACTACTGTCAGGAGAGAGATTGAATAATAGTTGCACTTAGAGATTTGGAGAGTTCAAAACGTTTTTTACACATTTTCTCAGTCCTTACAATAGACTTACATCAGTGTCCCTTATTTTATTGTTAATTGAGCAGGAGTTTGTAGGGGATGAGGCTGCAGGATGGCCACTTGTTTAATTCCACTTATGAGTTCTTAGAAGAGTAAAATTGAATGGAGAGATCTCTGGTCTCTATGCTAAACTGTGTCACATAAATGAGCAATTTAATCTATTGGTTGAATTAACATAAATAGATCACTGGAGTTTGAATTTATTTACAGAAAAGTAAAACATAGGTTGTCCATTAGAAAAAATGTTCCAAAGGCAAATTAGTCTTGGTGTTTATTAACTGGTAATAAGCTCATCTTTTTCAGTATCAAACCTGCAGCATATTTGTGCATAAGAAAGATTTTTGTCAGTCTTCGGGCTTCAGTATATCAAAATGCACCCTCTTGTGGTGGGAAAAGGAAAAAGCCTAACAATAAACCTCTTTAATTCCCAATTGTTATTCCCAAGTATTTTAATCCTCTCCTATTTCTTCTTTGTACTGCTTGTTTCTGCTCAGTGGATCTCTTCAAATCAGCCTTTTCTGGTTTTCTGGCTTAAATTCCTATTGTTAAAAAGTGCTGCAGAAATAACTAATGTTAATATCAATTTTGTTTGACCCAAAAATACACAGGAAACTAAATACACATGTACTAAATAATGTAGGAGCCTGAATCAGGAGTGAACTATTTGTGGTGCTCAAGAGGTTTTGGGCTTCCACAAACATAACCCTAGCTGGCATAGCCAGTAGTGAGGGATGATAAGATTGTAGGCCATGCATGGGCTACTGCGGCTATATCATTAGATGTTCAGGTAGATTTGCATTTTTAAAGTGACGTATTCTATTTATTCAACACAGTTTTGGACAATCATGTTAATGCACTACATTTATATTCTGCTTTTTGAACCCCTTGCAAGGAATCCAAGGCATGATCTGCTTGCAGTTTTATCCTCACAACAACCTTGTGAGATAGTGCCTATGGGCCATCACTTAACCTGAGGGAGCTGTGTGGCGGCTTTCCTCAACCTCCCAAATCACAGTGCAGCACTTCAGCTGCTACATCTGCTGGCTCTCTCATTCCTCTACTCACTGAGAGCTGGTGGTGATTCACAATAAAACCATTTAAAAGTACAGAAAGGTTTAACTGTCATAAATCAACAGGCATCAATTATTACTGAAAACTTTTTTTTGAGTTCTTACTAGATGTCTTAAAGGCCAGTAATAAGAGAGCTGACCAGCCTGTGTTTTAGTAGGCCAAAATTTAGGGTTTAGAAACTCACAGGCTCTGTTTCAAATCTGGAAATCTTTCTACTTAATTTAAACAAATATTTTGGAATAGTCCTCTGTGCTATTCAACATCTACATGAAACTGCTCAGTGGGGTTATCCAGTCTTGGACTACGTTGCCATCAGTATGCTGGTAACATGCAACTCTGTTTCTCCTTTTCATTGTCAGCCAGTGAGGCTGTGGATGTGCATCTGGCTGCAAGACTGGACTGGATAAAGGCTAACAAACTGAAACTCAGCCTAGACAATACTGAAAGTCTGTTGGATGGGGGTGGGGTAGTCAACCTGTTCTATGTGAGGCTGTCCTCCCTCTGAAGGAGCAGGTTCATAGCTTGGGAGTGCTCCTTGATCCATCTTTGTCACTTGAGGCTCAGGTGGTTCGGAGTGCCTTCTACCAGCTTCAGCTGGTGTCTCACCTGTGCTCCTACCTGGACAGGGATCACCTGGATTTGGTATTCTATACTCTGGTAATCTCTGAATTAGATTGCTGCATTGCATTTGACATGGGACTGTCCTTGAAGACTTTTCAGAACCTGCAGCTGGTTCAGAACGCAGCAGCCAGATTCATAACCTGAAACTTTATGTCCAAACATTTAAGACCAGTTCTGGCCTGCTTGCACTCCAGTCCCAATTCAGTGTTCTGGTTTTAACCTATAAAACCTTGCACAGCTTAGGACCACAATACCTGTTGGAGGGCCTTTGCCAAGTGCAGTCTTCTGAGATACTATGCTCAACCTTTGGGGCCTTCCTCTGAGTGCCAACTCTGAGATGGCAGCAAGGGGGAGGTCTTTGTCAGTGATGGACTCCATCTGTGGAATAACCTTGCCACTATTGCCCAGCTGGCTGGGACTGAATCTGATATCTTTTTGGCACCAGTTTAAGAAAAGCCCTCTTAAGTCTCTCTTTTTGTTGTTCTTTCTGTTGTTAGTTTTTATCATCTGCTTTAGTGGTTTAAAACTTTTTAATTTTTTAATAGTCTTTATTTTATTTTTATTGCTTTTTTTCATATTTTTAATGGATTGTGTAAACTGCCGAGATAACTTTGGCTGTGGTGCGGAATAGAAATGCAATAATGATGATAATGATAAGATTGAAAGGTATTAAGAGGATGAGATAACTTGAGAGTCAGTGGGGTGTAGTGGGTGCAGTTTGGGACAAGGATTGCAGATGCTTAAATTCAAATCCCTCCTTTGCCATGAAGTTCATTTAGTTGCCTTGGGCAGGAACTGTATTTCAGCTTCTATCTAGTAGGGGTGTTGTAAAAATAACCTGCTTTTGCTCCCACCTGATCGATGTCTCCTTTATATTTGAAGTGAACACTCTAAGGAAAGAAGTGCTGGAGGCTTCATTCGCACAATGTGGACCCATGTCAGGCTACTTCCCTTTCTTGGAACATGAACTACGCTCTGTTCCCAGGGAATCCATGGGAAAGGCAGGCAACTGTTAATTCTCACAGGCTAGTTTTAGACAGATGAGGAGGATGCTTGCTATTGCTGTACCTGCTGTTATTTATTTCACTTCTGTACTGTCCAATAAACAACATTCCCTGGGTGATTTATGGGGGGGGGGGCAGGGGGGAAGAGGTTTAGAGCTGTTGTATAGCTTGCTCTCTGTGCTTGAATTAGTAAGGCCTGCTACCTACTCTCCTTGCAAGGATAAAGTGAGATAATTGTGGATGTACTTTCTAAAACATGGTGCTGTAGAAATTGTTCCTAGCTAAGAATAATGTGTCAGGAAAAAAGCACAAGAATAACTTGACTCTGGGTGAATTCTAGCAATTTGCAAATGAATTCTGATGTCTTTGGCTTGTTTTAGGTGGCACTCTTCATGGGAGTGTCAAGTATAATGAGCTAGATAGATGAGGATATTTGTACCAGAACAGCAGCTGCTGGGCTCATCGGAACACGAATGGGCTAGAGGCTGGAAGAGTTTCATGAGGAACACAGAAAGATTGAGTCTCCTGAGCATTTTAAATGTTTAAATTATGACACCTGAGCTTCTGGAATTTGTTGTCTTTGTAGAAACAGCTTTTGATTTTTTTTGGTTCAATTTTCTAGGTTTCTTGCAATATATTCCGAACACTTCCACCTAGCGACAGCAATGAGTTCGACCCAGAAGAAGATGAACCCACCCTTGAGGCATCATGGCCACATTTACAGGTGATTTTATTTTAATGGGCTTTTAAAGATATGCTATTGTATACTTTAAAAATATACTAGGTTACATTTGCATGCATAAATGCACAGGTACGGGTAAGCACACAGGGAGAGTAAGGGAGGTGAATTGGCAGTGAGTGTCAGAAGAAAATGTTGGGAGGTATTTAAAGGACGAATCTGATCTTTCTTGCTAGTATTCTAACTACCCAGCACCCCAGCCTGGTGACTCTGGCTATGCTTCCATCCCCCTTGACCTTTGCAACCATAGGATGGCAGGCAGATGCAGCACAGTTGTGTGTGGAAGGGAGGGAAGCAGGTCCCCTGCAATTTCTGGTCCCCTATTTGATGGTGAGGCCCAGATGGTCTTCCCTGTGCTCTAGTGTTTCCCTTCAGAGGAGGGAGGCTGGGTTTACTCTTTTTGCGAGCCTCCGGTGTATAAGCAGGTATGTTGGATTTTTATTGTGTTTTAATGCATTGGTTTATTATTGTTTTAAATCACATTTCATATATGGCTGCAGGCTGCCTTGAGTGCCATTTTTTGTGGAGAAAGGCAGATTACAAATCAAATCAAATAGCAGCTGCAAACTCTTATTTATTTGGCTATGATGGGTGCTGCAGCTTCCTTGCCACCTTCCTGTGCAGCTGCAGGGCCACAGTGGGGCTGCGATGCCCCAGAATTAAATGCCTTCCGACTGCCTCTTTTAGGAATATGAAAAGAACAGAAGTTTTCAATTTCTTCAGTGTGCAATTTTAACAGCTGCTGGGATTCATTTTGGGTAGTTGTGTGGAGATGGTGGTTTCTAGATATATTATCTCCGGAAAAACTTTCCCCTCTTCAGTCTTTAATTCCCTTTGAGAATTACAGCTGCAGAGCTAACGAGTCCCTTTCCCTTGTAGAGGAAAGTATATAGATGAACAGTGCTTTTATAAGTCTGTATTTTCCTTGGTATTCTGATTTAATACAGATACTGTTTTGTGTTTTGTTTTGTTTTGTTTTGATTTGCAAAATGGAATTTTGAAAACTATCTTAAATACCTAGTCTCACTCTTCAGCAGACTGCCTGAATCGGTCTGCTGTCCTGCATCTGCCGAGACTGAGAGGAAGGACAGTACATGAATACAGAATCACATTAGGGAGAATTAGCTATAGCCTACAACTTTCAGTCCTCTTATCGACTTATTTTAGGTTACTGAAACACCTGAGCCACATTTATGTGAAGCTACAGCTTATAAAATCAAATTCAGAGACACTTTAGTACTTAAGTAACAGTTTCATTGTATTCTCTTCTGTTCCTTGAACAGTGGCCTTCTCTGGTTAGTTGCTTTCTCCTAAAATGAGCCAGCTGCCGGGCTGAATGCTTTGTACATGAAAGACACTAGGTTTAATCTCCAGGTACCTGGTTTCTCCTTATAGAGCTGGGGAAAAGACTCCTGTCTCAGATCCTGGATTATTAGTGCCAGTTAGTGTGGATAGCACAGAACTAAATGGATTGGTGGTTTGCTTTGGTATAAGGCAGTTGTATAAGTTTCTGTGTTCATGCAAATACCTGCAATTGAAGTCTGCCTTAAAATAATCTTTGGAAGGACACCCTTGCCTTGCTCAAAACTGCTGTGCTGTCCTTTTGAATTTTCATAAAAGATCTACAGATTAAAAACATCACAGCAGGAGGGAAGTTGCTTTGCAAAGTTATTTGGAGTATAGAAACTAGGAAAGCAAAAGATACCCTTTCCTTCTGCTGCTGATTTTCTATGAAGGGGCTGAAGTGGCTTTAAAAACAAAAACAGCTGTTCAGCTGCACTTGCTTGTGTTTACATGTAGTGCATAGTTCGGCCATTGGGGAGTGTGTGCGTGCATGTCAGAGTGTATGTGTAAGTAAGTGTTCTTCAGGCTAGAGAGAGCAAAATCCTTTCCGCAAGTTTAGATTCTTGATTGAATCTAATTATTCCACACCAGACACGGGTGTTGTAGGATAACGCTCCTGAGCATTTTCTAATTAGCATAAAATGTTTGCAAACTATTGCTTTATTTTATATGAGTTCAAGGGTCCGGGGCAGGGGGATGTGCTTGTTGATTACATTAGGGAGATGTGGCAAGCCAGTGAACAAGCATTAGAGAGGTTGGCAATGCCTGCACTTAACAAGAGTTAGAATTCTTCTGACAACAGTTAAAAAAGAAGAATTAACGGGCACTAGGCTTGCGTCACTCTTAGTTTATTCAAACACATGAAATATGGAATTATTTATTTGGATTTCTGTCCTACCCAATCCTTAAAATCAGGATTCAAAGGTATCGATTGGGCTGCATTATTTAGTTATAAAAATAGGCCATCTGAGTTACGTGGGAGATTATGGGAGGTGACAGAGGGAAAAGGAGTTTACCAGAGTTTGCAGCAGCAAACATTCCCTTCACATGGAGAATATGTAGTGCCTCTGTGTGGTGGATGGGAGAACAGTTGGGATAACTTGATCCAGGATCAGGCCCTTGGTCATTATTTGTCTCCCCCTTTTAATATAGAAGAAAAACAATATTTTTGAATGTGTCCAGCAGAAAGTAATTTTGTCCTCACTAAATTGTGTTTTGATCTGCAGCTTGTATATGAATTTTTCATACGATTTTTGGAAAGCCAAGAATTCCAGCCCAGCATTGCCAAAAAGTACATAGATCAGAAATTTGTATTACAGGTAAGGGGATCTGTCTTCTTTAAGCTTGCAATGGCAGTAATTTCAAAAGACTTCTAACAGTCAGAAATTGATGTGTTTGAGGAACAGGTTGCATTCCTGTTTCTCACATTCATGATAACTTCCTGTTGAAATGAATGATGGTAACATTGCAGGATGGTAGTTGAAGTTCACTGGAAGAAATGTCGGCACTAAGGAAGAGGTAACTTAACCAAACACATGAAAAAACGGTGCCACAGCATTTTCAGATGAAACTGTTCTCTCACTTTATGAACATCACCTGTTGTGCAAAAGACACGCACCCTTCCTGCCCTCTTATGCTTGCAAGTGCCTGAGCAGTGTGGGCAGCATCTAGTGGGGCAGCTTTGCTGCTGCTGGTTCCATTCCACCCATGGACCCACTTGCATGCTGGCATGTCTAAAAATAACCCTGAAAAGAGCAGGAAGGCATTCTTCTGTAAGCCTTGCTGACCTGCCCCGATCCAGAAATTAGTGTTTCTTGTTATTTATGGTTATTTTTAGAAGTGCCAAGCCCTACTGCAGGAGTAGGGCTCTCATGAGCGTGTGCGTACAGTAAGGCACTGCTTAGCATTTGGCAGGCCAGTATTTGGAAGTTAGGATTGGTTGGGATCAGGCAAGCAGTGTATTAAGTTCAAAACAGAGAAAATGGTTGCAGTGTATAAGGAAAGCAGAAAGAGTGCAAAGGGAAGGCAGAAAAAAAATAAGAT
The DNA here is from genome assembly GCA_023646645.1 of Varanus salvator macromaculatus. Lineage (NCBI taxonomy): Eukaryota > Metazoa > Chordata > Lepidosauria > Squamata > Varanidae > Varanus > Varanus salvator. The sequence goes on along the minus strand of JAIXND010000624.1, from coordinate 25,609,075 downwards.
TTAGAGTCCTGCACCATATTGGAGCTACCTCTTTTTTCTTTTAATAGCTTTTGGAGCTGTTCGACAGTGAAGATCCTCGAGAGCGGGACTACCTAAAGACAGTCTTACACAGAATTTATGGCAAGTTCCTTGGTCTTAGAGCATTTATCAGAAAACAGATTAACAATATTTTTCTACGGTAAGTGTGTTTGGTGTTTGGTTTTTTTTGTGGTGGGAGCAGGGAAAGAAAGCTGCTTAAAGGGTTATGTGAGTTATATAAGTATTTAATCTATGTACTTTGCTTGGGCAGGTTTGTTTATGAAACTGAACACTTCAACGGTGTAGCAGAACTGCTGGAAATATTAGGAAGGTAATACAATCTCGTTTTAATTACTGATCTCACTCATAACACTTCTGCCTGGTGTTCAATTTGATACACAAAAAGGGTTACCTTAATTTATTTTGAGAGTCAAACACTGGAAGAACATAATAATTGAATTTTAAGAAAGCTTCATTTTCTTCCTCCTGTCCTTTCTTCAAGAAAGAGGGAGTTAGTGTATCGCCACAATAACCCTGTGAGAAGGTGTTGTGAGCTCAGCCCTTCCCTTGCTCTTAAGCTCCAAAACACCAGACAGTCACTTTGCCAAGCAGATCTTTAGTGGCACTGCACAGCTACAAGACAAAGCAACTCTAAGAGCCTTCAAGTGAGTTTGGAAGCTTCTGCTCATGCCAAAGAAAATTGAACCAAGCTGGAGGCTTTCCCCCAAGATCCTTCCCTTTTCAGTACCTCTGTGGGTTCCACCTTCAGGATGGCTCCTGTGGGTAAAGGGCATCATGCGGGACCTACACAAGCCCTCTAACTGGGCAGCTTGTTTCTCCCAACTCCTTTTTATGGGGTCAGGAACCGAGCAAGGCAATGGTTCTCCCTCCTTCCCATCTTGAACCACTCCTGGACCTTGTAAACCATTACCAATCTCCTGGTTGGCCTGGGAACCTATGGGCAGCGATCTTGAGGGACCTTCAAAGACCTGTGCTTCTCCCTGAGTTCCCAGAGCTCCCATCTTCACTTCTTCAAGGTTTCCTCCTCCTTCAAATCCCCTGTCATGGTACGTGCCAAGAGTGGTATTTGGCTTCACTCACTACCATAGATGTGCATTGAAGAATGCAGACTGTCCCGAAATCACACACTGAGCTTCATGGCTGAGTAGAATTTGATCCTTGAGCACATCTTTAACACTGTATCTCACTGGGAGTTAACTTGTTTGTTCCAGTTAAGTTCACATATAATTTATAGAAACTGCATAACCCAGTATAAGCCATTGCATTGCTAAGTAAGTTGATAAGATGGGGAATTCCTGATTCTGGCAGACATTCAAAATGAACATTCTTTCCTGGAAGTCTCTGTCACCCTCAGCACTAGCACAAAGCAGCCAGTGTGCTTGTCCCTTTCCTATACCCAGCTGTGCCACAGACAACAGTTAATCAACATTACACATGCGTAGGTGTGGATGAAGCTGCAGTAGCCTTCCCTGAAAACAGATACAGGTTTTCCTGACATAGGACAAAATCACTTGCCAGAGTTGGGTGCTGCTTTGTCTTAGCTGCCTTAAGCCACGCTGTATGGTATCTTTGCTAAAGTAGATTTAAAGACTTGACCTGTTAGTGTGGCTTGCCAGACAGTCTGTAGTTTACTAGGCATCTATTTCTGGCAAGATAATACTTAAAAATTTGCCACTATTTCATGTAAGTGCCTTGGCATTTTTCAAAAATTATAGCCTGTATCCTTAGCTGTAAGGCATCTGCTTAACTTTATATGCCTAGCCATATAGTTGTAGCTCATTAGGTTTTCTCATTATAGATTTTTTGCGTGATCTGTATCAGTCTTGCCCAACCTGGTACCCTCCAGCTGCTGTGAACTACAGCTCTTGGATATGAGTCACATTTGTTTGAACATGAAATTTCTCTGATCCCAAGAGAAAAACCTCAAGTTTTATCTTGGAAATTCCTCTGTCAAATAAATGTGGTTCATTCATTCACTTCTACCAGCATGGAGGAAGAGCTGAATGCCAAAGCTTACTTCAGGTGACACTCTCCTAGGGGTCCACTTGTTAGAGGAAAGGTCCCCTGTAGAACTTCCTAATGTGCATTGTTTGCAGGTATTGCTAAACAGTTTTCTGTTTGTTGTTGTTCTGTTTATGTTTGCAAGATCAGCTTTGTTCTGGGGCACAAATAGAACATGCTTCACATATGTACATAATTGTGTCAGTGCTTAACCCTTGCATAGCTGTGCTGAGATACTGTTTTCTATTGAAGGAGACTAAGATAATCCTCTTTTTTCTTGTTTCTAGTATTATCAATGGCTTTGCTTTACCTCTTAAAGCAGAACATAAACAATTTTTGGTGAAAGTGCTGATTCCTCTACATACTGTTAGGAGTCTATCACTCTTCCATGCACAGGTAGGAAATTTTTACAGATTTTCTGTTCCTCTTTTTTCTTACAAACGTGAAACACTCTGCTGTACTGAACATGCAACTGTTCTGAATTGGAAATGTTTTATCAAACTTTCTGCAAAACTGAAACTTATAGATATCAGTAAATGCACATGTTTTGACCTTGTCCTGTATCTGTGCTTCATTTTATAAATTTAGTAGCATGAAGTGTGAGGCTGTTCTGGGATGTGAATACTTGGTAGGACTTTTCATAAAAGGAAGTAGCTGCTCCCGAATTAAGCTTGCAGTGCATTTTGATCTCACTTGATGAGCAGAAGCTATTGATCCTGGTTCTCAAGCCAGAGGTCTTTCACAGGCCCTCACATCTGTAAAGCTGATACTTCTGCATTCCTTGGAGACCAACCCCAATTAGATAAGATTCTCTCTTATATGCACTGCTTGTGCAATGCATATAACCTGGTGTTCTATCCATTTGAGTTGAGTTCTTGGTGTCTTATTGAGAGGAGATGTTGTATCCTGAAATTGGAAGATTCAGCCACCTTCTCCCCTGTTTGTATTTGAATGACCTGTTTCCCACAATCCCCACATCCTCTTGTTGGGTTATTTGAGGGCCGTTGCAATGTGAATGGGACTTGAGTCCTGGAGTTTCATAGTCCCTTTACCTGGTGTGATTGCTTTCCAATATAAATCATCAGTCTTGCATCCTCACCCACAGTGTGGCTGCAATGCATGGGAAAGTGCAAGGATACCTGTATGTACACTGAGAGGACAAGTAGCAACTGGAGGTGGGGCACGGGGTATTGGTAAATTGGCTGATGGGAAGGTGTTCAGGCGCTCCTTCCATTGCCATAAGCCCCATCTAATCTCATAGCCAAATCTGGTCCTGAGAGAAACAAAGAATTGGGAGATTTGCTCATATATCTCCAACCTTTTGTCTAGAGTAGCCCACAGTCAAGTGCTAAGTAAGTCAGGAAAATCCAAGGCTGTTGTGTAGAACAGAGCATGTTACTCTAGCAAAGAGGGTGCATATCTGTCCTGAATGGGGTGAAGGAGGCTGCATAAAGTATGTGGGAAATGCTATCATGTGTTTCTGAAAGGGCGGCTTTCCTCTTGAAATTGGCTGGGCAGAGGCTGGCCTCCATCTGCTGTAAGGGCATAGTGGGCCTATCAGTGATGTGGATCAGGCCTCGTGAGCTGCCAGTTTGTGTCATTACTCTGAATGCCTGGCACAAATTCTGAACTAGCTGCTTTATTCAACGTTTTTGTAGTATTCTTGCTTCCTAATGCAGCCTAACATCCTCCAGATGTTTTCAACTATAACTCCATAAACCCTGACCATTGACCATGATAGCTGGGCTTATGGGAATTGTGGTACAAAGTTGGAGCTACATCTGGAGGGAGTCAGATTGCCCACCGCTTGAACTACTTTTATGCTTCCCTTTCCAGAATCATAGGAAATAGCACTCTCTAAACTTTGCCTTGACATCCCTGTAGCTGTAGCCTTGCTAATGTAGACGTTGTCTAAGCCAGTCTTTGGTCATGCCAGCCCATTTCATGAGATGCCCCAGCACTGCCAAACATGCAAAACAAAAACATCCACAGGACCACAGAGGAGAAATCTGGAAAGTTTCAGATTCACATTTATCCAGTTGCTTGAGCATACAGAGGAGCTTGGTTGTTTTGATCAACTTGGTTCTAGGTTTGCGTAGTGCCAACTCCTTTCTGGAAATGGAAGCTACTTCTATCAGAATGCAGTTTGGATCCAAAGCTACCCTTGTGAAAATGGAACCCTTGAACTCACACAAGAGAAAGGGAGCTCCTGACTTGGCTTTTGCCATTGTACCCACACCCCACTGTGTACAACCACACTCCACTGTGTACACTCTCCTCCTCATCTTTGGAGGAGTTGCTCAGTCCTTTGACGCAGAGGCCTACAGCAGATAGGGGAGGGGGGAAAGCCCAACATCACCCTAGATAGTCTGCCTAGATCCAAGCTACATACCCAGATTAGCCACCTTAATAGTACTCTTACTCCCCTTGCCTTGCCATGCCAAGAAAGAAGCTTCATGTTTTCATCTGTCTTTGCAGTTGGCATATTGCATAGTGCAGTTTTTGGAGAAAGACCCTTCACTCACAGAGCCTGTAAGTACGATATATTCACATTTTATATCTTGAATGCTGAGTTTGCAAAGCACAGATTGGTAACTAAATGGTTCATATGCCTTCTCTGTTTCAATTTAGGTCATTAGAGGTTTAATGAAATTCTGGCCGAAAACGTGCAGTCAAAAAGAGGTAAGCTGTAGTTACCTACCTGCTTGACATAGACTCTGTAGAAAAGGACAAGACAAAATCATATGTCCTCTGCAGACAGGGAGCTTTAGCATCATGCCAGCCCCACCTGATAGTCAGGCATAGGGACCTATATAAATAGAACTCAGTGTGTGGGCATGATCTTTGTGGTCACTGTTGATACCTATGTGGATATAGAAAAGGGATAGAATGTGTATTGGGTAGATAAAAGGTCTAGGCTCAGTCCTACTGTATGTAGTCCATAAGTTTAGGTTTGCTCATCCGTATTTTATTTTAACTCTATTTGCAAGTGCTTAATCATGGGGCTTCCCTGTGCATGCATGGAGGTGGTATTAGCATAGGAAAATTGGTTTCTGATAGACCTCTTGAGATAGTTGCAGCTTTGTAAATAAATTCACACATACCTAACCATGCTTTTTAGGTTTTGTGAGACATCTGTGGACATAAACATGTGCAACTTCCTACTCTTGACCCAAGAATGTATCACGTTCTCCCATGTGTAAGAGTGTACTCCTGCCTGCAGTTTGTAATGCACATGGATGTGACTGTAAAGGTTCACATCCTAGATTCAGCTTCCCACTCAGCTGTGAAGCTAACTGGCTAACCATGGTTAAGTGGACTGGTCTGCATGATATGGCAGCCCACAGGTTAAAAGTGGATGGCAGCCACCTGTGCTGCCAGTGGGCATTAGAGGAAAGGAATGATAGAAACGAAGTAAGTATAGATACATGCAGTATGTGCTTTCAGTAAGGTGGAAAGTTTAGCTTCCTGTGAGGAGGCATGAACCCTCCTGCTAAATCATTTTATAAATATATCTTATACTGTACAACATGTAGAGAAGGTGATTTATGAGGCATTTAATAAACAAAATAAAATGTTTGACACACATCGTTGACTATTCAGATGTCAAAAGTCTTTTCTTTTGCACCAAGTTTGACAGCAGCCTAATTTAGGATTTTGAATAGTAACTATTGTACATTGCATATTGCTGTAGGAGTGAAATAAAGGCCGCCTCCTTAATGCCATCTGGGAAAAGTCAGCTGTCCACTCCTTAAGTGTTCTAAGGGCTAAAAGAGCTGTTTGACTCTGCTCTTAAGTGTGACATTTGGAAGTCTTGTGGTTTCACCTTAGGTACATCATTTTAAATGCTACAAACCTTCATGCTCCCATGCAAGGAACTTGTAGGGTTTTGTGGGTTTATAAGATGTCTATGGATGATTGCAGCTCATACCTGGAGATGGAAAGCATTCCTTTTGTGCACTCTCTGTACTCATCTAAGTGCAGAATCTGAGTTGATATTTCCTTCCAAAACTGCTTGGAAAATTGCAAACAGACGTCCTCTGAATGCAACCCACCTTTTTTCACTTTAGGTCATGTTTCTTGGGGAGTTGGAGGAGATACTAGATGTGATCGAACCATCACAGTTTGTCAAAATTCAAGAACCTTTGTTTAAACAAATAGCTAAGTGTGTCTCAAGTCCTCATTTTCAGGTCAGTATTGTTGCATGTCAATGTGCGTAAAAATCCACAAAGACTTGTTTTGAAATGAGAAGCCCCTTCAAAAGAATGTACTTCTGAACAGTGAAGCCCCCCTCCCCCAACTTTCCCCTTGTGGAACTCACATGCATATTTACTATATCTCAAACAGGTTGCAAAAGGAGTTGTTTGTGTGGCTTGTTTGGCACAGAGATGGAGTGAGGAAGGCCTTTAGCAACCCCATTCCTCTGACACCTTCATTGTAGATTTCCCTCCTCCAAAGTGGCTTCTCATTTTGGAAAATAGGGTTGCCTGTGTTTGTATGCAAGATTGTAGTAAGACCCATGGTAGGTGTAACGAACCCAAATTCTGCACTTGTCTTCTATTGGCAATATTAATTCTACAATGTTATAATCAATTTCGCTGACTCGAAAACTCTTACTCAGTTATTTTGAGAGGAAATGTTTCTGGAATGTTTATAGGCATGCTGGGCAGTTGTAACTTTGCACATAGACAGTAATAAAGGTATTAAACTTATACTACAAGTGTTTCATTAGGTTGTCTGCCTATTTGAAATAGAATTAACAGAAAAGGTAAGTTGTGTAGTGTATTCCAGTGGTTCTGAATGGAAGAAGCCCAAAATACATTCAGGAGGTGTCATCTTGGTTTGTTTTAACCACCAGTTACCCTAACTGTTTAATTAGGCCTTCTCTGATCAATTATGCTGCTCAGGGTTTTGCTGTTGTATGTGAATTAAGGTGTTTTGAATGTTCAACTTTAAGGTTTTTATAATTTATATAAATGTCTTTGTATTTATTGTGATACATTTTAATGTGTTTTACTCTTTGTTTTGTAAACTGCTTAAAGCTAATGCTTTGATATGGTAAGCGGCATATAAATTCATAAAATAAAGGCAAAACATCTCTCCCTTCCATCATCCTAGTATGGAGGTTGGAGTTAGTAAAAAGCAGGAATGAGAGAGAGGGTGATCCAGTGGAGAGATGTGTGATTGCATCTGGTGATCTGATTCAAGTTCTGCATGTGCCATTATCACCCTTGTACGATCCTGGAAGACTTAACTTTATCTCAACTGCAGATGTTTCTGTAAAATGAAAATAGTGACCACATTTGTTAGGTAAATCTAATAGTAAGGCACACTCTAGATTGTAATGTGCTATGCAGAGAAGTAATTCTTGCTATTTAGGGAGTTGATGCGAGCACATTTAATGTTAATTTAGTCTCAAGCAGTTGTTCTAGTCACCACACTGTGTCCAGATACACTACTAACACTAATAGCTCTAGGCTGTTTGTGAAAGTTTCCTTGGAGACTGACTGGTTTTCTTGGTCCACTCTGGCAATGATCAGAAAACTTGAAACTGATGACAAAAATACAGACTTTCAGTTGCCCTGCTGCCCCTCTGTTCTTTGGCAGTTGTCACTCCCCTTCTTCTGATGCAACCTGAAGGAGAAGTTGTTCCATGATCTCATGCTGCCATATACTTTTGTTTTCACTTGGAAATGTTGCAGGATTTTGGAAATAACAGAATGCTGATTTCCCCTTTGTTTAAGGTGGCTGAAAGAGCACTATACTATTGGAATAATGAATACATCATGAGTTTGATAGAGGAGAATTCCAATGTAATACTTCCCATCATGTTTTCCAGTCTGTACAGGATTTCCAAAGAACACTGGAATCCGTAAGTTTATATGAATGTTGTTGTTCACCTTTCAGCCCACTGAGATCCTTGGGTTTCTACCTTTAAATGCTGTCTCCTACACAGTCACACATAACTTCTCTGATCTAAACATTTTATAGTGCCTCCAAGGTTTTTAGCATAACTCAGAGTGTACTTAACTTTGGAAATACACAATCAGGACAGTGCATTTAAAACTATTACAGATATTTATCTGTGCTGCATGCAGGACTCTTGTTTCTGGGATGCCATGCAGCAATGGGAAGGTTGCTGCATATCCGGTACACAGTTTGCATTACTAGTTGGCAGTTCTGTACAGTTACCTGTGATACGTAGAATAACTCCAAGAACACTGTCCTGAGATCCTGGGACAAAACTTAGGAATCAAAAACAGAGCTCTGGAACTGCTAGAAAAGAGCAAACGAGAGAGCATGATTAGATGGTGTGTTCTTGGTCCTTTTTTTGCTCTTGGAAGAGAGCGGGACCTAGTGAACTCTTCCTAGGGTGGGTCATACATAAATTTGTGGGGTTATGTACTTTCATTATCATCTGATTGCATTCACTTGGAAGTTATAATTGGACTGGCACACAAACATTCCTTGTTGCATAGCCGTAGTTTTTCTTGTTCTCTTTTCCTTGAGTCAGGGAACAGAATGCTTGCCGCCTTGAGCATAAGGGCTTTCTGCTAAATCGCTACTTAAACGGGGGGGTGAGGGAATGAAGAAAGCTGCAAGTCACATTTTGCTGTGGGCTGGTTCACATATGGCTCCTGTTGGTAGATTATACAAGTGACAAGCTGTGGGAGTGAATGGCAGGCTTGCGCTTCCTGTTTGCTGCACACATCACCTTTCAACAAGATCTCGGCATGGAATGTATGAACCTGTGCAAGTCGATCCGGTGTGCTCCACCTATCCATCTCTTTTTAAGAGTCTAAGGGCCAGTTAAATAGGCAAAGTGAGTAGCCTAGCTCAGGCTGCTGATTTTGCAGGACCTTTATATGGCAGCAAGTAGCTTTTTGGGTTTCTCTCTCAGACACCAGTATGTATGTATGTATGTATGTATGTAAGATATTTGTATGCCGTCCTTTGTGAGAGCCTCAGGATGGCTTACACAAATAAAATACCTATACATAAAAGTATAACATAAATAAATTAATGACCCACTCTGGCTGCAATTAAAATATGGTAATAGAATTCAATATTAAAACTTGTTAAAATATTGATTAAATAAAAAGGTCTTAACCTGGTGCCAAAAAACATATAATGACAGCGCCAGGCGGACCTCTCTGGGGAGCGCATTCCATAGACGGGCGCCACCGCAGAGAAGGCCCTCCTCCGGGTACTCTGTCTCCTAATATCTTTCACAGAGGGTTCCCAGAGGAGGGCTTCTGCTGCCGATCTCAGGGGGCAGGAGGGCAAATAGGGAAGAAGGCATTCTTTTAGGTATCCTGGTCCCATGCCGTTTAGGGCTTTATAGGTAATAACCAGCACCTTGAATTGAGCCTGGACTTTGATGGGAAGCCAATGGAGCTGATACAGGACTGGGGTTATATGAGAATAATGCCCAGTCCCCGACAGCATCCTGGCTGCTCTGTTTTGCACCATCTGAAGTATCCGGACTGTCTTCAAGGGCAGCCCCATATAAAGCGCGTTACAGAAATCCAACCGGGAAGTAACCAATGCGTGTGTTACTGTTGCTAGGCAATCCTCCAGGTAGGGATGCAGCTGATGATTAGCTGAAGCTGAAGGAAAGCACTCCTCGCCACCACTGTCACTTGAGCTTCCAAGGACCGCTCCGGGTCGAGGAGCACTCCTAGTATGTCTCTAGTTCTTTATGTGGAGCAAGCCCAAAGGACTCCCACCCATCACACATGCTACTTCACAAACAATGTGAACAGCCAGCCCTAAGGCCACTGCACATCATTAAACAGAGGTATTTCATCAGTAGATTAACTAGCAAAAGGTTGCTGCTCACAAACTGAAAGAAGAATTAGGGAAACACAAGTTTCACTCCTCACATTAAGTCGGCATGTGGCTGCCCTGCACTCTGATGCAGCGCTTCTGTGCGCCTCCCCCACTGTGCTTCCACCAAGACTGACATTAGGAATTGATGGCCAGAAGGGTGGAAGCGACCTGCAGTCCTCTGGGAGCTGGGAAGTTTGTTTACTGGGTGAACTTCCTTGCACAGATAATGTGGGTAATGGCAGCCCTCTTCACGCATTCGACTTCCCATGTAAAACCAGGGATTTTGGTGTTGTGTTGAGGGCCCGTTTCTTCAAATGGTTGCACTACACACGTGCAGGGCAACAAAGGCAACCATAGAGGGGAGAAGGCTGGAGCGCCTCTCCTTGCCTCTTTTTTTCATGCTGGTCGGTCAATTGCCTGAAGACGGCCTTAGTCACAGCAAAGTGCTGGTGGTGTGAGCAGCACTTTGTGTGTCAAATACTTGAAAATGGAGGCCATACTAAACACCATGCAGGCAAGGGCAGTTCAGAATATTAGCCTGGACACCCAGCGTAGGAAAGATCTGTGGCTTCTAGCATTGCATCAGTATCCTCTGGGTGTGAAACCATAATAGGATTTACTTATGTAGCTATTTTCAGAACAGCGTGCTAATAAGCCATGTTTTATTCAGTGAAGTGTGTTGTTGGAAACAGCCTTGAGAAGTATAGGTGGGTCATTAAAGGCTTAATCAGGAAGCATTAATGAGAGATGAGACCCTGACTTTCTACAACTTTCTTAGGTGGGTTTCCCTAATTCTGAAGTCTTCCAACATGGCGACTGCCAGATTCACTGCTTCCTCCTGGTTTTTGTTTTGTTTCTTACAAGGTTCTTTAAAACTGGGAGGTAGGCAGACTGCAAAATACATCACTGACTTCTGGTGTCATCTTTTTCAGGTTCAAAGAGAGTGTTTTTGTGTTTTAGAGCTCAGTACTTTGTTGGGCAAGATACTTTTCTTTAGTCCCATCAGTTTGTTATAATGGAAAATGTTTTGTGACTGGATGTGTCCACCAGGGAGGCCATTTTAGTCAAGAAAGGGCAAATGTCTGTGTCCCCCTGCCCCTCGGACTTTTTTGTGAGAGTACCCACGACGCTCTCTTAAAATCGCAGATGTGTCTGCAAATAGGTTAGAGACTGTAGCCCTAACTGGGCCTCCGTCCACTCAGGAGTTTCTTAAGAGTAAGCCTTCGTAACCTCAGTGGGAGTATCTTCTGGATAAAGACGCATAGCATTTTGAGATTCCACAACTGTATTGTAAGCCGTCCTGAGACGTTTGTAGGGGATGGAATAGAAACGCTTTTAACAAACAAACAGCAAAGGGAATATGTAGGAAATATAGGGCAATCCCTATTTTATATAATGCTTCTCCTTAGGTGCAGCAGCTTTTTTCCTTTCCATTCCCTTTTACTAATTCTAGCCACCTCCCTTCTAATTTCCCCCCACTATTGTTCCATCCTGTTGGCAAGGCTGAAACAAAGGGCAGCGCTGACTCAGGGCTTCCTCAGCTTGTTTACACTGGCTGAGAACAATGGGCATTGTAGTCCAACACATCTGAACAATGCCAGGCTAGGGAACACTGGTATAGCGCAAGCCTTGCAGGTCTCAAAAGCTTTGGGTATTGCGGGCACCATTATTAACAGCTTGGAACACTCGCCACTGCACCGGCTCACAGATAAAGGAAAGGCAACTGTCATCTGCCTGTGAAATTAATTCTCATCCTATGCTGAAGCTTTTGTTATCTATTAGTTTTCCTTGTTCCTTTCTGACAGCAAACTTTGGCTTTCAGTTGGCACCTCTGGTCCTGCTGTTCTTCTTGTTCCTTACAGAGCAATGGAGTTTGGCTTGCCACAGCTTCTCTTCAGCTCAGTGTTACCAGCTCTACATGTTGGGTTAAGCTGTAGATGCTGACCCCTTGCAGCACAAAACATGCTATTAGAGTTCTGCGAATGTATAGACATAAATTTGGGGAAGAGAGGCAGGGCCCTCCCTCAGACAATCCATGATAATGATAGCCCCTCTTTTCCTTGCATTCACTGAGTATTTTGGGTGTTTGGAAGCCTAAGAAATGTGTGGGGCTATCACTGCCATGATTGCTTAAAAGAGGTGTGGTTGTGGTCCTGGTTATCACCGGAATGAAATGCCAAGAGTACATTTGTGAGAGGCGAAAGAGATGAGAGCAAGTTTTGGCAAGTGGGTGTTCACCTCTTCTTTCCTCTTTCACAGGGCTATAGTGGCTTTGGTATACAACGTGCTGAAGGCGTTTATGGAAATGAACAGCGCCATGTTTGATGAGCTGACGGCCACTTACAAGTCAGATCGCCAGCGGTAACTTTTTAAAGCTTTTTTTTGTCAGCTGTGCATCAAGCCTGCTGTTTTAGTTTTTCATTCTTCTCTTTTCCCCCCTTTTACACTTTGCAATGATTGCTTAATTTTCACACATGATCGATTGCTGTACCTCATTTCCCCCCTGCATGCTCATTGGCCTGGCCCTTGCAAGCTGTATAGATGGTTGTTTTCCCTCCCCCTTTATGAGATACAGTACCCATTGCGTAGCTTGTGAATTTGCATTCCTCACAGAACTTCTTTTGGCTCTTTGTTCTTAAAGACTTAAATGTATCAAGAGTTTTGGCAGTAAAAAGCAAATTTGCAAAAAAATACTCTAACCATGAGATGGTATGCATTAAAGATAGGGAAGATAGCTTTAAGATAGTGTCCAGAAAGTACAGGACCACGTGGTGGGTGGCAACAGCATTAAACATTAACCCTCATGACTTGCATCTTAATCATCATTGGAATATCTAAGCACAGTGACGCTTTTTCCTTCTTTCTAGCTTTCCTTCTTCAAATATCTTGATACATCCAAGGCTTTGATATTGCAGGATCTAGAAGAAGTGCCATCCATACAGTCATTAGCTGCACCCTAGATAAAATGTTTCTCTGTCTTTTCCTTAATCATCCTTCTCCAATTATAGTGCATCATCTTTTGTCTGACATTTCAGCTTATCCAAAGCAGCAGGTGAAACTAATGAGGAAACTTCGGGAACTCTGGGCAGTTTGCGACTTGGTGAAAGTCGTGTCTTTTGTGAGACTCGGGGTTCCCACAAGCAAAGCGAAGGGTACTGTATGTCATCCAGCCTTGTTAGGTTAGTATAGATTCTCACACGTTTTTGGAGGCCGTGATGTTGTTCAGTTCCATCTCCAGGTTCAGAGATCACTGCTTGAGGGCTTTAATTTTAAGCAAATGTCATTGGCAGAGTGTAGCATGACCTTGGTATTTATTTATTTACTCGTTACAATTATACCCACTGTTTTTCCTGCAAAGAATCCAAGGTGGTTTACAAAGTCCTCCTCTCTGTTTTATGCACTCTATGCCTGGTACACATAGATTTAGTCTGAGTTACACTTGTCTGTTATCATTTTGTATGAACCAGGCTAGGCAGCTTCTGTAACGTTAGGAACATCTTGGAAGACTTTCAGAGAAGCAGAAGGGTCCTCCTGATTTGACCTATGCAAATAGTAAGCATGTTTCATACAAAAACACCCCAATAAACTGGTATCCGTTAGAGGTGCATCAAACATATTTCTGCAGTTACGCACTACAGTTCACTCTTTAAAATCATTTGGCTTCAGAAAGTGCTGCTTGTGTGGCGTGAGGGGAATTTGTTTGAGAAACACAAGCTCTGGACCCCAGTGGCTCGCTGCATAGAACTAGGCAAGCTGTTCTTTGGACCCTGGCGCTATTAGCACTTTGATTCCTATATAAATGGAAAGTACATACCAATCAAGTAGAGGGCACACTTAGAGAGTAAGCTCACCATTTTCACTGGGGTTTCCTCCTTATGATAAAAAGGTTGTTAAAGAATTGTAGCTCTTTGTTCTTGAATGCAGAATTTCACAGTTCTTAACCATGTATGGTATTTATTGCTCTTAAATCTGTTTAGGGTGTTACAAAGAAATCCCAGTAGCTTTGCTCAAGCATTAGGGCTCCAGCAAATTTAAAGTTATACAGACACAACTTTTATAAACCAAAGCGATAGAAAAATTAAACGGCAAGTTGTGTTCTGAGAAAAGATGGGGCTGGAGTAAGCAGTTCCTACTTGCCCACAATTCCAGTATTACAATTGAGAATAATAGTTATTCTAATTTATGATAAAGCATATGAATTATTTCATAATAAAGTGAGGTAACGCTTTAACTTAATATTGAAGTTTAATTGATTTAAGTCTGTACTGAAAATAGGTCAAATTAGTAAGGATTCACTGGAAAGTTAAAGGGTGCTCTAAGTATGGGGTAGGAGCTTCATGCTATGGAAGGAACATATAGGGCATGGCAGCTTTTAAAAATGGCTTCAAATACAGGGATGTTTACACCCCCCTCCCCCCAAAAAAGGCAGTAGAATTGATCTGTTATTATGTCGATTTTATTGACTTTCAGATACTTATGTTTTGCTCTAGAAGACACATTTTCATTAACTTGGATAACGAAATTCCATTCAGTGTAGGACAAGTTTACCCATTAAATTGAGCTAGTGGTATGCCTCCGAATTCTTGACTGTCATGGTAGAATAGGATACTTCAAGGCGTCACCAGCTTGGACTGTTCTGTGAATGCATGACACTATGCCGTTGCTGTTTTTCTGTGTGCAATCTTAGGACATTTCTGAGAAAACAGATACCTTGGGATATTCCGTGCATCATATGTCTCTATTGCTGTTTTGTCTTTGTAGCAGTACTGTTATTAAGCCACAAGGTAAAAACCAGGTTCTTAAAAACCTTTCCTTGCTACTAATCCTTTTGTTTTTAATTTGTTAGTGAGAAGAAAAAGGAGAAAGAACGTGAAGAACTATGGAAGAAACTGGAGGATTTGGAATTAAAGCGGGGTCTTAGACGTGATGGAATAATTCCAACTTAACACAAAGAAACCAAGCAGCATCAATTAACCTGTGGAGTCACACACGTATGTAGTAGAAGATGGAGCAACAGTTTTTTCTGTATTGTGCAACTTTACAGTAGATTTCACATTTGTTTCATTATTACAACAGCACTGTATATATCTGTCTCTAAGTAAAGGAAAAAAAATAAGGACTTCAATCCAAAGTTTGGACAAAAGATGGACTTCTCAGAACTTTGCAAAAATAATCATTGTTTTAACCCTTCTTTAAACCAGTCTTCAAAAGATCTGTTGCTGAAAATTGCTATGTCCAAATTCCATTGTCAGGACCTGTTCCTTATTTATCATTAGCAGAGAGTGATACAACTTCAAATGTGAACAATCTTAAATTTAGCTTGTCTTTCTGCTAAACTGTTAAATGTATTTATAGTAAAAGAGAAAAAAAGATTGTCATTTTCTTATGAGTTTGTGTAACATCTTTCTCCTCTGAGTAACTATGATGTAATTTGACTTTGGGTTTTGTTTTTGTTTTTTTCCTTTTTGCACATCTTCATGAGTTGAATGTTTATACAGATCAGGTCCACGGGAAAAAATAGAGGTCTTTAAAGCTAAGAGTTTGTTCTGGTATAAGCAACTTTAGAGTACCAGACTTGCTTTGGTGCTCCTTCAGTGTGAACATTATGAGTAAGTAAATAGAAGGTGGTTACAAACAGAATTGGGAGCTGTACCCTGGATTTGTTGGTGAATCAGTGGATTATGGATCCAGGCTCATCTTGCCAGTCCTTATCCAAGTGAGCAGTGGCAACAACACAGACTTCAGTATTTGACCAGTATTAGTTGTATGCCATTGATAGGATGACCAGATTTGTGTTAGTAATACTGAGGCTAAATTATTGTATTGCTACATTTTCTTCAGGCCATTGGAAAGTAATTAAAAGAGAAAGAGTACATCTATGAGATTGGTTTCTTATGGTCATCATGGATCTAGAGTCGGGAGGTGGGGGAAGTTGAGCAAACAGTTGAGATTGTTTGAAGTTGTTGACTTACCTTTCTAAATATTTATTTATTAAACATTCTAGCCAAAAGAAGAGAAGGAAAAGATGTAGCCTTTGGAGAGGAAAGGTACTGTGGTGTTTCTACAACTCTCGTGCTCTTTCTCATCACAGCGACATCTTTTTTATTCTGAGCTGGAATGAATTCTGGATAACAAACTTCAGCATTCTGAACTTGACTGCTCGCCCCTGATTGCTGTATTTGTTACCAAAAAGTGGCTCTCAAAATGCTACTGAAAAAACACCACCACCAATTCTGGCAATCCTAATGTCCTGAGCATTAATAATAAAATTTAAAATGATTTTATATCAAAGGTGCATTGTGACCAAATTGTTTAAGGTTAAAAAACAAAGCAAAAAAAGAAAAAAAAGGAGGGCTGTATTATAAGTATACATTACTGGCTATCTGCTTTATATTTAAAAGTGGAATCTCACATCTTTGGTAGATAAAATGCTGATAAGACTTGTGTACAGTATATATTTAGCTAATGCAGGTGCATTATTATATACCGTAAGGTATGTGTTTTTCAGGATTTTTCTCCAGGATGCTTTTGAACTGTTATAGACAACATATGACAACAATGATTGATAATCCTAAACCATCGATCCAGCAGTATTTACAGTATAAAGCTGAGTTGGTGTTCATGAGTCTTTTGTGATTGTTGCAAACATGAATTTACAACCTGTTGCCATTGATAGAAGTATGGTATAAATACAAGCTTGTATATTTTTCTTCCTGCCATTTAAATATTTGGTAGAATTTGAGAGATTCTTGTTTCCAGGCCAAAAAAAGAAAAAGAAAAAAAAAGAAGTGTGTGTAGACAAAAAATAATCCCCTTCCTGTCTGACTACTGTTTTCGGGATTATCAGGTCATAGTTTGTACATATGAGTCTTTGCATATGGATGTTGTAAACTCAACAGCTTTGTAAAAACTTGAGACTGCTAATTGGGGGGAGGGGGGTGGAATCGAAAAGTAAACAAGTCATATGCAACACCAAACACAATATGGTTTAACGGGATTACGCTAACCCTCTCTTAAGAACATTGACTGGGACTCAATGTAAACATGGCAGGCACTGCCATAGGCGAAACGTTCTATTTTAAAAGTGCTGGAGCAAAGGTGCAAGCTGAAATACTGAAGATGAAATAAATTTATAACAAATCATATCCCTTAGACCTCCTTGATTTTGACCAGTCTCTTCTTTCTGCCACAGATTTTGGAAGGCGTTAACCTCTGCCTGAAATAGGCACCCTTCGCAATGCCTGACTAGAGTATTGTGAAGTAGTTGACAAATTCATCAGAGCAAGAGCAAGTTGCATGTTTCATTTGATGGAGCAAACTAACAATGGGCGGTTAGGTAAAGGCACTTAGCATATGGGTGAATGTCAGTTCATTATAGGGAACACCTTAGGCTCTCCACTTGCACAACCTGTGAGCAATAATGGATGATCCTTAGTCAGAATGTTGACTAAATGTGCGGCTGCTGTAAAATGTAAAATAATTTCATGCTGGGGATCATAGGGAAAGGAATAAATAGTGGCAGGATGATGCAGTGGCCTTGGGTGAATCTGTGATGCGGCCACCCTTGCAACACGGCCTGTGTCGTTCTTGTTGGTGCCACTCAGCATGGATTTTGTAGAGCTGAAAAAGGTGCCCAAAACAGCGAGCAAAATGATTAAGGGGCTGACGCAATTTCCCCGAGAGGAAAGAATGCCACATTTGGGGCCTTAAGCTCAGAAAAACAGTGAGTGGAAGCGGGAGCGTGGCAGAACATCAAGCATAACGTGGAGAAAGCGGATGTAAAGAAAAGCTGACAGTGTTTCTGCATGTGTTGCATCGTTGAACTATGGAATTTGCCACCGCCAGATGTTATTAGCCACTAATTTGGACAGCTCTAAAAGGGCATTAAGCAAATTGTTATAGGCCTCCCAGGAAGGCCTTTTGGCAGTTATAGGCAGCCTATAAATATGTGAGTGAGTGAGTGGATGGATGGATGGATGGATGGATGGATTAATTTAATTAATTAATTCATGGAAGATAATCTGTCAGCCAGTGCCAATCATGAGAGCGACAGACTACCTTCAGGACTAGATTTAGCCTCTGAATGCCAGTGGCTGGGGAGGGACTGTAGTCAGGCCTGTTGCCTTCATGTAATGCTCATGGCTTCCCATGGCTATTTGGGTGTGTGTTGGGCAGGCAGAGCACTGGACTTAATGGGTCTTTCTTCTGATCCAGTGTGTCTCATGTGCTTCTACCTCCTCTAAATAGGCTCTCTTACCTTTAGTGTGAATAAATGAAAGTTCAAGGAGAAGGATCGAACTGTCCGCTTGTCACAGACCAACAATCCCCCTGTGTTGCAAGTAGTCCAAGTATCACATCGCAGAAGAAATTACATTTTGGGGCATTCCTCCCAGAAGGGTATAGGTACACTATTCACAAATGAGACCCATGACTGAAGATTGATTGTTTTTCTATATTGTCTCATTGCTAAAAGTCTCTGGATGGCTTACAGAGGACAAAAAAACAAGAACAAAAACCACAACAACACCATACAACACACTGCATCCAATAAATAATGATAAGAAGGATAAAACCAATTAATTTTTAAAATACTGGGAGAATAAAAAGGTCTTCACCTGACACTGAAAAGAGTAGAGCAACGGTGCCCGGTGAACCTCCCTGGGGAGCGTATTCCACAGTCGGGGTGCCACTGCTGAAAAGGCCCTTCTCTGAGTAGGTACCTTCCCGATTTCCTTCAAAGAGGGCTCCCGGAGAAGGACCTCTGCCTCCGATCGCAAGGGACAGGCTGGCACAGAGGAAAGAAGACGCTCCTTCAGGTATCCAGGGCCCAAACCATACAGAACTGCATTATGAGAACCAGCATTTCATTGATAGAAGAACCAAGTAAAGCGGTGGCGATCTGGTTTCTCAGACCCACTTCTTTAACGTTTCATCTGCAGGTAGTGATCTTACAGGTAAATCTTTGGGTGTCTTACTGGTGGAGACAAAAGGAAGAAAGCCCTACCTGCTACGAGAAAAGAGGAGCAAGCATAAACAGCCTCACCCTATCAGATCCCGCAACCAACTTGTTGCTAGGAGAAGGGAATAAGGTACTACAGTCCTTCTAACTTGTGGAAATACTGCACATCCACCAGGAGCTTGCCCAACCAGAACCATATCATCTGGGAGCCTGGCTGTGGCAGAAAATGCCTGCCATACGTACTGTACATGCTTCCTCTAGAGTCAAGAAGTGGCATGCTTCCAGTTTATGGAGACCAGCAATGGGAGAAGCTCTTGTTCTTATTCAATTTTATTTTATTACACTTCTCTTTATTACATTACAGTTTTATATCTTGCTTGTGTGCTTCCCAAAAGACATTCTGATGGTTACCGTGGGAAATGAAATACAGAGCTAGATAAACCTTTAGTTTGATCCTGCAGGGTATTTATTGTGCCTTCCATCATCTGAACCCCTCCGAAATAGGCTGTTTGGTAGATCTTTGTTCCATGGAAAAATGAGGAATGCGAATCCTCCAGAGTACTGAGGCCTACTCCAGTATAGAGGCCCTGCACGCTTGGGACATAAAGGGCATCTGTATTATCACCCTGCATGGCCAGTTTTCTACTAAATGCTGCATTTTTGGCCACAAAACAGGTAAATCCCTTTTGGCATTCCTATGTCTGTAGGATCCTCCTCCTAGTATTGTAGACAGTGTTGGGGAAAGTATCTAGTTCTATCTGGAAAGGGTTACGGAATTCTGTATAGCATATGGAACTGCCCATCTTTTAGCAAAATTCTGCAATGTCCGGTGACTCCAGAACAAGCATGCCCCACTAGTTGAAACTTCTTCGTCGTGGCCTCTGTGCATCACACACACGGGTGCTGCGCCTGTGCAGTGCCTCTGGCCGGAGATTGCAAGCTAACGGTTTTTTTAGGCGGGAAAGCTCCGCTCCCCTCCCCCCTAGACCTATAAAAGAGCGGAGCGTCCGCCATTTTGTTCAGTCTTTGCGACCGCTGTTCGCTGTGCCTCGTGCCGCTTCGCTCTCGCTCTGACTATCTGTTGGTTAGCTCTTCAAGATTCTCCCAGTTTTTTGCCCTCGTTCCTCGTTGCTGTTCGTATAGTTCTTCTTATTGTTGATTCTGCCTTGTTCTTTCTTCTTTTTTCTATAAAAAAAAAACCAAACCAAAAGTATATACTTACCCTCTGCACTATCTCCTTTCTCTTCCTTTCTAACGATGGCACAGCGGGCGGCCTTCCGCAAGTGCGCGGAGTGTGGGTCAAAGATGTCGCCTACCGACCCACACAAACTATGCCTCCTCTGTCTCGGTAAGGGGCATAGAACGGATAAGTGCGCACATTGCCTGGCGTTTTCCAAACAAGCCAGGAAAAACCGAGAAAACCGCCTTCGCAGGCTGTTATGGGATCGGGCTCTTATGCAGTCCGACCCCGTGGTGACTGCTGCAAACTCGGCTCCTCCTTCTGTGGCCCAGCAACGGCGTCCTTCGGACGAAGGCGCCTCATCGGTGATGGCTCCTCCCGCTTCTCCTAAGAAAAAGTCGGAGAAACGGAAACATTCTGACTCCTCGAAGTCGAGCAGCCACAAGAAGGCTAAAAAAGATAAGCCTCTAAAGCCTTCTAAGCGCCCGAAGGAATCTGAGCGCCCACGGCACCGAGATTCGGGTTCATCAGCGCCATCGGTACCGGGTCCTACTTCGGTACCGACACCACCCGGCGCTGTATTTCAGGAGGCCATGAGGGTTACCCCGCAAGGGTCCCCTAGACGTGTAATTGACCGTCCTCCCGATCCACTTCCTACCCTTCCGAAGGATTCTATCTCGGACGGAGAAATATGGGACTCCCCTCCACAGGCGAGATCCCCTACACCGATGCCTTCTGCTGCAGTGGATGTCGTCTTATCTCCACCTCGAGGCCGTCGGAGCCGGTCTACTGAGAGACCGATAGACAGCTGGTACTGACAACCGTATCAGCATTGGCCCGAACCCTATTCGGTGGGGTACTACCCGGCCTCTCGGGGTCACTCTTCACCTCCTCGGGACTGTTCTCGTCCCAGGGACCTGAGACGGGATTCACCGGTACCGTCCAGGCATGACAGCAGCTGCTCTCAGTCACCACCTGAATCCTCATCATCGGCCCAACCATACTACATGGCCGATTCCGATGATTCTGAAATCGACTCGACCTCTCCCGAGGCCGTTATTACCACCCAGGACCCAGCCTCACCGGATGAGTCCCATGGCTCATTCGCGGACCTGATGGGTAGGCTGGTTCAGGCCCTGGAAATCGACGCTGTCCAACGTCCGGGGCCGTCGTCGGACAGGATTTACGACGTCGTTCGGGGAGAACAGTCTACATCTATCGTTCTCCCCCTCATAACAACTCTCAAGCAGGCTATGACCCAACCTTGGGACCTGGCCTCCCACCCCCAACCTACATCGAGGAGGTACGAGACGATGTATCGGGTTCGAGAGGAGGACATCCCCTTCCTCCTCAAACACCCAAAACCGAACTCGATCGTCGTCGAATCCTCCCAGGGTAGGGAGGCCAGAGGCCATACCGCGCCGCGTGACAAAGAGAGGAGGAAGATTGACTCTCTCGCCCGCAGAGTCTACGCGGCGGCAGGACTGGGGCTCCGCATCTCCAATTACGAGGCGACGTTGGCGCGTTACCAATACTTCTTAATGCAGCGCCTCCACAACGTCGCCTCGACCCTACCGGACCACCAGGGAGATGTGGCCAAGGTTCTGCTAAAGGAGGCCATGCAAGTGGCCATTCAACAGTTGTCCACGGCACGCCATCACATGGACACGAATTCGAGGGCCCTCGTCGCTGCCGTGTCCCTTCGGAGGCACGCTTGGCTTCGGAACTGCCACTTCCCCGATGAAACCAAGCGTCGCATCGAGGACATGCCCTTCGATGGGTCCGGGCTGTTCCACTCCAGGACTGACCATAAATTGAAGAAGCTGCATGAGTCCCGTATGACAGCGCGCCGGATGGAGCTCCCACCCCAGACCCGGCGTAAGTGGCAGTGGAACCGCCCTACTTATAGACAGCCCTTCCAGGCTAGGCAGCAGCCCCAGCAGAGACAACAACAGCAACAGCGTCGCCGTCAGCAGCCTCAACAGCGGTACCAGCAGGCCCGGCGCCGATTCGATATGGATAGGCGCCAACGCTGACGGGACGGGCGAACCTCTCCGCTTTCCTCTCCAACTCCCACCCCCCTCTCAGGTGAGGGTCGGCTGTGAAGCCGGCTCCCCATTTGGGAGTCCATTACATCTGATAAGTGGGTGTTGTCCATCATTCAGCATGGCTATAGGATTGAATTCGATGCCGTCCCTCCATCGAGCCCGATAAAGTTTACATCATGTTCGCCGGTTTTGCTCGAGATACAACAACTTTTAACTAAAGGGGCTATTCGTCAATTATCCCCTCTGGACGGACTTCATGGATTCTATTCTAGGTATTTTACAGTCCCGAAACGGGACGGTGGTCTCCGGCCAATTCTGGACTTGCGTCCTCTAAACCGTTTTATTCCAACTAAGAAGTTCCGGATGACCACTCTTCAAAATATCCTGCCATTGCTGCGGAAAGAGGACTGGCTCGCCTCCATAGATCTGAAGGATGCGTACTTTCATGTCTCAATCCATCCTGGCTATAGATGCTTCCTTTGCTTCGCTGTCGAATCCGACCTATACGAATTCATGGTGTTGCCCTTTGGACTGGCTACGGCACCACGGGTGTTTACTAAGTGCATGGCCCCGGTATGTGCCTACCTCCGCCTCCAGGGCGTTCAGATCTACCCATATCTGGATGACTGGCTCCTGGTTTCCCAGTCTAGAGACGATCTTCTTCGTTCTATCAATTTGACGTGCTCCCTGTTGGACAACTTGGGCCTTCGTATTAATATGGAAAAATCATTTCTCGTTCCAACACAGATACTTACCTTCATCGGAGCTCGTCTGGATTCGACGCTGGAAAGAGCCTTCCTCCCCCGTGACAGACAAGAAACGATGATTCGACATATTCTTCGGATTTGTCGCGACGGTACGGTACCGGCACGTGCTCTCCAAACCCTGCTTGGTCACATGGCAGCGTCGGTAGCTGTTGTGCCTTATGCCAGGCTTCGCCTACGGCCACTACAACTACTGTTCATCAAGTCCTTCAAACCACAGTGCGATCCGCAGTCGAAGCCGATTCGAATCCCATCTTCGGTTCTCCAGTCCCTCCTTTGGTGGACGTCTACGGCGAACCTGTCTGTGGGAATGCCCTTTCGGCAACCTCCTCCATCGGTGACGGTTACGACCGACGCGTCCCGCTTGGGCTGGGGAGCGATTTGCAACGGTATTCGAACTCAGGGCATTTGGAACCGTCCCGAATCCAAGGAGCACATCAATTTCCTGGAGCTCCTAGCAGTGTTCAAAGCAATCCGTTCCTTCGAGGATATTCTTCGCCATCGTGTTGTTCAGATAACGTCGGACAACATGACAACGGTGTTTTATCTGAACAAGCAAGGGGGAACCAAGTCTCCAGCCTTGGTCAGACTTTCACTTCGGATTTGGGATTGGTGCATCCCAAGGGGAATCGCCCTGATAGCAGTTCATCTCGCGGGCGTGGACAATACCCAGGCGGATTTTCTCAGCCGCCACATGCTTCTTTCCCACGAATGGGAATTACACCCTCGGATATACAGCCAACTTTTTCGTCTCTGGGGGGCCCTGGACGTGGACTTGTTCGCTACCCAGCACAACAGGGTATGCGACCTTTTTTGTTCGAGGGCAGGGATCAGCATCGGATCCCTAGGGGACGCCTTCATGATTTCTTGGAACCGTCTCCACGTCTATGCCTTCCCACCGATTCCACTGATAACGAAAGTTGTAGCGAAGATAACCTGCGACACTCCATTGGGAATTCTAATCACCCCTTGGTGGCCACGCCAACCCTGGTTCGCCACGCTTCTATCTATTTCCCACGGAGAATTCCATCACCTTCCGCTGCTTCCGGATCTCATAACTCAGCAGGAGGGAACAGTATGCCATCCAGACCTGCTCACGCTGAATCTGACGGCCTGGCGGATTCGATAGCTCCTGTGTCCTCATCGGTACCGTCAGCACCTTTGTCTTTGCCGGCCTCAACTACCTCTTCGGCGTTGGTCCGTAATTTGTCGAATCCGACAGACTTGGATCCGTCCATCCAGTTTATCCTGGATTCATCATTGAAGCCTTCCACAAGAAGGTCTTATTCAGCCAAATGGAATCGTTTTTCCACCTTTGCCGATTCCCACTCTTTCTCTCCACTGGAATCGTCTGTACCTCAGATCCTGCAATTTCTGCTAGAACTTCATCGCTCTGGGCTTAAGCCATCTTCGATTAAGGTTTACACCGCGGCGATTTCCCACCATCGAGGGATGATTGAGGGACTCCCGGTGTTCTCTCAACCGCTCATTAAAAGATTTCTTAAAGGACTTCACAATATCACTCCTGTCATAAGACCACTGATGCCGACTTGGAGTCTCTTGGTAGTTCTTCAGGCCTTGACTAGAGCCCTGTTTGAACCTTTGGCTACAATTGACCTCAGACTGGTGTCTTGGAAGACTGCATTTCTGGTGGCAGTCACCTCAGCGAGGAGAGCTAGTGAGCTCTGTGCGCTTCGTATCGACCCACCATACTTGAACTTTCACAAGGAGAAAGTTGTCTTGAGGCTTGACCCTTCCTTTCTACCGAAAGTTTCAACTTCTTTCCATTTGGGACAAGACATCGTTCTGCCAGCCTTTTTTCCGTCGCCTACAACCCCTCTTGAGTGATCACTGCATTCTCTCGATGTTCGGCGTTCCCTGGCCTTCTATCGATCCAGAACAGAATCCATTTGGCATACGAACAGACTTTTTGTTAAATATTCCACAGTGAATCAGGGAACCCCTGTTTCTTCACAGAGATTAGCGAAATGGATAGTAAATACTATCACTTTGTCATATCAACTCGCCAAACTCGATTTGCCTGTGGCTCCTCGAAGCCACTCGACCCGGGCAGTTGCTGCTTCTTCTGCATTCGCATCAGGGGTGTCCCTCGAGGATGTCTGTAAGGCTGCTACGTGGGCGACTCCTTGCACCTTTGCAAGACATTACCGCCTTGATGTCCGAGCCAGACGAGACTGCTCCTTTGGAAGAGCTGTTCTTTCATCGGTCTTGCAGTAAGGACACCTTTCCCACCTCCTTTCTGGTAAGCTTGGTATTCTACCCATGTGTGTGATGCACAGAGGCCACGACGAAGAAAGGTAGGTTGCTCACCTGTAAACGATGTTCTTCGAGTGGCCATCTGTGCAGTCACACAACCCGCCCGCCGGCCCCACTCGGTGTCAGTAGGTGGAGCTTGTCGGTACCGATGTATATTTTTGTTGTCGGTACCGACCTTTTTTTCATCTGTTCACCAGGTTAACTTCTTGTCAGGGAACGTATGTTCGGTCGCAATAGACTGAACAAAATGGCGGACGCTCCGCTCTTTTATAGGTCTAGGGGGGAGGGGAGCGGAGCTTTCCCGCCTAAAAAAACCGTTAGCTTGCAATCTCCGGCCAGAGGCACTGCGCAGGCGCAGCACCCATGTGTGTGACTGCACAGATGGCCACTCGAAGAACATTGGTTACAGGTGAGCAACCTACCTTTCTCCACCCTGGCACATTGAAGAGGGGAATTCCTTGGCAACAACCAAACTTTCTGTTTAAAGCCATCATCTCATGCTCAATCCTCCCTCCCTCTTGGTGTAATTTGTGATGGTGGTAAATAAATAAGCTTATTCCTAAAACCACATCTGAGAATCTGTGTGTCCAGCATGGGGGTTTGGGGTTGGTAGCATGAGGTAGCTGTATGAAACGTATTTTCTTGGAATTGCAGACTTTTCCTATGCTGTTTTTAGAAGTCGTGCAGGAGCTAATCGTAAAAGTATTTCACTTCTGGCTGCATTGTGCAGGTGGAAGATCCTACACGTAAGTTTGCATATTAACTGAAAGAGAAAAGTTCATGCGGCTTATATTGGCAAGAGCCATTCTCCAAAGTACCTCTGGAAGGTAAATGTGGCCAAATCTTATGCTGCAGAGCTTAAAGTACACGAGAAAACAGCCCTTTGTGAAGTCAAGATTCGAAACGGCCTTCATTAATACATTTTCTTAAAACAGCACGGTTTTCTTTGCACATCTGATGCAATGACCACAGACCATAGTAGCTTGTAGAGTCATGGATGTGTTAGGCTTTTTGCTGCAACAGACGCAGGAAACTCTTCCTCTGGAAAATACTTCTAAAAGGTACATTAAGGGTGCAATTCTATGCATGTTTAAAGAGAAAAAAAATCTCAGCATCCCCCAACTAGTAGCCATTATCCATGACTACTAGCCAAGCTAGCTAGAGTTGATGGGAGGTGTCTGAGGGGACCCACACTTGGAAAAGCTGTTTTAAAAAAACTTACAAAATGCTGTTGGAAAGAAAAAAATGAGCTCAATATAATACAGATTCAGAGGATGAGGTGGCTGGATGGAGTCCCTGGGGCAGTGGGCGTGAGCTTGACTGGACTCCAAGGGATGGTGGAGGACAGGAAGGCCTGGAGGAATGTTGTCCACGGGGTCGCGATGGGTCGGACATGACTTTGCGACTAAGCAACAAACAATACAGATTAAAAACCAAGTGCAGAAGCACTTATGGGATAAAATGCGGGGAGGGGGGGATCCTCTTGTATCACTAACTGGTTAAAGAACGAAAGACAGAAAGTGGGGATAAATGGAACCAGGACAGAGAAGGGCAGCGGGGTCCATCCCATGACGCTGATTGGTGGGAGGTTTAGAGCAGATAAAAGGAAGTCCTTCACACAGTGTGTTGTTAAACTATGGAGTTTGCTGCCATGGGAAGTGGTGACAGCCACCAATCTGGATGGCTTTAAAAGGAACTTGGACAGATCCATGAGGGAGGAGGCTCTCCGTGGCTATGAGCTTCCTCCTTTCCCTGAGGTAGTGGGCAGCTTGGGCAGGAGGAGGTCTTGCACCCATCCTGCTGGAGGGACCTTTGGTCTGATCAGCATGGCTTTTCTTAAGCCTTTCCCCATCTTTGTTCGGGTTGCCAGTGGAGAGCCACTAGTCATATGGCCCACATAACACTCCTTATGAAAACGGATGGGGAAGAGAGGATCTGGCATTTTGAGGATCCAGCCTCTTTGTGAGGACAGCGGCTTTCTGAACAGCTCACCAAATGCTGGTCCTTGTGCTCGTTCCCCTCCCAGCACAGTCACAGATACGGAAGCAGGTGGGCAAAGTGGCTGAATTTAGAATATGGGGGCACTTTCCTTACTCAACCTTGGAAGGTGTGTGAGGTTTTTCCTTTCCTGTTCATTTATTTGAAACCCTTCAAAACAGCACAGAACTTTCCCTGGAAAACTCTGGGAGCAACATGATGGACACCTAGATGCAAAGATTGTTTTTGAGATCAAAAAAACAAAAACCTAGGAAAGCATAAAAGAGCACGGTTGGCCATCTTGTAATGTTAAGTTGGCCAAAATGGCTTTTAAAAAATCAGAGCCAAAATTTTTCTTTCTCTGCCCCCCTTCAATTTTTATATTCTGGAGTAGGTACGGAAGATCCAAACTGGATTTTAAAACCCTCACACCACCAAGGTTCCCAAACTGAATCAGAATTATTTCCTTGATTCTCAGGTGAAAACTGAAACAAAACCCACATAAAGATGTAATTCTAGACACACATTTAAAAGAATGTCTGGCCTTGAGGTAAGCAACAGCACACACTAAATATTCAGATAAATTTCGCCCTCCCCTGCACCATCCAATGAACTTTCAGGGTGAGTTTGTTTTGCCACACCTTTTCACCCCAAAATAATGTTCAAAAATATTTTAAATTCTTAGTCCAGCCTTAGTATCCTATCTCTGTTTACTTCTTGTCTGTACTTTTCTCTGTGGTTCCCCAGTTTTCAGTTCATGCTAGACTGCAAGCCCATTGGGGCGGAGACTTACAGCCTTGAACTGATGATGCTATATAAAAAACAAATAATAAATGGTGGTGAATTTATTTTATATTTTTATTTTATTTAAATATTTATATGCTGCCCATTGCAGCAGCCTCAGGATTTTCCTGAATTCTGTAAATTTATCCTGCAAAGTCATCCACGTTTCCTTGTCGACTTCTAGGGTCTGAAAAATAGTCTCCCCACACATCTCTTCATGGTCTCGCTTCCTTAGTTCCTAAGATCAACTTATGGTATTAATATTACCTCATCATCCTGTGAACAGCATGAGGAGTTTGTCAAGTTTATGAAGGACTCCTATAGCTTGCTTGGACCTTACTGGTTATTGTACCTGGATGAATAACTCCTGCTTTTAACTTTTTCATGGCTCAAGGATGCTCTTGCAGTTCTTAGTGTGTGCAGCAGAGGGCAGCAGAAGCTCATTTTGTTCTCTGTGGGAACTCTCATGTGAATCTTTTAAAAATATATATTAATATAAAGGCCTGTGAACTCTGCTGGTTCAATTTGAAGGTAGGGGATAAATATTTTGCATTGAAAAAGTGCTATCCCAAACAGGAATGTTTACAGAACAGTTTTGACCATTGTAATTTCTAAAAAGGGAGTTTTGTAAGAGGCAGGTCTTTCTGATGTTGTAGAATTTGCGAGTCTTGAAAGTGATGCTCTGAGATGTGGGTTAGGGTTGGGATTAGGGTGGCCGTGGATCCTCTTTTGCAGCGGACAGGCCTCTATTTGACTGGGTACCAGAGGAACACTCTGTCCTGGATTTCATCCTTCATTTGAAGCATCCTCAATTCAAAGCACCCGAACCTTTGAAGCAGTGCTCCCTCACAACTGGGACCTAGGCATGCTGATCCCTGCTCCCAGTCTTCCACACTGTAGTGAGATCTACTGTATTTTTATTTTAAGTTAGAAAAAATTTCCACGTTTGCCTTTATGCATCTAAATGTGTGAGCAGAGCTGGCTGGTGCTGGAGGTCAGACTGGATGGCCCGGGAGACCCCTTCTGACTCGCTCTGTTTCTATGTTTCTAAATGAGCCCACGCAAATTTTAGGTAAGTTGCTGTTGGTTTTGTTCTAAGAACATGAGAGAATATAATGGGCCCTTCTGCCCCAGGTGCCCAACTATGGGAAACCCACAAGCTGGACATGAGAGCAACACCCCCTCCTGTCCAGGCTCACCTGCAACAGGTGAACACAGACATCCTGCCTTTGATACTGGCACCCCCTTTTTCTTGGGGAGATGGATTCCAGGATGGCCATCCTGCCTGGAATTGGGCCCCAGTGTTAAAAGAGCAAAGCTCAGGAGCAAAAAGGTGGAGCCAGAGATGTTACAGCCTAGAAAAAATCATTACCTTCCACTCCAACTTTTTGCTTCTGGGGAGAAAGCCGAGGAGGCCTACACGGCTCTCTCGCTGCTGAACGTTCAAGTGACACTAGTGCTGTAGAATGCTAAGAACAGAGAAATGGTTTGTTTGGCTACTCTGAGCTTCTTTCTAATAACAATAATATATAATAGAAATAAATCAGGAAGAGCTTTATTAGCACTGAGAGCAATTACACTGGATGGGATCCAGAAATAGGCCAGTCCAAGAAATTCCATATTCTATGAACTGTTGCAGAAAAGCTATTAGAAGTCATACCATAGAAATGACTTGGTGCATCTTGAGAGATGCAACTAGCTTCTTGAGACGTGTGAGAACACGATAGACAACAGACTGCAAAACACATGCTTTGAGATGTCATGTAAGATGTATCTATTGAATGAACATTCCCGCACCTTCCAGGGCAGAGTGGCTGTCGGGATCTTGTGCGAGAGATTGTGCAAGGCCCGGTCCCAGGATGCTTCTCAAGGTGTGTCCAGATCCAGACATGCTTCCTTTCCAATAACAGATGGGCTATCGAGAGTGGCAGTGGAGGAGGAGGAGGAGGAGGAGGAGGAGGAGGAGGAGGAGGAGAAGATGCTGGCGATGCGGCTAATCCTGGTTTCTGAGAAGCTCTAGCCACACATTCCCCATTCGCTTGAGTGAGGAAATGTGGAACCCGACTGCTCTAATTACTTATTAGCTCACAGATTATCTCACAAACACACAAAGGAGATATTATGATACTTTCCCCTGCTTTTTGCACATGTCTGTTCTGAGCTGACAACTCTTTGTGCATGGCCTGTCAATTCCCTGGCTCAATGTTCACTGAACTCCTACCTCTCTAGCATGACAAAAGAACTCTGTTTCCTTTCTGTAATGTGGCTACCCATGCCTCCCCTCCCTTCTAAACTGTTGTTGTTAGTCACGAAGTCGTGTCCGACCCATCGCAACCCCATGGACAACATTCCTCCAGGCCTGCTTGTCCTCTGCTGCCTCATTAAATGGCACACGGCTTCCCCAGTGCCCATGAGAGCTCCACAGAGTCCTCCATAGCATCGTAAGAAAAGCCATGCTGACCAAACACGAGACCCGTCCAGTCCAGGACTCCATCTCCATGGTGGCAAACCAGCTGCCCACAGGATCCCTCCAGCAGGATGGGTGCAAGACCTCCTCCTGCCCGAGCTCCTCAGCATTGGCTGCAATCAACTCCAGTTGATTCAGGCTGGACATCAGGAAAAGCTGCTTCACTGTCAGAGCAATACGGCAGTGGAACCAGCTGCCCGGAGAGGTGGTGGCTCTCCCACACTGGAGGCATTCAGAAAGAAAATGGACAGCCATCTGCGTGGGATGGTGTAAACCAGTGTCCTGCACTAGCAGGGGGTTGGACTTGATGACCTTCATGGTCCCTTCCGACTCTTCTATGATTCCCCTTCCTTGCCTTTTTGCTAAGCTGAACGTCCCAGTTGTTGTGGCTGCTCCTCATATGAGAGCTGCTCCAGCCCCCTGATAATTTTTGCTCCCCCCTCTTGCACTTTTCCCAAATCGGCCATATCCTTTTTCAGGGAAGAGGACATTTTCAGCATGGAGCCAGGCAATTCCAGACCCCGGCAGGTGATCCATGGCAGCCGAGTGCAGGAAAGGGGGACTTTGGCAGGGCTGACGGCTGCCTCCCTGCACTGCCTCCAAGGATCACACGGACGGCCAGGGAATGGCTCTGGGCTGCACCCACCAGTCAGCACGCCGCCTGCATAGGGCCCAAGTCCCCCTGCTTGCCGGAAAGGCTCCCCCAACTTAGTGCCGCCCCAGTAGCTGTTGGCAAACAGCAGTGATGGGGAGAGGAGGCACTCTCTCACCCTTCTCATTGCCACTTGCCAGAGGGGTGCCCCAATCCAGCACCCTCCTGAGTGCCTTTCTTGCAAGGCACAGTGGTGGGGGAGGGGCAATGCTCGGCCCCCTTTTGCACTCCTGCTGGCCAGAGAGGCGCTTTGAAGAGGCCCCTGCTCTGTTGGCACCTCCATAGCACCTCCATTTATGTATGTATGTATTTATTTTATTTATTTGGAGAACTTCTATGCCGCCCCATTCACCGAAGCCTTGGGGCGGCACCTCCTCTATCTCTTTGTAAGCTGCCCCGAGGCTTTCTGCGATGGGGGACGCATAAAAATGCGATAAATAAATAAATTACATAGCAAGTGGGCATGAGAATG
Source organism: Varanus salvator macromaculatus (assembly GCA_023646645.1). Classification (NCBI taxonomy): domain Eukaryota; kingdom Metazoa; phylum Chordata; class Lepidosauria; order Squamata; family Varanidae; genus Varanus; species Varanus salvator. The sequence continues at coordinate 25,577,623 of JAIXND010000624.1, read as the reverse complement.
GGGGGCTGTTGAGTGGACTCTGCTGAGAGATGCTGCCCCCTACTGGCCACCACCACCCAGCCGATCTCCCACTCTGTCCCAGAGAAGGCCTTTAGGGCAGAGCAGGGTGCAAAAGAGCAGTTGCCAGTCCTCTCTCCCACCAAGCGGCTCTCCGGTTCCGGCCTTCATGCCACGGCGGGTTGCGCTTTCCAGCTGAGGTATTGCTGCATGAATAGAAGCGTCACTTCCAAATCACGTGAACTGTTAGTTCCCCTCCGCTTAGCACTGGTTAGGCCTCATCTGGAGTCCTGCATCCGATTCTGGGCACCACAGTTGAAGAAGATGCAGAGAAGCTACAGTGCGGGACACGGAATAACGAACTCAAGTTCCAGGAAGCCAGATTCCAGCCGGTTATCAGGACAATTTCCTGGCCGCTGCAGTACTATGTTAATGGGACTGATTACCCTGGGAGGCTGTGGGCTCTCCCACGCTGCAGGTATTCAAGATGCACCCGGACAGCCATCTGTCATGGGTGCTTTGACTCGGCATCTTGCACTGAACAGGGGGCTGGACTTGACGGCCTTCTTGGCCCCTTCCAACTCCACTTCTATGATTCCATAAACACGTCACTGTGGTCTCAAGAAACCATAGAAAGGACTGTTGATTCTGGTTTTTAAAGGCCAAGTGTATTAGCCTGACAGGGTCTAGATGACACAGCAGACCAACAATGGGGAAAAACCGCTGTGGCTTGTCATGTCGGGGGAACCTGCCCCATCTTTTGCAAGTTTAGTCCTTAGGGCCTTGTTTCCAGAACGTGTCCATTAGGAGAAGAAACAGCAGCAGCAGCAGCGGTACTCTCCTGCCTTGCTCCTGAGCTGTGAGATATTTTGCAGCCATGGTACAGGGTCTATTAATATTTATTTATTTATTTTTATTTATTTTGCAAATTTATAAGCCTCCCTCTTGCAAACAAGCCTCGGGGCTTGCAAACAAGCCTCATTGCATTGCATTTATACCCTGCTTTCGCCCCTCTTGCATCATATGGAGTCTATTGATATCTTGCGCTTGCTCAATACTGGAGGAGAGAGGAACTATCCACAGAGGAACTGATTTAAAAAAAGATTCTGGACTGTGCAGAAATGGACAGATTGACCCTATTACTGAAGGAGAAAGAAGATACTGACTTCTATCAAACTTGGGACCTTTTTTACGATTGGCTGGAGAAACGGGACTTGGCTTAGATTTAAAGATGTCTTTAAATGTTTAGAAATCAATTTGAATATGATTATAGAATGTTTAAAAGATATGTTATAGGGGGCTGACCCAGTACATCTGATGTATTTGATGATTGATTATTTTTTTTAGTGTTTAGTTTAAAATCTTAATAAAAAATGTGCAAAAAAAAAAAAAAAAGGAGTCTATTGATATCATTGCATTGCATTTATACCCTGCTTTCTCCCCTCTTGCAAAGAACCCAAGGCATCTCACATAGTTCTCCACACCATTTGATCTTCACAACAACCCTGTGAGGTAGGTTAGGTTGAGAGTGGGGGACAGATCCAAGATGACTTAGAGACTTTCATGGCCATTTACTGACTGAAACCCAACTCTCACAGGTTCCTGGCCCAATAACCAGGTGTAGCTCTCTGTAGATGAGAGACCAATGTCTTGTGAAAACATTGACCCAAGATACAGATGCAAAAGGGCAATTTCCATGTTGGGGGTTGCTTGGAAAGGAATCAAAAACTCAACCCACAGGATCATACTGCCCTTATAGAAATCTATGGTGCAACCACACTGAAAATATTGTGTACTGTTTTTGGTTACTCTAATCCGAACTCTAAAATAAAGGCATTATTGAGTTGGGAAAGGTGTAGACCAAGGGCAACCAAAATGATCAGGAATTAGGTCTGTTTAGTTTAGAAAAATGGGAAGCAGTGATGGCCACCAAGATGGACAGCTTCAGAAAGGAAATCAGACAAACTCATGGAGGAGAAGGCTACCTGTGGCCATGTGTTACCTCCAGGATCAGAGGCAGCAGTTGCTGGGGAACATGGGTGTAGGGCTTGCGTTCTGCTCTGGCCATGCTTGGGCAGCACGATGTCCGCTGCATGAACAACATGCTGGGCTAGATGGAGCTCGATCTGATCTAGCAAGCTCTTCTGATGCTGTTTTAGCATAAACAGCAAGCAGGTTGTGCCGGTCGAGAAGCTGACACCACCCCAGACATCCTTCTGTTGTACTATCATGGAATTGTGGCCTCTGTGCTGCCCAGACAGAAACGGAGAGTTGGCCACAGATGTGCCGGGCCAGCCACTTGCAGGACCTCCTGGCTACTGGACCTGCAGGGAGATTTTGTGTGATGGCAGCTAAGACCCAAAGCATTGGCCATGAGCAGTACTCAGGCATCTCCCCTCTCCGTGGAACAACAGTCCAGTTGCTACTGTAAACAGATGGCAAAACACACACATTTGGCTTAATTGCCAAGGAAAATAGAAGTTCATCAGTAAGCCCCTGAGAAGCTTCCTGGATTCTCTTTTGATCGGATCTGAATCAGCTAACCAGGGTAGTTAGTTGCATCATGCATGGAAAACACACGCAGGGTGTGGGTGAGTTTGAAGTGTTCCTTCCATAAAAAGAAAAGCTCTTAGGGTGTTTTGGCTTGTTTGGGGCTTTTTGGTAAAACGCCATCTCCTTCACCCACAGTTTCAAGGGATAATTCCTTTGAGCTGAGATGGTTTGAAAAGCTCATTTTGTAGCAGGGATGAGGAGGCACAATCTCAAAGGTTGCACTCCTGCGCATGCTGTGTGTGTATGTGTGAGAGAGAGAAATGTGCCCCATTAAGTGCTATGGAGGCTTACCTGTGTGTAAACTCACTTTAGCTTCAAGGTACATGAACTTGGTCTAGTCTACCTGTGACACAGGAGTAATGGTCTAGGTGTCCACTGGTGCATTGCCAAAAGAGAGGGCAAAAAAGCACATGGATAGTTCATAAAATTTGCATTTGTGTACAGGTGCACACTGGGAAAGAATCACCATAACGTAAGCAGTAATGCAGCACATCTCACCGCTGGGGAGACAAGTATGAGCCAGCAGCTTTGGATCCTGCCGCACACCCAGAGCTCCGAGCGATTCCAAGGCCTCCATCTCTTCTGTCTGATGGTTCTTTGTGCCGGGGAAGCCAAGGGCAGAAGAAGGAAAGGAAGACTGACTAAGAGATGGATGGACTTCATGAAGGAAGCCACAGCCTGGAATTTCCAAGAGATGAGCAGGGCTGTCAACGTCAGAGATTACCATCCTCTGTAAAAGATGGCACCTGACAGTGGGAGTGACACTGGGAAGCCGGTCCAGTCCCAGGAAGGGGGATATGAAGACCAGACAAAAGAGGAATAGAGAGGATGTAGGCAGGACCGTTCTCCTGAGTCGGGGCCTTGGTCCATGCAGCCCAGCATTCCGGCCGCAGCAGCCCTTTGGCTTTTCAGGCAGGGTTTTTCCAGCCTTAGCAGGAGATGTCAGGAATCAAGCCCAGGGCATTTCGCAGACAAAGTGGAGCTTTTGCCATGGAGCCACAAAGCAAATTTCAAAACGAGGACGACCGATTCATAATACCACCCTGACACCCCAAGATTAGGAATAACCAGGAGGGAGAGCTTTGTTTGGTCCACATGTTTAAGCAAACGAAAGGACCTCCGTGTGGATCCGAAGATGCTGTCCTTCAGCCTGGGCACTTTTGAACATTCCCTGAAGCCGTTCTTGGCTCAGCTGTGACACACAAGGCTGCCCATTTGCTCCAGTCATGGAGGAAAGCCCTTCACTCAGCACCCCATCAGGATCGGTTTGCTGGCAAAAGGAGGCAGTGCCTTTCTGGTGGTGGCTCCCCGTCTTCACAACTCCCTTCCAAGGGAGGCTAGGTTGGCTCCCCCTCGGCTGCCCATTCATTTGAAATCTTGACTCTTCTTCTTGTTGAGTGACATATCCTGGTAGAAAGGTGGGCTATAGAGAAGAGAAACAATTAAGAAGGAGTGTGTTAGGGAAAGCAGCCATAGAATGAGACACCTCGTGGTCTGGTCTCCTGCGAGCAAAGCCACTGGCTGCTTGCTTGCTAAGCCGCAGTGCTGGCAACAGATGAACCGTGCCAGGTTTGAACATCATGAGAAGCCACCTTGGGTAGCTACTGTTGTGTAGCACAAAGGAGGTGAATATGTGTGCCCGGGAAAGCTGTGTATGAAAATAAATGCAAAATAAATGCAAACTTTCAGGAAAAGGCAGTGCAGATTGCTAAAGAAATAGGACAAAACAGACTTGTGGCAATACCTGTGAAAGCGACTGAATATAGACCGCTTTGTCCATCCTCTATAATAAACATTGACCTTTCAAATTATTGCAAGCCTATTAGCATACTGTGGCTGCGTCCTTAGAAGTATATCTGGATAGACATATTCACGCATACATGCAAACACGATGTCAGGATAACGGCTTTCTCTTTGACCTTCTACCTGCTAACATTGCCTTCCCCCATCTTCCCACTAGTAGAAAAGGAAATAATTTTTTGCAAGTATCAATAAATATGAAACCCACTGAAGCACAAAATCCCCCCTCTCAGTTTTTTCCTTTCATTTTTTGCTTTTAAACAGTTATAGCGCTCCTCCAAATTAATCTCTGCCTTTTTGCAAATGTTTGAAGTGTGCCAAAAAAGTAATTTGTTCTTATCAGGTCTCGATCTGTAAGTAATTCAGACAGAACTCATAAAAAGCCACTGAATAAAAGACACCAAATGGGGGAAGCAAAGCACAACCACCAACCATTCTGAAACCGAACTCGCTTTCCCCTTTCAATTAATTAATCAGAAGTCAGCCAGATCATTCTTGCTTATGATTCCAGTAAATGGAATATTATTCTTGAAAGCTACATTTTAGTCTTATTTTCACTGGCATAATACCTTGTCATGTGGTTCTTTCTGAAACAACTGTCCAACTGACGAAAGCAGCAGAGAAAAGTTTGCTGGGTCATTGCTTTGGGGAGAGATTGCCAGGCTCAGATAAAGGATTCGGTGCCCTCTGGTTTGTTTTAAGGGGGCAATGCCCATTCAGTCCGATCTGCACCATTGTTTTTTAAAAATAAGATTTACAAAAGGTTTATTCACCTAGCCCATCATTTAAATGTGGGATTCACTTCCATGAGATGTAGCAATGGCCATCCGCTTGGATGCTTTTAAAAGGGGATCAACAAATTCTTGAAGAGTAAGCCTATCTGTGGGTTCTAATCTTGTTGGCTGCATTCTTTCTCCAGTATCGGAGATGCCAATGCACCAGTTGCTGGGGAACATGGGTGAGAAGGTGTCATTTGTGGGATGCTGTGGCAGCTGGTTGGCCACTGTGTGAACAGAAGGAAGCCTGGGCCAAGTGTAGATGGACGCTCAGCCCTAACCAGTCTTATCTGACCCGTTCAGGGACGGTACTTCATATATTATTCCCGAGAAGGAATTTCTCATGCAAGGAGCTTGCTGGCATCCCTGGGGTTCCCATGGAATATTCTGCAAAACTGTGCCAGCCTGGGAAGAGTCGGATACTGCCAGGCGTTCCAGATGGAGCATGTGAGGAGAAGCATCGGCAGAGAGTGAGCAACCAGCCACACAGATGAGCTCTTCTGCCAGTCTCCAAAAACCAAACCTTATTCCCGAAGACTCAGAAAAGAGCTCACTTAGTTCTGGGGTGAATTCCTGCTTTCCTCTCAAGGGCTGAATTCAATTTGGGGAAGCCGTCAGGGGGAGCCTTCCAGTGGTGAGAAAAGTGGTGGTGAGAAAAGGGGGCATGGAGAGCTGGATTGGGGCCCCAGGACTGTGGTTGCCCACCCTGGTCTCAGTGGAGGCTGATGGGGAATCCGCCACTTCAGCCTGAACTGTTGAGGAACTGCCCATAGTGTGGAACCCCCTCCCCAAAATAGCTGCAGCACCCTAGATAGCGCCTTTAAAGCTCCTGCTGAATTCTGAAATGGATACTCTGCCCTACAGACATCGCGGCCATCGGCTGCCTCTGCCTGGTTTATTCTGAGCCAAATGTTGCCCTGTTGCAACAGATTAAGCAAGTTTTTAATTATTGAAATTGTTTGATTTTGTTTATTTATTGTTGTCGAGCCGCCCCGAGGCTTGTCTGCAAGGGGGCGGCATATAAATATGTAAATAAAATAAAATAAATAAAATAAATGTTAGTGGCCCTGGGAACTTTCCATTTCCCAGGGCTCCTGGCATGTCATTCACAGTTGGTGGCAAGGCTGGGAGAGGTTCCTCTCCAGGTGGGATTTTAATCATAGCATAGCAGAGTTGGAAGGGGCCAAGAAGGCCATCGGGTCCAACCCCCGTGACACCAATTTGCACCATCCTCTGAGAGGACTGTCCAGCCACTTCTTGCCTGCCTCTACTGTGGAAGAGCCCACAACTTCCTAGGTAATAGTTCCATTGCTGTACTGCTCTGACAGCAAGGAAATTTTCCCTGGTATTTAGCTGAAATCTGGCTTCCCATAACTTAAGTCTGTTATTCCCTGCCTTGCACTCTGGGGAGATTGAGAAGAGATCTGGTCTTTCCTCTTTGTGACAGCCTTTCAAGTACTAGTAAAGCACTGTCATATCTCTTCTCAGTCTTCTCTTCTTGAGGCTACACTCGCCCAGTTCTTCAATCTTTCCTCACAGGGCTTTTTTCCCCGACTCTGGATCATCCTTGTTGCCCTCCTCTGAACGCCTTCCTGCTTGTCTGCATCTTTCTTCGGCTGTGGTGCCCAGAACTGGACACAGCACTCCCGGTGAGGCCAAGCCAGTGCTGAGCCAAGGGGAACTAGACCCTCACATGCATTGGAAGTGATGCGTCTATTAATGCAGCCTGAAACAGTGTTTGCCCTTTTTGCAGCCACATCACATCCTTGGCTCATAATTAGCTTGTGATGCACAATTCCAAGACCCTTCTCCTTTGTAGTGTTGTTGAGCCACGTATTCCCCATCTTGTAGTGATGCATTTGGTTTCTTTTTCCTAGGAGGAGGACTTGGCATTTACCCCTATTTAATTTTAGTCTGTTGTTCTCAGCTGCTAACTTTGGAGCTGTAATGCCCACCATAATGAGGGGGGCCCAGGAGTCTGCCAAGATCAGCACTTCTGGGCTAGAAAATACGGATTTCAGTGACATGGCTGATAACAACCCTGCTCAGCTTCTCTTCCTGGAAGTAATTTGTGTGAGCATTGTGGGGTGAACAAATGGTTGCAATGCTTGTACAAGCAGCTGCCAGGTAGCGACACCTGTCAACGTGGCCCTGCCAAGGCTTTGGGGCATGTGTTAAGTCGGATGTCTTTCCCCATGCTGCCCGCTTTTTAATACTCTTTGGCAGCTCTCTTTGCTAAGGCTGCAGACCTGAACAGCTCAATCCATTCGATCAACTGATTATCTCCCTTCTAGTGAAAGGCATGCTGGATGGATTGGGCAATGCCTTTTAGAAAGCTGTTAATTGTTTTAATGTAAGTGATTGAAAGCCTCCAAAACTACAGAGGGATTACAGAACTTTAGCATCAACCGTGAAGAAATTGAAATTGTGAAAGATTTGTATACCTTGGCACATTGTACATTGGGCATATCGAGAAAAGGCAAGACTTCCTGAAGGTCTTGCAGGGGGAAGTTGAAGGCAACAGAAGAAGAGGAAGGCCAAATAGGAGGTGGATGGACTCCGCAAAGGAAGCCAAAGACTTGTGTTTACAAGAGCAGAGCAGGGCTGCCAAGGACTGGGTGTTCTGGAGGGCATCATTCACAAGGTCATTGCAAGCTGGAGACAACTGAAAAGGTAAAGGTAAAGGTTTCCCCTTGACGTTACGTCCAGTCAGGCCTGACTCTAGGGGGCAGTGCTCATCTCCATTTCCTGGCCGAGGGAGCCAGCGTTTGTCCGCAGACAGTCTCCATGGTCATGTGGCCGGCATCACTAAACACCGAAGTGCACGGAACGCTGTTACCTGCCCACCAAAGTGGTACCTTTTCATCTACTTGCATTTGCATGCTTTCGAACTGCAAGGTTGGCAGGAGCTGTGACGGAGCAATGGGAACTCACCCCATTGTGCAGATTCGAACCAGCGACCTTTCGATCTGCCAGCCCAGCAGCACAGCAGTTTAAACCACTGCGCCACCTGCAGTCCCAACTTGCTGGCACCCAAAACAATTCAACACTTTCAGATGGCAGGCACCACTCTAGAATAGCAGGGCCTGCTTCCACCTGTAGCATTTATGCACATCATTGTGGGTTGCAAGTATTTTTCCCTGCTCATCACAACTGTGTTAGAATTACACAGATGTAGGCTACAATCCTATAGACCCTGCGAGGCTGTCCCAGGAGTTGCGGAATGCAGCAGGTGCCCCTTTCCACCCATGGAGAGGAAGATGTGGAGATGGAGATGGAGGTCACAGGAAAACATGGTCCATCCATCATATCAGCACAGGAAGAGCTGGGAGGAGGTGCCACATTCACCACTGGTTCTCCCTCTCCTTCCACAGCTGGATTGTTCTGCCCAGGCATTCTGCAATCCAGGCCCCAACCATTTTGGATCTGTGGGTTCATTTGAGACCGTGGGGAAACTTCTGTTGGTGCTGCCACAAGTCACAGGATGGCTGCCATGATGGTCTTGCTAGGAAGGCATGGAGAACAAGCAGAGAAGGGGGCTGAACTCCAAAGCCCATCCTCAAGTTTGACCCCACAAAACGCCCCTTTAAGGTTGCAGTCCTATGTGTGTTTCCATGGAACTCAGTGGGGATTACTTCCAACTAATCCTACCCAAACAGCTTTCTCCAGCCTGAAAAGAAAAGAAAAAAAGAAAAGAAAAGGTCATCACCATTATCACCACTATCACCACCATCACCACCATCATCATCATTACATTTCTATACCGCCCATAGCTGAAGCTCCCTGGGCGGTTCATAACACTGAAGTCTCCCATCCAGGTTTCAACCAGGCCTGACAGTGCTTAGCTTCTAAGATGAAGCAGGATCAGGCACTCTTCTCTTCCATGCTACCCCTGCGCCATTCCTGCCCCTTCCTCTGCCGTCAGAGCCCCCCACCTGGGGAGGGGCTCTGTGCTTGTGCTTGAAGAATGAGAGAAAGGGATTGGAAGGGAGGGAGGAAGGAGAAGACAAGGGGGTGGAAATCCACCTGGGTGCCCATGAGTGCCCCCTGCTGGCGACCCCTGCTATGCCACTCCCTTGAGGATCAGTCCCATTGAATTCAGTGAAAAGAGCCGCATTGCCAGTAACGAAAGCCCTGCTGGCTTGCAGAGCTAAGATTCCTTTGCACAGGTGACCACAGTAACTGTGGCATGGGCAGCTTTGGCCGGAGCTGGGCCTTGCTTGTGCTTAGCTCAGCCTGTGGGTGCTTTTCTGTGATCGGAACACTTTTGGCTGCTTCCAGCAGCTGGGTCCTATTGTGTGGCATGCAAAGTTACTTGGTTTCGAGCTGTGTTTTATGGGAAACTTTGTTTATCACCAAGGCAATCTTGGAAATAATTTTAGAAGGGGGAAAAGGCATGGTGGAGAAGCGTGTTGGGACGAGGCATTCGATTCTTTTCCAGCACGTTGGTCAGAAACAATAGGAAAATTAGCAACCTGATGATGACATAAGATTGAACTGCTGAGGTTGTAAGGCTTCGCCTCCAATCTCTGAGCCAAAAAAAGAAGGGATTATAGGATTCATGAAAGAAAGCCGGGGGGAACACCAGAGTTATTTGAGGAACAAAAGACGGGTGCGTGCATCTCTCAACTTGCTCTGCAATGACAGGATACGTCCCGGGTCCTGGGAAAGGATGAGATGATGCAGCATTTCCAGAGGACCCGCACAGGTTCTCCTGCTTGATTTAGAAGCTGGCTGAAAGAGTAACGGCGAAGCCACGGGCATCCCGCCAGGGGAGAGAGGCAGAGCTGCCCTCTCCATTGGTGGGCAACAACGCTTGGTGGCATTTTAGTTGATGTCAGTCTTGGGCATCGGGGACTCCGGGATCAGAGTCTGCACCAGGATCAGCAATCCCAAGTTCCAAGCCAGGGTCCAGAGTCAGACGCCTACCAAAGGGTCACACCCCAACCGGCCCACTGACAAGGACCTCTTCCCCACTGTAGCCTCCTTGGCCTCTTGTTCCGGCTGAGGCAATGGTGGTGCTGAGGAGCTGGAGACGCCACAGCCAGGTGGCTCCCTGGCCCTCTGCCCGTCAAGAACACGAGCAGAAGCCATGCAGGGACAGCGGAGGAGGAGTAGGGATGTGCAAGGCATCGCTTGGCAGTGGGACTCCATCAGATTCCCCGGATTCCCTCCTGGACTTCATTCCTCTTTGCTGCAGCCCTGAGTCCGGGTTCTTGGCAAGCATCCCCCTGTGTTTGTGGGGCACCCGCCAGGGACTGAACCCCACACTCTGCACAAGCAGGCATCCCTTTCCTGCGCATGCTGCCACCACCGGTGGCATCTTACAGCTTTTGAGGAGGTTGCCAGTGGCACAACTGGGGGTGCACAACTCTTCGCAGGCATCCTCTGGGCTCGGCTTGCTTTGCAGGACCAATCCTTGCACAAGAGGAAATCTGCAGGCGATAGAGGGACAGATTCCAGAAGGTTCATCCCAACCCTAATGAGGAGCAAGAGCGGTTGGTGCCAAGGATGCAGAGATGGGGGACTTGCAGAAGGAGGAGGCCCATGGACTGTGTCTTCCTCAAGAGCCCTCCAAAGCTGGTGCTGGCACTGCTCAGGCAGCTCCTGGACTAGCCGCAGAACGGGCCTTGCAAAAGGACGTCTCGGCTCCCTGAATCTGTGTGAGGTGTTACACCTACGCTTGCACTTCTAGAGAACAGCAGGGCTACTGAAGGCCACGGGATGCTTTTAGCTAAGGGATACTTCCTTGATGGCATGCTGAGCACTGAGCACTGAGAACCCTGCGGAGTTAATAATCTCTAGGTGGAAGAGGAAGAACATAGGATGAGTAGTGCAGGTAAGAGAGAGCCGGGGTGCAGTGAGGCTCACGAGAGGGATGCTAGACCCACAATGAACTGGAGGGGGGAGTCCAGTAAACCAGCAAAGTACCAGTAAATTCATCCACTTGCCCGCATGGGCATCCCCTGTCCTGTTCAGGGAACTGAGGTGGCCGTGAAGAAGGGGAGTATAAGATTCCTTCCACTTGTTTATACTCTGCATCCAAATTTCATCATTTATCCAATGAGCTGCGTATTTTCTTTGACACAGGTACTCTTTTTTCCATCCTAAGCATGCTTAAATCGCAGGTGGGATACCTTGGCTGGACCAGCCCCCTGCCGTGGAAGGAGTGGCAGCGACTCTGTCCCATGCATGCCAGGGTCTCCAACCTTTTTCTGGTTGGGGACACAAGTGGAGTTTTGAGAGTGTCCTAGAAGAGGGTCCTCTCATACAATGGCTACCATGCAAAAGCACCCTCCCTCCCATGTTCCCCAGCCACTGGAGTCCATCGGCATACTGATTCTGATACCAGAGGGCAGCTTCCTGCCAGTGTGACCCATGGCCACTGATAGAGCATCTTCCAGGAAGTTTTCCAATCCCCTTTTGAATCCGCTCCCCTCAAGAAAGGCTTGATAGAAGACCAACCTGGGGATCAGCCAATCAGCAAAGCTTGAGTTTATCAAGGTTTGCCTAGTTTCACCTCGAAGCTCACTCCTACTTGCGCCTGTGCCGGGTGACGGACGAGGTTTTGTCCGGTTTGCACGAGAATGTGTGGGGCAGCCTCTCCAAATGTGAGCATCCATTCTCTGTGTCCCTGTTAGGAAGAAATGGATTTTTCTTCTATTGCTTGAAATGTGATTTTGCACATCACCTTGGAATAGTTTTCATGCACGCTTTTCCAAGTGCACACGTTGTCAAAAGGATCATTTTTCTTTTCAGGTCTCAAATTGCATTGCAAGTATGGGCTTTGCTGGCAGATTGCTTTGGAATCTGTACTGGGTCTGAGCTGAGCACTGAGCCGTGGGAGGCATGAAAGTGGCAGTTTTATGGTTGTGAGCCAGCCCTCCAGAATCATAGAAAGGTGGAGCCGGAAGGGTCCCTAAAAGACCATCTAGTCCAGCTCCCTGCTCAATGCAGGACTCCAAGTTAGCCTTCTCAGGCAGCTATCCAGTTGCATCCTGGATGTGCCTAGCAGCTATCCTATCTCCCCTCAGTCTTCCTCCTGAGGCTAAACATGCCCAGTTCTCGCAGGGTTTTGCTTCCAGTCCCTGGATTCTCCTTGCAGCATGCGCAGGACACAGAACTTGGAATGAGGTACGCTGCCTCTTATACCCAACAAAAGGGAACCAGGACCTCCTGTGATTTGGAAGCAATGCTTCTGTTAATGCAGCCCAGCTGCTCCAGTTCCCCAAGGATTCTCTCTTCTGCCCCCCGATGGGCTGAGGTGGATATGTGACTCCTTGGGATGTGGTTGTGGTGTCCAGGTTCTCTGGGACTGTGGGCAGGAGGCAGTTGGGGGACCCCTGACTCAAGCCCCCTCCCCATTCCAATGGGCTCAGGTGTGGTCTTCCTGCAGGGGCTGCAGGTCTAATGAATCTGCTCCGCTGTCCTCAGTGCCACTAATCCAGAGGTGAGCAGAAGAGTTCCAGATGTTTTGTGGGAGGACAGAAGTCCCTGCCAGCATGGCTAATGGTCTGGAATTCTGGGAGCTGCACCTGTGGATCTACATTCTGCTCACCCTTGTACTGGGCTCAATATTACAGGAGGGATATAGCCAGGTTAGAGCCAGTGCAGTGCAGGGCCACAAAGATGTGGCCGGATTGCAGGGAAAGCCATATGAGGTGAGACTGAGGGAACTAGGGTTTTTTCAGCCTAGAGAAGAGGATACTCAGAGGGGATCTGTTGGCGACATACAGATATGTGAGGGGATGTCACATGGAGGTGGGTAGAGACCTGTTCTCCCCTGAAGAGGAGGGCAGGACGCGCTCCAATGGAGCCAAGCTCAAGGAACCAAGGTTCAATTTGGATGCCAGGAAGTACTGGTCCTGATGGTTAGGACCCCAAGGGTATGGAATGGGCTTCCATGGGAGGTGGTTGAAGCCCCATCGGTGAGGGTGTTCAAGGATAGGCTGGACATGCACATGGTAGGCATGTCATGAATGGAGCTGGCTGGAGCTGGGGGTCAGACTAGATGGCCCAGGAGACCCCTTCTGACTCACTCAGTTTCTATGATTCTAAACTGAGGGATCTGAGTGCCTTGTCTTTTAGTGAGCTCTGGTTCCCCCAGTGTTAGTGAAGCGGCGTATTCCCTTTGAGCTGTAATTTCCAAAGGAGCTATCCATGCTTCCAAGCATCCCACCACCAAATAGGTTCAACACCATGGAAAGCTCCTTAAAAAGTTTGGGCTGCGACCCAGACTGGATACACAATCAATAAATCAACTTCTTTCTGTGTGCTAGACCGCTGTTCTCTGAGCACATCGGTTCCTGAGAGGTGCAGTGGGCAGGGATATTGTGGATTGTGTGACTTCAGGCTTATCAAGAGAAAATGAGAACTGCATCAGACAAGAATGCCGACAATGAGTTCATGTTAGAGGAAATGCGTCACATCTCACGAGTAACACTGTGGAGTTAATATAGCAGTTGCCAAGGGCTGATCAGTAAACTGTGGAATTAAAATGGGGAGCAGAATTGAATTAAACTGCGGAATTAAAATGGGGAGTGGGGGGGGTAGACAGTTAGGTTTTTAATGCATTGTTTGTACTTTTATATGTTGTAAGCCGCCCCAAGGCTTTGTTGCGATGGGGCGGCATATACCGTATTTTTCGCTCTATAAGACGCACCTGACCATAAGACGCACCTAGTTTTTAGAGGAGGAAAACAAGAAAAAAAATATTCTGAATCCAATGGGCACATAATCCCAGGCACATTCCCCATCACTTCCCCATGGGCTGCACATGTGACAGACCTACTGCACACACATATTCGCTCTATAAGACGCACAGACATTTCCCCTTACTTTTGAGGGGGGAAAAAGTGAGTCTTATAGAGCAAAAAATACGGTAAGTGTTTTAATAAAATAAAATAATAAATAAAGTAAATCAATTGAGCGTGTGTGCAGAGAAAACCTTTTGACACAAGAATTGTCTATCAACCATGACCAACCTGGACTACAGCTGCCACCTGCTCAGCCAGCACAGCTGATTCTGGCAGAGGTTGATGGGAGTTTTAGTACAACATATTTGGAAGGAATCAGGCTGGAGGAGGTTGTTTTCTATACATGGGTGGAAAAGAGGTGTTTTCCCCTTTGCTGTGATCTCTGTAAAATGCACTTTCCCCCTTCCTGTATTCTCCTTTTCTGAGCTATATTTGTCCACGGGAAAAGGCAGATGATAACCAACAGATGTACAGAACAACGAAGAATCTCCCTTCTTCTGGGAAGGACTTAAATTGAGAGAGGAGAGACTTTACTAGCCTCTTCTCAATGGAAGATGGGATTTGCCATATTTCCTGCCTCACAATGAAATTAGGAAAAAGGGAAAAGGGCAGTCTTATACCCTTGGACAGGAAATGTTGAATACGGAGCAAGGGATTCGCAGCGTTCCTTTTTTGGACTCCTCCTCCATTTTCAAAAGCAGAGCCTTTTTGGTGTTGGCACTTTGGCTTGGAAGAGGGCTGGTGCATGGTGGGGTGGCGGTTACACATGTCAGAACCTAATGCTGTGTCCACTCTGCCAAAGGGGAATGTGGAGAGTGGAGTTGAGCTGAGCTCCAGCCCTTGAGGGAGGTAATCCAAACATGTGTTGGCCATTTCCAACAGGTGGACTCCAGAGTTCAACCTCAGACCTTGGGAGACTTTCTGGGATGGCCCAAGAGATTTGTCACCAGCCGGAGGCCTTGCTAGACAGCCTATCTTGTCACCTGAGATGGGGGAAAGAGATCCAATAAGCACCTTTCATCCTCTTGGACAATAAAAACACAACCATTGTCATCACCACCATCACGAATCATTGGCTGCCCTTTCCTGACGTGCCTCAGCAACGTTGTGAACCTGCCCTGCTGGATCTCAGGGGTTGCTCTGGGTCCCTGCAACTCTGCTCCAGTTTGCTTTGCAGCTCAGGAGCATTTTCCGGCTCAGAAGAAGTCACCTGTCGGCAATTGATTTGGTGAAGGCCTTCCACTCTGCATGCAGAGAGCCTTCTTATTGTCGCTTCTGTGAGAATGGGGCTGAAAGAGACAAAATACTCTGCCAGGAAAAAAAAACAAGCATTCCCAAAGCCAGCTCTTTGTCATTCTCTTACCCTGAACCAATTTCAGACCAGGGACCTAATTCTGTTCCAGAGAAGCTCTCAGGGACTGCATGCCAGTGATGGGAGAGACTGAATGGGTGAGACTGATGGGAGACTCAGAGGGGATCTGCTGGCGACATGCAAGTATGTGAGGGGACGTCACATGGAGGTGGAGAGAGACCTCCCCTGCAGAGGAAGGCAAGACGTGCTTCAACGGAGCAAAGCTCAGGGAACCAAGGTTCAGTTTGGATGCCAGGAAGCACTTCCTGACAGTCAGGACCCCGAGGGCGTGGAATGGGCTTCCACGGGAGGTCGTTGAGACCCATCGGTGCGGGTGTTCAAGGATAGGCTGGACGTGCACATGGTGGGCATGTCGTGAGTGGAGCCGGCTGGAGCCAGGGGTCAGACTAGATGGCCCGGGAGACCCCTTCTGACTTGCTCTGTTTCTATGTTTCTATGAATGCAAGGAGGGCCTTCTCTGTGGTGGTGCCCCGACTGTGGAATGCGCTCCCCAGAGAGGTCTGCCTGGCGCCATCATTTTATGTTTTTTGGCGCCAGGTCAAGACCTTTTTATTTAATCAATATTTTAATATGTTTTAATGGCAACTTGTTTTTATTGTTTGTATTTTATTAATTTGCAGCCAGAGTGGAATTGTCAATTTATCTATTTTATTTTGACCCATGTTGTAAGCCATCCAGAGATGCAAGTATTGGATGGCATACAAATTTTATAAATAGAAGAAAAGAAAAAAAGCTCTCCCACCAGCCAAATCCCTCCAGCTCATTCTAGGTTTTAAAAAATTGTTGTTTTCATGAAAAAGTAGAATTTAAAAAAAGAAAAATGATATCAAAGGATATTACACAAATATTGCATATATGCATCAAGATCAGAAAATTTCAGTAATTATTATCTCTTATACACCGTTTTGTAAGCCGTTCTGAGGCTTGTTGCAAAGGGCGAGATAAAATGTTTTAAATACAATAATAAATAATAAAATAATACACTCAGTTAAATTAAGTAGCACTTAATTGAAACACATCCTGCAATCATTCTAATTTATAATTAATACTAACTCATTTTCCATTCCTTTAAAAAATAGTGAATGACAACAAAGCATTTGTTTCAGCTCATTTTAGCGTAAAGCGCTTGCTGCAAACTTTAGCAGGGGTGGTCCAGCCGTTTAGAATGAGGAAACAACGGCACAAAAAGTGGGAAACCAAGATTCAGTCTGTGGTCAGAGGAAAAGGGGTGGAACCTGGGAACCCCCAAGTGCCAGATCAAGACCCCGGGATGGTCAAATTGCCCTGCCAGGCCTGAAGTTCCTCAGTGCTGTGCCAAGTTTGCTGGTGGCACCGCTTCCATCCATGCAGTAATGAAATCACGATGCAGGACATGGATGGATCAATGCTTGCAATGAGGCACCTGAAATGTTGTCATGCAGCAGAGGTCCTCCCTCGTGGTGGAGTCCCACTCTGGCACCAGGGGCCCCTCCAATGCCTGCTCCATGCCCTTCAACGGCAGCCCTGAAAGGGCCTCTTCCAACGTATTGTGGGCATGCAACGTTCACCCAATTGTTAAAAGATACACACATGGATTTGTATGAAATCTATAGAACTTTTTAGCAATTATACAGAGGCTTCAATAAAAGCAGTCCAAATATCTTGCGTGACAGTCTGGAAAATGTTGCAAGACTCCCAATCTATTGTATTATAGGAGATGAGGATTACCCTTCCAGTGTAGGAATATCAGTTTTTTAGTTGCCTAAAGAGTACAGGGAATCCCTTTCCCATTCCATTTGGTAATTTCCATGCAGCAGGTAAGTAATTTAAAAGAACATGTACATACATGGATATTAAAGACTGTGCCTGCACAAGATTTATCTGGGTAATGACCTCCCCAAACACAAAAAAAGAGGTTATTAAAGAATACTCAACAGACACATTTTTTGCTGAATAACGTACAATCTAAGACCCAAAGACATGACAGGTAGATGTCAATGATTTCAGCATTTTGTGACGATACCCACAGCAGCTTCTCAAATCCCAAATCTGCCCATGGGTCCCAGAAAGTTGGGCCCCCAGTTGTAGGTGTCAGAGACCAAGCTATTTCTTGCTGATCCTTTGCATAGTTGCATATCTGCACTTTGGAATATGCACTGCAGAAAATTAAAAAAAGAAAACACACCAAAGAAACCCAGATCACAACCACACACTTAACACACACACAAAGGAAAGGAAAGGAAAGGAAAGGAAAGGAAAGGAAAGGAAAGGAAAGAGAGCTTAAGAGTTAATTTTAACCCAGGAGTTCTGTTCCTGAATTCTCTCTTTTCGTATGATTGGCTCAAATCTGTTTTACCTTTTCTTTTCCTGGGGAAATGGATACCTGAGAGAGTGACTTCACGCACTGCTAAATTGCAAGGTTTGGAAATATCGCAAAGGAGGGGAAGTAATGTCCCACTCATTCTTTCCTTCCAAGCATTCTGCGGCCCCACCAAGGAACTCCCTTTGTTTCAGTCCGGTGATGTTAAGGGAAACGACATCTCTGAAGTCAATAAGCTTTGGAAAGCAGAGAGCCCAGAACCTTTGATGCTGTTGCCTGTTCATGCGAGGAACTGCCTCCATTGTGTTTTGACTGACACAGCCTTTTCTATAAATTAGAGCCACTAAGCGCTAGGAGCAGCTGGTGAGAAGATCTGCCAGAGGCAGCTGGGCCAGGTGTCCGGCTTCTGCAAACCCCTGACTTCAGTTGTGAACCACGGCAGGGAAGAGAGCCGGATCCTTCCAGCTAGGTAAGAGCTTTTGCTGCTTTTTGTGGGACATCGGTCACTGCTTTGTCCGGTTCTGAGATGAGCACCAGAAGGCAGCAGGTGGCGGCAATGGATGGCCACAGCATTTGTGCAGAAGCAAATATTCGGAGCGAGATCTACCTGAGCAGCAGGTTAATTTACACACAAAAACTTACGTTTCTCTCTCTCTTTCTGTCTCTTATGTTACACTGTGCACATAAAGTCAGGATGCACTGAATCTTTGGTCATTTCAAATTACAATTTTAATTTCATTAGGGTAGAGCATGTCCGTTTTGGACCATGGCTCTTGCCACCTTGAAACTCTGCATTCCCTGGCTGCAGCTACTTCTGCCTCCCTTGAGTTAAGCACATGAGGATCCCGTCTACAGAGGCAGATGGCATGACTGGTCAATAAAATCACAGCAATTTGACTGATTTATCCTTTGAGTTCTGATAGGTCCGCCTCTCCCACCATTCCAATAATTCTCAGGGCAGTAGCATGGGGAATCGTTAAGGGTTAATGAGGTTAAGGAAGACCATTTATTTGCATATGGGTGCCGTCCAGTGGGGTCACCTGCAACCTCTGAACTTGGAGGATCATGGACATCCTATGCAGGGTGGGACAGGAGAATCGGAGGGGCTCACGTGCCCCCGGAAGCTGTGGCATCCTGGCAGACCCGGTCTCCTGCCCTCTCCGGCCCCTGGAACGCTCTGTCCACCCTTCTCTGGGGCTGACCTTCCCATTTCAGAGAAGCCGCCCGCGTAGTCCTTTTCTGCCAGAGCCGATGGGAGGCAGGGTCCCTTGCTTTGGAGCAGGAACTATTTTCTATAGGACCAGCTACATGTCCCCCTGCATGCAGTGAGTGAACCATTTTGCAAATAACCTGCAGAGAAGGAAAATAAACATCCCCCAGAAAGGGAGCTGTTTTTCAGCACTGCCCAAACAGTTCAGAAAAAATGCGCTGCGTGTCGGCACACGGGCCGTATGAAAAGCCCGGCCGTCACGAGCCGAGAGGCAGGAGGCAGGGGTTGAGGTATGCCAAGGTGGATCTGAACTGTGCAGAGCAGCCTTCCCAGCAGGACGGTGGGGGATGATGTGAATTGCAATCCAGAACTTCTGAAGGGCACCAGGGGAGGAAAGGCTGGTACAGAAAAATGCTTTGTTTTCCCTCCCATACTAGTAAAGCCAAAGGGGTTGTGCCTTGGGGTTGGCTGGTGGGCACGCAAAGGAAGGGCTTCAGGCAGAGCATGGTATGAGCGATGGGCTGGGTGGGACTCTGCTGGTCTGGCGCAGCAGGCTCTTCTTTGGTTCACAACCGGCTGCCCCGTGTCTCTCACAAGCCTCCCTCTTCACAGCATGCATCTCCGGTGGGTTGTCCGAGGCGTTCTGCCTGTCGTGCTCCTGGCCAGCTGGGTCAGTGCAGCCCAGCCTTCCGGGATCAACCTGCAGACCTTCATTGGGTGTGCTGTGCGGGAATTCACCTTTCTGGCCAAGAAGCCTGGTTGCAAAGCCATGCGCATCACCACAGACGCCTGCTGGGGCCGCTGTGAGACTTGGGAGGTGAGTGGTTGCGTCTTAGGGGGCTTCAGAGCACCTCTTAGCCACCTTGCTGGAGCAGGTGGTCCATGCTCAGCTCCCGACTGGCCCCTGGAGGCTGGCACCCTCCGGATGGGGGTGGATTATAGTTGGGATAAAACTCCGTGGCATCCGTCCCTCTAGCAGTTGCGGACCTCGTCTTGTGCTCAGCTGGATCTTAGAAAATGAGCCAAGCCAAGAGGAAGTTTGCAGGTGCTCATGGAACAAAGCTGGTGTGACCAGCCTCCTTCTTCCACACCATGTGCAGCAGCAGAAACAAACAGGAGAAGGAAATTGCTTGCAATGGGGCTCAATTCCGGGCAAGCGTCATGTGAATGCTAGGCATGTGCTCCAAGGACTCAAACCCAAGGCTGCGACAAAGTCCAGGGAGCTGGGACCAGGGAATCTTGTGGATTCCCACCCCAGACGTGCTCCTCACATCCTTAGGGCTAATAAACTGGTTGAACCCTGCTAGGTGGAGGGGGTCCCACATGCAGGAATCGGGTGGGTTACCTCTTGGGAATGAGTTGCAGTCCCACTGAAAGAACGCCCGCTATCTTTGTCAGCTTGGCCCTGACACTTTTTCCCAGGAAGGGAAAGCCGAGCCGCTGTGATCCACGCATGGATAACTCCCGATTGGGCTACTGCCATGAGCTCTGGGTGGGGCTGCCCTTGCATCTCACTTCAGAAGCTGCAGCAAGTGCAAATCGGCTCTGTCCCTAACCGACAAAGCCCTAAATTACTCCGAACCAGGAAAACCCGTGTATTGCCTATTCCATGTCAGCCTTCCAGCTGTTTCGAACTTCATCTCCCACCAGCCCTAAGCCGCATGGCCAGTGCCTAAGCATCCTGGGAACCGTAGTTCGAAACAAGTGGAGGGGGCCAGGTTGGAGAAGGCTGTCCTGCAAAGACCCAGTCAGTCCCTGAGACCTGCGCTAGTCAATTTGTGACTGAGAGGCTGCTGGCAGGTCATGGCACACGCATGGCCCCTCTGGTGGTGGCACCCGCCCTCTGGAGCGCCTCCCTATGCATGGCCTGAGAGCCAAAAACTGCGGCAAGCATCAAATGACTCTCGGAGGAATCCTTTGCCATTCAGACGTTCTCTGCCCTGTAATGGACTCTGACACTACTATGGTTCTTGTTTTGTTTCTGTTTTTGCAGTTATTTCTTTTGACAGTATTGTATATTGTAATATAGGGGTATTTTACTGTGAATCACTTAAACATGCTATTATTAATTAATATTAATATTAATTAATATTTAAGGTTTATTTAAGGTTTTTGGATGCCATCCCAATGACTAAAAAAGTCTCTGGGCAGCTTACAGAGAGTGAACCAAAAAACCAAGGCCTATAGCAAGAATGTCAATGCTATGAATATTTATTATGAATAATATCAACACCAACACTATTAATATTAATTAATAATATTAATTATTATACCTCAACAGTGATATAATAATAATATTATTAATTACTACTATGTTAATATTGTTAATTGATATTAATATCAATTAATATGTATTAATATTATTATTAATTATAAATATTCTGCCTACTCCCAGTACTGTGACTCAAAGTGGCTTGCAACATTAAAAACTTATACACAGCCAATGTGGTGCAGTGGTTATGAGCCCCTGACTGGGACTCAGGCGATCTGGGTTCTAGTCCCTGCTCAGCCATGGAGTCAACTAGGTAACTTTGGGCCAGTCCCAGACCCTCAGCCCAGCCTACCTCACAGGGCTGTTGTTGTGGGGATAAGATGGAGGAGGAGAAATGATGTAAGCTGCTTGGAATTCTTTGTAAAAAAATGCAGGGTATAAGTCTAATAAATAAATAAATATACTTTTAAAAGAGAAATACGCAAAAGTTTAAAAAAATCAGTAGAATATTAAAATTATATCAATGCCAAAATTTAAAATGCTAACATTTGGAGAACACAGCTAGTCCAACACAGTCTCACAGGTCCAGACTATCCACAAAGGCCTGATAGAACAGAAAGATTTTTGCCTTCTTCCAAGGACACAGAAGCGGGATTCCAAGAGGGTCTTTTAAACATAATATTAGGCAATCATACCAGACGGTACAGAATGAATGGCTTCCTCTTGTTTTAATGGGCCCGTACACTTTCCTGAATATCTAAAAAAGCAAAACAAACAAGCAGAAACATATGATCAGGGATGGGCACACATTGTCGTAAAAGTAAAAAATTAAATCATGCACCTGGGTGATGAAAATTCTGTGGCGGGAAAAGCTGCACCCGATGTGAATTATGGAATTTATGCAGCTTGCTGTGATCTAACTCTGGCTGCATTCTCAGGGCCTCCTGAAGTGTTCTGGAGGTGTTTGTGGGATTACGCAGAGTCCCAGCTCTGAGATCTTGCACTCCTGGAGTTGGGTCTCAAAAGGCTGAGCCCCCGGCTCCTCCCAGCTGTCCCAGAGCGAGCCCCAGCGGAGGCGAAGCGGGGCTTGCCAGGGACCAGGGAAGACTGGACCGGTTCCTGCTGGCATCCCAGCCGTCTTCTGCATCCCTTTCTGGTGCTTTCCCCAAATGCCTGAAATGAGCTCTTTCGGTAAAAATCAGGGTTAGGGTGCCACTGCTATACTTAGTTTTCGGGCTTTGGTGCATAGGGTTCTGCCCTAAATTCTCTTTTTTTGCATGATTTCTCCTGGGCATGGAAATTACTGAGAAATAAGGACATGGACATTCTCTCTCATTCTCTCTGTCTCCCCCGGAATAACATATTCGACACCTCTCTGGGTTCAGAGATTTTAGCAAGCACTGGGGCAAAAGCTTGCAATCATAGCTTGAGGGCTAGTAACCTGCTTTATCTTTTTAAATTAAATCTGAGGTTCCTAGGAAGCAGAATCGGTGTTTGGGATTACAGACTTGTGTCCTCTGTCGTGCTCCCCATGACCCCAAATTGCCTTTCCATGGGAATGACCAGACACATAGTTGTGTATATACAATTTCAGCTGTTTGAGGCAACACGCACATTTGCTAAAAAGAAAAATGCAGTGCGATCCTGCAGTGCGCTCCTCAGAGGTCAGCCTCTTTGCGTTTACCCAGAGCAGGTTTAACTGCTGAATTGGTAAAAGGCAAATGAAAGATCTAGCAAATCTGGAAGTTTCACTGAGAATTCTTTTTGTTGTGTCTTGTGTGGTGCTGTTTGATGGCATGAATATCGCTCCCAAGCCCTGGCTGAAGCAGAATGGGCCCAATCCGCCATGCCAGCAAGGACTGGCGTGGCCCGCAAAGGCCTTTCTTGGCTTGTTTTGGCTTGCAGAGAGATGACTTAATTGGCTTCCAGCCATCTCAAGTGGGAATCCTTCGCTCTAAAATTCCACCCGGTGGGTTGTGTCTCCCACCTTCAATTGTTGTGCAGCAAAATATTTCTAAAGCGTTTACGTAATGCTGTCATTATGTAATTTCAAAGCCTCTTACGGCTTAAACACTCAAGGAAAAACTGCCCTTTATTACTCCACTGACAGAACATTCCTCGGAGATTAAAGCAGAGCCCCGGATTCAGAAGTGATGCATTTTATTCCACATCCCAGTAGTATGTCTGTTTCTAATTTTGGTTGCTTCGGAACTGTGGCAATTGTGCCGAGGGGTGTGTGAGTGGGAGTGACAGGCCGGGAAGCAAGTCCACACACATTGCGCGGAAAGAAAGCAGGGCCCTCTGAGCCTCTTTTGCCGATGCCTCATCTCCCTTGGCGCTGTGGAAATCGCTCCTTGGTTTTGTAGGATCTGACTGAATGAGAGAGAGAGAGAATGCGCATGGCCACGTGAACTGAAGATATATGGAAAAGAGGCACCTATGACACAAAAAGGAGTAAGGGGAAGATTGAATTGCCTTGAACCCCAGCGTTTTTATGGGTGAGATCACCCAGCCGCCCTGCAGTTACTGGGTAGTGGTCTCCACTGCCAACTGCAAGCTTTTAGAACATACACAGAGTGTTTTATAGATTCTGAGTCACATGGGCCCAGCGGCTGGAGAGTTGATGACATCAGGGGAACACAGTCAGAAGGTGAGAGGTCTGCAGGGGGGGCCCAGTACAATGGCACTTGATTGCAGATTAACGTAATGATCACTCAGACCCAGGGATTACTGTGGGTCTTGGCATGCAAATGAGGGTGATTGCAGTATAGTTAACCTGGCAAGAGCCCTGGCAGCTTCTGGGGGAAGCCATCAGGTCCCACTTCTTAAAGTGACAGCAACTGCCTAACAGCAGCCTGGCTTGGAATTTTGGGTGCTTCTGAGAAAGGGGGTGCAGGCATTTTATAACACAAAGGCACATAAGCAACCCTTTTCTGCCAGGATTTACCTGAATTTTCCCAACAATCTCCACGTTGTCACTAGTGCAGCTCTATGACACAATCATGTGAGTCAGTTCAGCTAAATCCTGTTCCAAACTTCCTCTTTCTCAGAAAGCAGCTTCCTTCTCAAGACTAAACTGGTGTGACGAGAAAGTTATCGCCTATAGTGGAGTGTGTGTGTGTCTGCTGAGGGTTCAAAGGGTAGGGGAAAGGGAAGCAGTTGGAAAAATAGCAAGGAAAGAGCAAGAGAAAGAAAAAAAGGAAATCCCAAAGCACAGGATACGCAACCCCAGTGCTACTAGCTCTCCGAGGAAGCCCCTTGGTCCTTTCACCTCCCTTTGGCTGCAAGGAACTCAGTGCTCTCATCCTCGTCTGCGACCCCACTTCTCAGTCATGTGACCCAGCCCTTTCTGAGGCCTAGACCTCTTCTAACTCAGTAGCCCAAGAATTTCGCACTGCACATAGTTGCGCAATGGGATTTTCTGCCATGGGTAGTGCTGATTGTTGCCAGTCTGGATGGCTTTAGAAGGGGACTGGGCAGATTCATGGAGGAGGAGGCCTGAGAGAGAAAGAGAGAGCTGGAAGGTTTGCTCTTTCATATATTCAAAGCCACAGACCTTTTTTTTTGGCAAAATCTTTTTATTTTCCGAGGTACATCCAACAAGCTCAATCACCAAAGAACGAGGCCCTGAGCGAGCAAGAGTGGTTCATTGAACCCAGCGTAGAAACTATGTCTGAGAACTCTCCTTTTGAGTAGCCCCGGTCCCCTTCCTCTGGAACGGCCCCTTTGGAGGCAGGCAGGCCCCTTAGGTGTGTGCCGCCTCTCTGGTTGGTTACCTTACCTTTCCTGATACCTCGTCATATAGTCAGGCTTGGCTGGCTGCTGGAGCTGCTGCTCCAGGCCCATCCTGGTGGATGCAGATCTTGGCTATTCCCAGAGCCTGCCTGGACATCTGCAGTGGGCAATTCTGAGATAAGCCCCTCCACCTCTTCCATTTCAATATCAGGACAGGTCCTCCCCATCTGAAGAGCTCGCCAGGAGCAACTGCCTCTTTCGTTCCCAGCAGAGGGGGAGAATAAGAATGGGGAATCTCTGCTTAATTTGTGCAACTGACTTTTCCCATTGTGGAAATTCTAAGCGGTGGTTATACTCAAATACTCCTCCTCTTCCTCCTCATCATCACCCTCAACATGCATTTCAAACCAAATCCAAAATCCAAGCAAAAAATAAAAAAGGGAAAAATAAAATGTTGCAGTTTTCTTACAAGAGGTATAAGTAAACCCATTACTAGGAATGCACAGATATTATGTACTCGAATAATGTACTCCAATAATTTATTTGACTTATAAAACTGAATCCAATAGTCCCAGTCAGGACTCTCTGGGCAGTGTACATCCATCAGCAATGTTATACAAAATTATAAAATAAATAATAATTAAAATACATTTTAAAACTATTAAAAACATAAACTAATGCAGATAAAACTTCCACTTAGTATTTTACAAGGTTTAACCTCAGTCGATATAGTGGTTAACTCATTTATTTATTTTATTTATTTTTCTATTTATATCCTGCCTTTTCCTACAAAGGGTTCAAGGCAGCTTACATCATTCTCCTCCTCCATCTTATCCCCACAACAACACCCCTGTGAGGGAGGTTGGGCTGAGAGTCTGTGACTGGCCCAGAGTCACCCAGTTGGCTCCATGGCTGAGAGGGGACTCGAACCCAGATCCTCTGAGTCCCAGTCCCAGGCTCTTAACCACTACACCACACTGGCTCTCACACCACGCCGGCTCATCAAAAGAATTGTTTCATTTGAACGGTCAATGAAATTTAAAAGTATGATAATGCTATTTATTTAATTATTAAAATAGCTAGTAAACAGAGCTGTTTTCTCCTGGTGCTGAAATGACTGGAAGGAAGGTGCCCGGCGAGCTTCTCTGGGGAGCCAGTTCCAAATCCATGTTAGAGAGATGCTACTGTAGTTGAAGATAGTTATGCATAGAATTCAGCAACAGCAGCCCAAATATCCATGTATTTGTCCATTCCTAAAGTATGCCTAAAAAACACCCATTTGAAAGCGGAAAAGTTTCACGGTGGTCCCACATGGCTGCAGCTAGTCCATCGCTCTCATGTTCCTCCCTTGTGATCAGAAGCCAGTCCTGGATCCGCCTTACGTGGAAGCGCACCATCGCGTCTGCACTTACAACGAGAGCAAGCTGGTCACGGTGAAGCTGCCTCACTGCGCCGCCAACGTCAGCCCGTTCTACACGTACCCCAAGGCCCTCCGATGCGACTGCACCATATGCCAAACCGCAACCACGGAATGCGAGACCTTCTGAACCCGTGCAGTAAAGCAGCCTGCCTTGCTTTGGGCCGAATCCTGTCCAGCT
Organism: Varanus salvator macromaculatus; assembly: GCA_023646645.1. Classification (NCBI taxonomy): domain Eukaryota; kingdom Metazoa; phylum Chordata; class Lepidosauria; order Squamata; family Varanidae; genus Varanus; species Varanus salvator. The sequence continues at coordinate 25,551,315 of JAIXND010000624.1, read as the reverse complement.
GGAAATTGCCGCAGGGTGGCGGGGGCTTAAATCACGGCATAATGTAGCCGCTTGGCGCTGACGTCTCCCTGTTCTCTGCTCATCAGCTGTGGATGCAACGGGCTCTTTGCTGCTTTCATGTCCTCGTGGGGAGAGACACTGAAGCTTTGCAGATGGTCATCGGTTTGTGTATAAAATCGGTTTTCCTGGGGTCTTTGGCCCCAAACTCTATCCGCCGGTGCCTGCATGATATATCTTTGCTCATATTCAGGCTTTTAGGTGTCCCCTTCGAACATGTTTGGTGGATACATAAGTGATGTCAACATAATACGTTCCATGCATGCACCATCTGTGTATATATGTAGACAATACATACATACATACATACATACACACATATATATATGTCGGTGTAAGCCATCTGTTTACATATACATATATATGTACATATATATATGTAATCTGTTGATCTGTGTATTTGTACAGCTATTTACATGCAAGGAATGTGTATTTTTTTACATTGCATTTATATCCCTCCTTTTTTCCTCTTATGAGAAACACTCTCCATGGTAACACTAGTCCATTTTATCCTTGCAACGACAACTGGTGAAGTGGGTTAGGTTGAAAGTGAGTGACTGGGCCAAAGCCACCTGGGGAACTTCATGGCCTACTGGGGACTAGAACCCGGATCTCCCAGGTCCCCAGTCCAGCTCTCAGCACCACACCGCATTGGCTGCCATGACTTCCTACATGGGTTCGGGGTGATCGCCCTGTATCCTTTTGTCCACTGTGAGGGATCCCTTTACCTGGAGGGGGATGCAACAGAATATTGTAACCTTTACATCACTAAACAAACATCTAGCTTCATGATTAACAAACACTGCCAATAAAAACGTCTGGTTTTTCAATAAATTGACTTAAAAAATCAATCAATTCCTTGTAAAAACATTATTGCTGCTTTCTACAGAAAATAGTCTTGGGGGTTCAGTGGGGCTTGCACAGACTGTATTCTCTAAAAAAGTGACTGTTTTCTACTTAATGATTATAAATGTAACTAGTCCAATAGTGTGCGTGAGCATAGAAAATCTGCCCATCAAAATCATTACTCTGAAACAGAGAAATTCAATAAAAATGCTAATGAACATGTTTTTAAAAAATGTTGGCTAGAGTTTATTTAATAAGGAGGGGGAAAGAGGACTAGAAGCAGTGAGGATATTTCAGGTAACTATGAAATCTAAGTAGGTCTCCGAACAAGGAGGTCTCCTAAAAATTGGAGAGGGTGGGGTTTCCAGGAAATCTCGATTAATGGAACTAGGAGATGCTACGCTGGGTCTCACTAGTTTATTGGCAGGACACCCAGGTACCCCTCTTTGACAGAGAAAAAGCAACAACACTGTCGGGTAGCCAGTATACTGAACTGGCTACAAGCTTCCAAAGCATATACAGAGTGTTTATAAGTTATGGGTCACATGCACAGTTTCAGGGCTATGATGAGATTCTAAATGGATGAGAAGGCGAGGACAGAGGAGAAGCTCAAAATCATAATACAGAAATATCAAGAAATAGATATCAGGAAAAATATCATGACACATCGAAGTCTTGATAACACAGAAAACAATCAGGAGTCACAGAATTCTAACAGGTTTCAATGTTTTGGCTTTTGCAATCAGAGATACAAAATTCCTTAAGACAAAGCATGAGTTGGCTAGATAGTTTTCCATTGCAAAGGAAGCACAGCTGCCCTGATTGGCTTGCAGCTTTGTTTCAATTCTGTTTCTGCTTGGCGATCAGGAGCTGAGAGCAGGTGGATCATTTGCATAGCTTGGGGCTGTTTTTCCTTTACCGGGGAAGGAACCAGAAAGAAACAACCCTGCAGATGGCAGGGAAGACAGTACAGGCGAGGCTCTCCATATTTTAGCGTATAAAACTTACAACTTTTATTAGGGCAACCCCAACGGGGTCCACGGAATTACTTGTCCAGTGCTGAGCATGAAGGTCTCTCCTCCCTTGCTTGTCTGCTGCAACACAACTCTGAGCTGCAGCACAACTGCAGGCTCAGCATCTTGCTCTCTGGCCCCAGTCACTGCTGGAGGAATCCCAGGCGAGGGTTTCAGGAAGCTCTTTCCACCACCTTCTTGAGCTGGTGTTCACCCTCCCCGCTGCAGTCTCCCAGTCTTCTCCTCCCCGAAGGATTCTTGAGTTCCCTCCTCCTTCAAAGGAATCTCCAATGGCATCTCCTCAGGACCCAAGTGGATTCTGTTCTGAGCATCCTGTAGCAAGCTACACCTTACCGGGGTCAATAAAAGCCCTCACAGGCAGGGCTAGGCTGGGCAGGGGGAGCTGGCCTTACCCTGCAGACAAACAAATAACACGCACGAATATGTATGTGCTAAATGACTTGTGGTCTAAAGTCTCTCTCTCTCTCTCTCATTCTCTGCAAAGGGCCTGGGCTCCTAGGGGCACTCCTAGTTGTAAAAGGGGGCAAATGGATGGGCAGAGAGGGCATTTGATTTCAGTAGAACACCCCAGGCAGAAAGATTCAAGAGAGGAGTCAGGAGAGGAAGCGCACATGAGCAAAATGCGCCACGTCAGTGGGGATCACCAGGACCTCTGAAGCCATTTGTCAGCAACTGGCCAGAGAAGGATGGTGGGCCAGAGGGCCTCCTAGGGATTCCAGGTGCCCCCCCCCAAAAAAAAAAAGATTCCAGGTGCCAGCCCAAGAGAGCTGCCTCAGAGCAGCACCTCTGTGTCCATTCATTCCTGGAACATCTGTACGCACAATCTGTAGCCTGGATTAAATAGGATTCTAGTACTCATGAACGTCTCTAGTGTGCACGGATGCAGGCAGAAGCCCTCTTCAAACATGACAGCAATGTAACCATGGAGGGCGCATCAAGACTCAATCCATCATGGAAGACCACCGGGCTAGGACAAGGCAAAGGCAGAAGAAGAGGAAGGCCAACTAGGAGGTGGCTGGACTCCATCCAGGAAGCCACAGCCTTGAGTTTGCAAGAGCTGAGCAGGGCTGTCAAAGACAGGAGATTTTGGAGGGCTCATGGGGTCATCAGAAATGACTTGACAGCCCATGATGACACCAGAGGGCAGAGAAAGATGCATGTGCCAACCCCAACCCCCTCCACTTTGTCTATGTTGATGGAGAGCCTCTGAAATCTAAAAGGGATCACATTTTGTTGAAAGGAGTTACACTTCCTGGGCACAATCGGACGCCCGCATTACACCGGCTTCTGCACTGAGAAGGGTCCTTTAATGGTGTTCCTCTGAACGAGGCAACATTTGGTGGAGGGTTGGGGCTGTGCTCCAGCCTGCCCTCGGGTTACCACTTTGGCATGCCAGAAGGGGTGTGGATTGGCACAACCGCTTGAACGGGGAAATGCCCCAGCATAAGGCGTGAACCCCCCTCAAAACGTAACATGGGAATGCATTTGGGCCTGTGAGAAATTTGGGCCTGATTCCTCCTACGCCCTGACTCACTGCAGAGGATTCTAGGCTTCCTATTCTTCCTAGGCTTCCATTAAGCTTCCTGTCCCACCCCTGGCAGGGCAAGCGCTGCTCCAACGAAGCCCTCGGCTGCTAAAATTAGCGTGCGAGCAGTTCATAAAGACGGCTGCTGTGATTATTGCTAATATGTCAGTGTGAGAAGGACAGACCAAATGCTGGTGGAGCGGGAAGTGCCATGACTAACCTAACACCAGCATAACGTTTTCCCATGTGTGCATCCCTGCAGTCAGGTCAAGGCTGGGGAAAAAGCTCTCTTTTTCGCTTAGATGCCTTTGAACTATCGAACGGCACTGTCTATAAAACGCTGCCCGTTTGCCTGTTTATTTGTGAGAGGGAAGCCCTACTGCACGACTGGGAAGGAATAATGTTTCACTGGCAGTTGTCCGCTGAGAAAACATCTACTTTCTTCTCTCGTGCTCACAATCTGTTTCAATAACTCGAAATGGCACCTCCCCGCCCACAAATCAATCTGTGTTTTTAATAAAAATGAAATCACTGAAAGATAGAAGTTTTATGCAATGTTTATGCCTCCTCCTTCCCCCCAGTACTTGGCTTTTCTTGTGGCACTTAAATGGTTTGTAAATGGTGGTTATTTAGACATCTTGGAAGTCTAATAGAAATAGAGAATAGCAATTTTTAAAAAGAAACTCATGATACCACATTTCTCCCATGTTAAAGAAAGCCCTTTCCTCCTCTCTACTCCTCTTGTGCTTTGCAGTCACTTATGGATGGCAGGGCTTCCCAGTTCTTTTAAAACTTACCTCCAATAACTATCTATCTATCTATCTATCTATCTATCTATCTATCATCCATCCATCCATCCAATCCCATTTATATCCCGATCTTTAGCTGAGCAACGCCCCCAAAGATCAATAACCTTGCTCTCAGGTTAAAGTCTGAAGGACATGACACTAAAGGAAAGGGCATTGGGAGGGAGGAGGAAAAAGAAAAGGGAGCTGCTAGTTCATAGTTTCCAAGATCTCACTGGTGTTCTGGCTGGGAAGCACATGACAAGCTCCCCGTAGCTGTTCCTTCTCTGTTCAAGGGATGGGGCCAGGTCAGTCCCTTCCCTGCCATGGTGTTCTTCCCGGGAGGCAGGGGTAGGGCTGGCTGCAGCCTCCCACAGGCTCTTGGTGAATGAGGCCAGCATACCATGGGACGAGGCCAGAGTCTGCAGTCCGAGAGGACTCACGGCCTTCTCCCGATCCAGCCTTGGAAAACAACTTTTTCCGTGAGGCTGTTCCATGCCAGGCTGCACCTTCAGAGCAATCTGATCCATTTCCACTTCCTTCCATCATTCCATGGCAGAACGGATGGAAGCCATTCCCAAGCCTTCTGCTTCTTGCTGGCAGGGCAGAAAGTGAGAGTGTGTGGGGGAAGATCTTCCAACCCCCGCATCCGGCTTTTCACAAACGCCCTCCCACTGGCATCCTTTCCAACCCTTTGGGGTGCACATTGGTGAGAGGGGAATGTGGGGGTTTTGCATTCGGTGAATCCAGGGCCTCCCTGAGATGCATCAACACACTGCAGTACAGTGTGCAGGGAGTGGTGTGCGACGTCCACCCAGCCCCCAGCCATCTAAAGCTAGGATGGCTCGCTTAATCTGCCACACAGTCTGAGCACATGGAACAGAAACAACCACATATTCCTTCCTGGTTTGTCCCCGCTTCCCTTTCTACCCCCTTCCTCTAATCTCGTCTGCACTGAACTTTAGATTGCAGGCGCCTCGGGGCAGGGGCCTGCCCTCTTAAACTCTGCATTGCACAATGCACACTGATGGCGCACTAGCGCCAATGATCGGATAGGAAGGCAGATTATCTGTGAAGGGTGACACTTCCTTCAAAAGCTCCATCTCACCGACAAACCGGTCACTCCTGCTCTGAACTCCGGCAGGAATGCTTTGAATGAGGAGATCTAAGCTCCTGTCCAACCCAGCGCTTTAAGACAGAGTCCCCGAGGTTCTTTTAAAAAGTTTTGCAAAGCATCGTCCTCATTCCCCCTTGCCTCCCCCCGGCCCTGCTGCCTGCCAGGTGGACATTATGTAACTAATTAAGATTCTCATCCTCAATAAGCTTTATGCTGGAAGGTTTTTATATCCCCTTGTTAGTTAAATTTGTCAGTGAATTGCTCAACGTTGGACGCTTATGCTTTGGCTATTAATAGCAACCACACGGAGGAATGTCCTCCAAGCTGTCTCTTAGGAAGACACGTGGGCTTCCATCCAGAATCCAGTGCAGCTAGACAACAACAACAAAGCCAATGCTCCACTGCATCAGCTGGGGCTGGCCAGAGGCATTCCACTGCCTGAGGTGAGGAACAAGATGGAGGCTGTCCCATCCCGGGTGCAAAAGCGGCTGGACTGGGAAGCAGATCGGCCTCGGCTGCTGGTGATGGAGAAGCATCCTGCCCCAAACGGAAGGCAGCAGGAGCTTAGGGGGCATGGACCGCTGCAGAGGGGTCCTGCCACTGCCACGCACGGCAGCCCAAAGGTGGCTGTGATGGACCTCCTGCTCTCTGTCCATCCACGGAGAACTGGCCACCAGCGCTCGGCATTCTGGGGCCCGTGGTGCGGCCATCTGTGGGTTAAGCCTCTTCTCCCTAGTGAGTTTTGACCAGCGGGGTGGAGCCGCAAGAGAAGGTGGCAGGAAGCCTGCGCTGTCTTGGGAATGGAAGATGGCATGTGGCTCAGCAATGCCGTGGTGGATCAGGGCCTTTCTGCTTCCTGCTGAAGGCAAACCCAGCCAGGAGATCCTTCCCAGTGCAGGAGACCTTATGCTGCCTGTGTCTCCTTCCCCTTCCCCTCCTCCTTCCCCTTCCCCAACTGCTGCTCTACCGTCTGCATGCCAGGCCGTAGCTCTAGGATCCCCATATTCCTCAGATTAACACTGGACTGGTGAATTTGAATTTTCTCACAGTATCCTTGCTGTGGCTCTGGAATTTCCAATATGCCTTTTAGGCTCCTTTCTCCTGGGGGAACTTCCGGGTTTGTGTTTGGATTCTGCTTTCCAATGAACCTGACTCCTTGATATTTTTTACCTCTTTGGCCCTGAGAAGTAGCTGGATGCTTGAGGAAGTCAAGGGGGAAAGTCCCAGCTCCTTGTGAAGATTTAAACAAGGAGCCCTTGAGTCATGGATTGTAAGTAATTCCAATTGTCAAACTCCTGTCAGAGTGGGCATTGCCCCAGGGGGTGAGAGAGCTGGAAAGAGAAAGAATGCAGGAAAGAAAAAATTAGGAGAAATTTCTGCTTCCTCACTGATTTTTACCAGATTCCTTTCTCCTCCTGATTTTTATTTTTCTCTGATTTTTTTTAATTGGAAAAAGACCAGGAGGCTGGCAAGCAGCAAAGCAAGGAGCTCCTCTCTAGGATCATTTCTATTTGGGTTCCAAAGAGTGGTTTTGTTTGGGGTGGCACAATCCTACCTCTTGCTTCCTCTTTCGGGGTGCTGCTTGCACTTCTGAGATCTGTGCCGGCTTTAAAACACAAAGCAATCCGGACAAAAACACTTTCTCCGTTTAATTAAAGAAACCCTTGAGAGCCAGTGTGGTGTAGCGGTTAAGAGCATGGGACTGGGACTCAGGCGATCTGGGTTCAAGTCCCCGCTCAGCCATGGAGCCAACTGGGTGACTCTGGGCCAGTCACAGACTCTAACCCCATCCTACCTCACGGGGTTGTTGCTGTGGGGATAAGATGGAGGAGAAGATGTAAGTTGCCTTGAGCCCTTTGCAGGAAAAAGGCAGGATATAAATTGAAAAATAAATAAATAAATAAATAAATTTTACCAAGCTGGAGGGGAAACATTTCTTGCCATCCAGAAGGGGCAGCTGGGTTTAGTTAGCTGGGACACTGTCTGTAGCTCCCTGTGCAACATGCTACTCCTGGAAACATTCAAGATTCCTTTGCAAGCAATAACCACAGAGTGACACCCATTGTTCTGATTGTAATAAATCAATTTAGTGTCAATAACTCCGGCCGTTCACTGCAGATGCCCTGGCAGCACTCATTATGGAGCCTCATTCGGTTCAAAAGTTGAGCAAGACTTGAAGGCAACTGCAGGTAGACTGTGGTAGATCCACAGCAATGGACAAGCGGGGTCCCCCAGGGCTCTGTCCTGGGGCCGATCCTGTTTAATCTTTTCATTAACGACATGGAAGAAGGGGTGAACAGTCTGCTGATCAAAGTCGCAGACGACACTAAAACTGGAGCAGTGGCCACAACTGAGGAGCAGATACACCAGATCCAAAAGGATCTGGACAGACTATGGAAGTGGGCAGGAGACAACAGGATGGCGTTCAATGTGGAGAAGTGCAAGGTCTTGCACTTGGGGCATAGGAATAGCTGTCATAAGTACAGGTTAGGGGACAAGTGGCTGGAGAGCAGCACTTGTGAAAGGGACCTCGGGGTACTGGTTGACCGCAGGCTAAACATGAGTCAGCAGTGTGATGCGGTGGTCAAGAGGGCGAATGCCACCCTTGGCTGCATAGCCAGAAGTGTGGCTTCTAGATCAAGAGAGGTATTACTACCACTCTACATGACTCTGGTGCGCCCGCAACTGGAGTATTGTGTTCAGTTTTGGGCCCCTCATTACAGAAAGGATATAGCCAGGTTGGAGTCAGTGCAGCGTAGGGCCACAAGGATGGTGGCTGGTTTGCAGGGGATGGGGTATGAGGCGAGACTGAGGGAACTGGGTCTCTTCAGCCTGGAGAAGAGGAGACTCAGAGGGGATATGTTGGCAACATACAGGTATGTGAGGGGGTGTCACATGGAGATGGGGAGAGGCCTGTTCTCCCCTGCAGAGGAAGGCAGGACGCGCTCCAATGGAGCAAAGCTCAGGGAGCCAAGGTTCAATTTGGATGCCAGGAAGCACTTCCTGACAGTTAGGACCCCGAGGGCGTGGAATGGGCTTCCACGGGAGGTGGTTGAGGCCCCATCGGTGAGGGTGTTCAAAGACAGGCTGGACATGCACATGGTGGGCATGTCATGAGCGGAGCCTGCTGGTGCCGGAGGTCAGACTAGATGGCCCGGGAGGCCCCTTCTGACTCGCTCTGTTTCTCTGTTTCTCTGCTTCCTTGCTCCCCCATACTTCCTACCCACTGTCACCACATACAGGTGAGTGGGTTCCCTGGAGAGCTGTGTTGTATGGAGAAAGCAGCAGCAGCAGCAGCTCTCTAGAAAGCCAGACCTGGGGGATCCTTCCTAAGAGCAAGGCATTGGCTGGGTTCACACATAACAACAAGCCATGGTGGCTTCCACTACAGGGTTGCTTATCTGTTGTGTTGTCTGAGCCCGGGCAGGGACTTGCTGCATGGTATATTTGGTTTCTGAGGAACCACAGAGAGAAACAATGGTCTGTTGCGTGGCTTCTGTGCTTCACCATGGGTTATGCAGTCATCTGAATGAAGCAACATAGTTTCTACATGGCTACCATTGAGTCCAGTGGAAAGAGCGGCAATTGTAGGAGCCACTCTAGCCACCCAGTCTCTATATGCAGACCAATGAGGAAAAGGCGGGCGATGTAGGCAGGAGTCGTACACCCTGGGATAGAAGTTCAGCTGCAGAGGCTGATGGGAGACATGCTGCCAGCAGGAGGAGTGAGGAAAGAAGGTGGCAACCACACACCTGTGGAAACCATGTGATCATCTAACTACCTCATCTAGGTAGGAAACCATGCCACATGGAAACTGTGCAGCATGGATTAGTGTTATGTGTGAACGCAGCCATTGGGCCAGTGGGCTGCTCCAAAGAACCTTGCCAGCCACTCTTTCACTGCTGTGTTTGAGTGGCAAGTCATTCTGTATTATTCTGCTCATGGTGTTTCATTGGATGCCCACATTATTTCTGCCTCCCCCCACCCCGAAACTTACACAAATTTTAATTTTTTAATGCATTTCCCCAATTACACCCACGTGTGTATGTATCTGTCCTTAGCATACCCAAATGGATTGCATCTGTCTCTAAAAATGCACTTCTGTATGTAATATTCCTACACCCATTTTTGTATACACTTTTGGAGCCAACAACTGCATCACACCAGTCAAAGAAGCGCATAATCTGAAAGTAGTATTTATTTATCTAAAAACAGTGTTAAAGTGTCTTTAAAGGTGGACGTTTTCCAAGGTGGTATACAACATGAAACCACATGAGAATAAAATTCCATTAAAAATGACTATAAATAAAAGACATTTAAAATAAAAGGTTGAAAACAGGCCAGCAAAGCCAGGTGGGTTTCAGAGCTTTCCTGAAGGGCTGCCCTGGCAGACCCTGATGGAAGCACCTTCCGGATGTTCAGGGGCCACTGCCTTCTCTCATGCACTCTTCATTCTAACCGCCTTGGTGGCAAGCCAGGCGAAGATCCTCCGCCGAAGAACTCGGAGCTCGGGCAGGTCAGTGCGGCAGGAGGAGGTCCTTCAAGCACAAATGTGTTGGGACCTGCATATTAGTTTGGGTCATGTGTCGATGCAGAGCGAACAGCATCCTCCACATTCCTATTACGCACAAATGTGTCACTGCGGCTGCCAACTCAGAAGAGGCATTTCCAGTTTTGGGAGCATCTGCAGCCCTTATTTTTTTAAATAAATGGCTCTTTAGAAACAGCGAGGGCAGCCGCCCTGTACCCAGTTGTGTGGGGAATAAGGGCAGTGAAGCACTCATGGAAAGGGTGTTGCAAACAGACCTTGCTATTCGGCCGTTGACGGGCTGCAGAGTTTTGCAGAAGTGGGGTTCTGTGGGACCCTTAGGGACCCTCGTCTCTAAGACTGGGCAAACGTGTCCATTGCATTTTCTCCTGCATTCAGAATTTGAAAACTTACCATTCTTTCCCCCTCCAAATGTTGTCAAATTCTCACCTAACTGCTAACATCAGCTCAGCGGGTTGTGAGTTCAAAACCACAATATGGAAGGGAAAAACAGCAAAAGACCTGGAAGAACCCTTTTCTCCCATCGCAGCGTGTGTTGGATTGTGCTCTCAAAGGTACATAAAGGCTTGGATTGCTGGTTTTTGTTTCAACCTTTGTCAACTTCCTTTGCCTGTTTTTAGGGGTAACAAGAATACATCTTTTGAGTGGATGGTCATATTAAGTAACGGTGGAGTCCAAGCTGACTGGGACATGCTGGGAATCAGAACTGTTTTCCCAGTCCAACATGTGTTATTGGATTGTGCCTTCAAAGTCCTGTTTAAAGCCTGCAACTGTCTTTTGTCTCTGGTGTGTCCAGACAAAACCTACTCTGCAAGAAATTATGAGCCCATAAATCTTTCCTAAAGATTCCTAAAGATTTCCTAGTAGCTAATGTGAAGATTTGTATCTGCCTAAAGAGAGTGCAGTCCGCAAGAAAGAAAATTTCAAGAAGGCCAGCTGCGGATGTTACGCCAGGTTCTCCAGAGGAAAGGGAAGGGGAAAGAGCGACGAAAGTGTGGTCAGTGGCTTACAGTTTACCTTTAAACTGAATAATGTGAATGGTCATTTAAAGTGGGAACTAGTCCCTGAAGGCTGGTCTTGCAGTTCAAGTACGACCTGATTCCTCCAAGTTCTCCCCTCGAATTGTTCACATTTGCATGGCTTTTAAAGTGCAATCTTACAAAAGGATTTTGCGCAGCTGCATTTCCAAGCATGTCTGTTTACTAGGCATCTCATGTACTTGTAAAATGTGTATCCCTGCCTTTCCTCCAAACTGCTGCCTATCACCTCCCTCCTTTCCATCTTATGCTCACAACAGCCCTAAAGTAGATGCTGCAACCTGCCTTCCACCTTGCAGGATTTCGCAACAACTTCAGGTATGTGTGTTTGTTGCACATCTGCTGTGCATTTGTGCCGTTCATCCATTGTTAGGAACTTCGCGAATGGCCTTCTATTGATTGCCTCACTGATCTGCCTAGTTTGGTGCTGTCTACACATGCCAGTCTTTCTCCAGGTGCCCCCAGGTATCACCCCTAGCAGTTTGGCTAGCCTAAGGCTGCATCCAGTGAGCATCACCCCTAGCTAGCATTCTGAGCCATGTGACACCTGTCCAAGGCAGGTCAATATTTTCCCTGTACTGCAGAGGGGATCTGAGGCCAAGGCAGTGCCAGGACTCCAGGCTCTGATTCTCCAACTTTGCCTTCAGAGGAGAGAGACTTTCTCAGAACTAGCCTCTGACTTCCTCACTGTCTCAGGAGCTCTGGAGCAAAAGGACCTCAGTTTGCCAGCAAGTCTCTGACCTGAGAAGGTTGAGATGCTGCAGGAGGAGGATGCCAGACCAGAAGATCCAGAAGAAACGGAGCCTCCCTGGGGCCAACACAGCCACTGACTACTGGAGCCGGTCAAGAGAATTCGCTCCCTGGAGCTGCAGTTCCGTCCTGGGCTTGGTCTGGGTTTGCTTGTGCTGAGGGAACCCTGGAGCTTGTGGATTCTCCAGGCTGAGCTTCACAGGGACCTTTTTCAGTGCTACTTGCTTGACTTGGCCTTAGCTGAACCTGACTTCCACCCTCCATGGACTTTGCTGGGCGAGCCTGACCTTTGACCTCTGCATTACTGGAACCTGAGCTCCACTTTGCTTGGACTTGGCTTTAGCAGGCCCTGACCTCTGTGTTCTTCTGACTTTTCCTCTCCAGAGCTTGACCTCTGCTTCCCATGTCCTCCTCTTAACAGTACTTGACTTCCACCTTGCTTGGATTTTGCCTTCCTGAAAAGAAACCTACACTTGGCTTGGACCCTCTCTTGCTTCCACTGCTGGAGCCTGAACTCGGGTTTAGCACCACTTCTCCCTGCTCAGGTTGGACACTCACCTGGCTAGAATCACCACCTGGCATGGGAAAGGCAGTTTGGCTAGCCTAAGGCTGCATCCAGTGAGCCCACTGGAGCCAAGGTCAATTCTGGGCCCGGCCTTCCTTATTCATAGCCCAGACTCCTGGCTACTGCAGGCTTCTGTGTGGCTGGCCGGCCCATGTCCGTGGGAGAGATGTCGCAGCTCACATAGACTCTGTGAAGACTGCCGTGGCCCATATTCCCCACAAAAACTTTAATATCTAGCATGCAATAGCTATCATTCCAGGCAAACAACCTGCACTCACTCAGTCTAAGAATGTGCATGATATATTGGATAGAAAAACCAACAACAGTATAATTTCAAGATGTACTCAGAGCCAACCCTTTTGACTTTCACCCTCTTTGGTTGCTATGATGTGGAATGGGTACCACCTCCCTTTTTTTCTTCCTTAGGAATTTTCCTCTTCCAGTGCTCCAGAAGCAATTCTTGGAATTCACTACACATCACAGTGAATGAGGAGGCCAGAACGTTTAGCTTTAAATACACTTTGAAGTTCTTATGAGCTTAGTTCGTCTGTCTTACACAATGCTATGCCTCTTTAGACAGGAGGAAGGTCTACAACTCCGGCTATTGCTGCCAACCTGTGTTGACAATACTGGGTTGGATGAGCTCAAGGTCTGAGCAAGTCTGCTTCCTAGGAGATGCATTTCAGCCTGATGCCCTGCTTTTGCACCTGTGCAGTCACCTTTTCAAATACTGCCAGTAGCTGCTGGTGGTGCATGTAACACGGGATTACACTAGTCCTTTACTTGGAACACCCATGTGGTGTATGTAGAAGGCCTCAAGTTCAGTCCCTGGCATCTTTGGACAGGACTGGAAAAATGCCTGTGTGAAACCCTGTTGAGCCGATGCTGCCAGCCCGTGTTGGCAATATGGGGTTGGGTGGGCAACGACCTGGACCCTGGATGCACAGCATCCTCTTGGGCATTTGCAGGTGCCCACACTCAGAAGGAGGCCTGCCACCTGCCTCCAAACCTGCTGAGCAGGTAGCTCCATCACCACTCACCTCCCAGGAGACTCAACTCACCTCTCCATCTGGGTGGTGATTTGAGTTGAGCCCCAGGGGACAAGGCTGGTGCACGGGCAGCAGCAACAGTGATGAGAAAGGGGAAGGGGTCTACTCTGAGAAAGGGGGGTACAGAAGGCATCTTGTACAAGCTTCTCCCACAAAAATAGCTGGAGTTTACCCTGCCACCCCTTCTCGTGCTGAGATGGCTCCCTGCTGATTTGAGCAACGGCTTTTCCTGGTGTGTGTGTTTGTGTGTACTCCCCTTTCCCCTGATTTCCATCTTGAAAAATCCTGAACCCTCTTTGCGAGTGGCGGGTTGCCAGAGGAGCAGCTTGGTGATTTACTGTAGGCAACGGCACCTGAAGATTACGAATGAACAGGGCACTAGGCTGCGATGCCATCTGTCCAGCCTCCTCTGCATCTTGGCCATGGCTCATTCCAAACAAAGGCGACAGATAAAAAATTCAGTGGCTTCAGATTTTGCTAAGAAAAGTATCCCAACATACTCAACAGTGAGAGGCCACTACATTCTGATGGCTTCTCTTTAGCCTGCGCTGAATCATATTGCCGGGGGTCAGACTAGATGGCCCGGGAGGCCCCTTCTGACTCGCTCTGTTTCTATATATAAAACAAAGAAAAATACAGTAAAGATGTCTTTGATTCCGGGCCAATTCTTGACATGGAAAATGGGGAACAGCCATGAAGAGAGAATCCCTACTTTTCATCTAAGTTGACTTAATCAGTTCCTAAAAAGTTGATTGTGTTTTTTGGTTGCTTTTATGTTTGTTGCATAGTCATGCTGGGGTTGATGGGCCATTCTGTGTTGCAGGCCAGAAATAGTGAATCCAGCTTCTTTGGACTCTGCTGCGGGATCTTTGGATACTTTGGTTTTCCTTCTCATCCTTCATGGATCCTTGCACCAGGAGGAATTCCCTTGGTTGCTGTCCTTCATAAGTTGGTTAGCTCAGGGAAAATAGTCACCAGAAGAGCCTGGATGACCACACACACAGCTCTGCAGTGGTTAGAAAAAGAGCGGAAAACATGAGAAGGCCGCGAGGATGTTGCTTCGAGGAGTCGCGCGTGTGGAGGAGCCTCTCAACGAAATGGCTGCTCCCTGGTCATGTCCCTCTGTGCCGGTGGGTGGAATGCTTTGGCCAGACGCCAGCACAGTCCCACCGGGATCATACGATGGCACAGCAATCACAGCACCTGGCACAGGGCTTCTTCTTGGTCTTGGGGTTGAAGATGGTGAGGATCGCTTCATCGAAGACGGCCTTCAGGCCTTTCTGAGTCAACGCAGAGCACTCTAGGTAGCACTGGGCTCCGATCTGGAACGAGAGAAGAAAACAGGCATGAGTGAAGATGCTCAGAAGATAAGGAGACTTCCAGTGGTCCATGTAGTCCAGCATCTTGTGGGCCACCAGATGCCTCCAGAAAGGACGATATGGAGGCAACGGCCTTCTCCTGTTATGGTTTCTCTGCACAAGTGATTGAGTGGTACACTGCCCCTGCACCTGGAGGCTCCAAACAGGTCTCACGCCTAATAGTCATTGGCAGACCCAGTCTCCCTAAGTAGGGACGTCTAGCTCATGTTGGGGGCATGGGGACACGTGGACATCCCAATGTCCCAGTGGGTGACCGCCCCAACTTCTCCACTCTAAACTTTCCCATACCGAGTGGGAAGGTCTGGGGTGGTTTGGGCACGGATGGGTGGTTGGGGATGGAGCCCCATGCGCTTGGCCTCCTGCTCAATATGAAGTTCCTCAACCTGGGGCTTTCCAGAGTTGTCGGGCTGCAACTCCTCAACCGTTCCAACCAGCACGACACTCCGACACAGCTGGAAGTGTAGCAGACGGGGAAAGCCTGTTTCAGGCTGATCAAGTCCTTAGATGCATTTCCTTCCAAAACTCAAATCACAGAATTGAGAGAAAGACCCAATGGCTGCGCTTATGCTAGCGCTACCGATCTTGCATTAGCTTCTCATAGTCAATAGCATTGCGCAAGTGTCGCTTTCCACTTGCAACTTTACGTTGCGCAAGTTCTGTTTTCCACTAGCCTGATAATCGCCAGTTCTGGCAGGAACATCCCGATGGATCTTTCTTCCTAAGGAGAAGTATTCCCCTGTTCAGATTTCTGTGCAAGCTCTCAGTGTTAAGGTCCATCGTTTGTGCATCAAATGCACAAGGAATAGAAGCAATATATGCATGGAAGCAAATGTGCGCACATGTCTAGGAAACCTCCGTGTTCCAGATGTTATTGCATGGCTGTTGAAACAGGTATATATGCAGATGTTACGGTCATATTATTGCAAGTGGGCCTAGCTTAAAAGGAAGATACAAAGCTAGGGTGACTATGTATCTGTCTATGAAGAGGACTGCTCTGTCTTTGAAAAGAACGTACTTCCTTAATGTACCACTCCATTTCCAAAGGCAGGAGAATTAACCCCTTGCACATCTCGCAATTTTATGGCAACGTTTTCTGCACCTCTTGTACTGCTTTTTGTCCCTTTACAGTCTGTTTGCTTTTGAATCTTTCGCCTTGATTACTCCAGAAAATAAAAACCTGAAGATAACCTAACAGGAATGTGGGCAGCAGCAAACACAGCATGATTAACGGCACGATTGCATGTGTGTTTAGTAGGACGGTGCTCTCAAGTGTCTCCTTAACTCAGGCGAGAAAGAACCCCTCCAGCAGGGCTGGGAGAAACATCGTCTGCCTGTATACTGGAGTAGGGGATCCCCTTTGGCCCTTTTGTGACCTTCCTGCTGCAGCTACTGGAATGGTGCAGTAGAAAAAACAGTTTTGGGGGCTGCCACAGCAGTGGCAAAATTGGGGGCAGTTAGGAAACTAAGACAAGCCCTGCAGGATCAGGCCAAAGCTCCATCCAGCCCAGCACTCATAGACACAGTGGCAACCAGCTGCTCACAGGACCCCTCCAGCAGGACGGGCGAAAGACCTTCTCCTGCCCAAGCTCCTCAGCAATGCTGTATGCAGGCAGGCCAGTGCCTCTGGGGAAGGAGGGAGCACATGGCCAGCAAGGCTAGTAGCCACGGAGAGCCTCCTCCATCATCAATCTGTCCAATCCCCTTTTAAAGCCATCTATTTGGCGGCCATCACCACTTCCATTGCAGCAAATTCCATAGCTACGTGAAGACGGTGTTCCCAGTTTTTCAGAGGAGGTGGCAATGCAGCCCTGGAAAGTACTCACCCCGGCATAAAGAAAGCCACTGATGGATGCACAAGAAATAGCAAACTCTTTTCATGCAGAGTTGCTGTTCTGTCGAGATACCTGCCATCCTCAGGAAACTAAGTAAGGACAATTCTACCTCTTTCGCTAGTTTGAGGCCGTGTTCATAAGTCAGGGGCTTCTCCTTCATGTAAAGCAACCGAGTCAGTGTTTTGGGATCATCGCGAAGATCAATCTAGAAAGAAACAAGCACATAGAACAAAAGGGGTCTCCTCCCTCAGCTGCTACTGCTTCCACTTTCAGAGGTACTGGGGGATGAGGGAGGAGAGAGGAAACGGGGCCATTTCATGCATGTTCCCGAAAGACTTCATTTTTTCTCTTCCCTCCCCATTTTTTTCCTTGCATGTCATGCCTCTTTAGATTGTGAAAACGTGAGGAGAAACTGTTTCATTTTACTGATTACCGTATTTTTCGCTCTATAAGATGCGCCTGACCATAAGACGCACCTAGTTTTTAGAGGAGGAAAACAAGAAAAAAATATTCTGAATCAAATGGGCACATCATCACAGGCACATTCCCCATCACTTCCCCATGGGCTGCACATCTGACAGACTTACTTCACAGACATATTCCCTCTATGAGACGCACAGACATTTCCCCTTACTTTTGAGGGGGAGAAAAGTGAGTCTTACAGAGCAAAAAATATGGTATATGTAAGACCAGTTGGGAGCATGCTTGGCTGAGGAGCAGGACAATATTTAAAGCGATAAATACATTGTCCACATTTGTGGCAACCCTTCCTTCATCTTCCCCCATCCTCCCTCTGTCTGTCTGTCTCATCTACAGGGTCTGAAAAACAAAGAAGGCCCTGGAGTATTTGAGACTAAAATCCAATGTGAAATCATTATTTCTGCTTGAGTTCTGTGGAAATCTGGATGCTGGTACCTAACTTTGGTATCACAGAAAGACAGAAATGAAAGAAAGCTACTGTGTGTGAGGGCAAACCCAGACAAACTGGCTGCAGCATCAATTCAGGGCGACCTGGTTAACTTCTTGGTTACCTTTCAGATTCCCTTTCAGGTGAGGGGAGATGCAACCTGTCTCAGGTGGGGGGAGATCTTGCACCAGCCTTGAAACCAAGTACATGCCTTGGAGGCCACATGGAGCCCATAGGCTGCGCATTCCTGACTTATAGGGCTGGCTTATAGGGCAGGTTATCTAAAGGAACACCTCTTCCTATATACGCGCCCCCAGACCCTGGAATCTTTGCCTGAGGTCCTTCTCAAAGAGGCACCTTTAAAGGAGATAAATAAGCAGGCTGTGAGGGTAGGGCCTTTACAGCAGAAGTACCTTGGCTTTCCATCAGCTCCCCAAGGAGATGCGCCAGACACTCACCCTCTATTCTTTTCAGTGCCTGGCAAAAAACCTTTTTCTTTACCCAATGTTTTACTTGTTAACTATTTTAATCTTTTAAACTATATTATACCTCACTATGTTGTATTGCTGCTGTAACCCTGAACCAGTATGAGTGCCAATTGTGAGTTTATTCTTGTGCTTATTGCTGCTATTTTATTCTTGTGTATGAGTCATGTTAGATTTTAATTGTTAGTGTTTTGTTTATGGATATTATATGTGTTGTTTATTTTGATTTTGCCCAGAAAGTCTAATTGAGGGTATAGAAATACACTAAAATAAAATAAAATTTAAAAATTCACATTTAGTCTTACTGAAAGTAGAAGATAGTATAGTATATTCTACCACACTATAGTAGTGTAGTAGTTGGAATGTTGGATTGGAACTCAGGAGATCTGGAGTTTGGTTCCCATTCAGCATGAAGTGCACTGGGTGGCTTTGGGCATGTCCTGCTTCCCAGCCTAATCTACCTAGCAGGGTTGTTGTGAGGATATAATGGAGAGCAGCAATTGGTTTATGTAGGCCAGCTTGGGTTCCTTGCAAAAGGAAAAAAAAAACCAGGAAGAAAATGTAATAATAAAGGGATCATTAAAAGAAGGGAAGCCATGAAAATCAACAGCATTTATGAGCACAGTTGGACCTGGATCCCCTTAATGTTTTGAATGCCCCAAAAAGCTCTTCTTCAAGGGAACTCGTGGGACTGTGGAGACATAGAAACATAGAAACAGAGCGAGTCAGAAGGGGCCTCCTGGGCCATCTAGTCTGACCTCCGGCACCAGCCGGCTCCGCTCATGACATGCCCACCATGTGCATGTCCAGTCTATCTTTGAACACCCTCACCGATGGGGCCTCAACGACCTCCCGTGGAAGCCCATTCCACGCCCTCGGGGTCCTAACTGTCAGGAAGTGCTTCCTGGCATCCAAATTGAACCTTGGCTCCCTGAGCTTTGCTCCATTGGAGCGCGTCCTGCCTTCCTCTGCAGGGGAGAACAGGCCTCTCCCCATCTCCATGTGACACCCCCTCACATACCTGTATGTTGCCAACATATCCCCTCTGAGTCTCCTCTTCTCCAGGCTGAAGAGACCCAGTTCCCTCAGTCTCGCCTCATACCCCATCCCCTGCAAACCGGCCACCATCCTTGTGGCCCTACGCTGCACTGACTCCAACCTGGCTATATCCTTTCTGTAATGAGGGGCCCAAAACTGAACACAATACTCCAGTTGCGGGCACACCAGAGTCGTGTAGAGTGGTAGTAATACCTCTCTTGATCTAGAAGCCACACTTCTGGCTATGCAGCCAAGGGTGGCATTCGCCCTCTTGACCACCGCATCACACGGCTGACTCATGTTCAGCCTGCGGTCAACCAGCACCCCGAGACACCTTGTAGGACTTTGGAAGCCAGTGAGGTTCCTTCTGCCTTAGGCGTGTATGGCGGCAGCGGGGATCTGGGCTATCTGATTGCCCCTTCAAACCCCTCTCGTGGCTGCAGACTGCTCTGTGCAGTAGTCCTCACGACTAACTGAGGCATCACCGATGGCAGCCGTTGTCCTCAGAGTCTGGCTCAGGGAGGACCCTGCCCGGAAGGGCCTGGGGGAGGGTCTGGCTGATGCAGGAGCAAGCACTCTGGGTCTAGCAACCTTCTGCTACGGGTTTCACTAGTTCTAGCGCAGCCATTGAATCCATCTGAAAGGTCTTGCCAGATACAGTGCTGAAGGAGACAAGAATGGCACTGAAGAACCTCCCCGGGATGAATTCTGGAGGTTGGGTGAAGTGGGCCACTACCGAATTGCAGTACTGTGACCACACGACGGCTGCGATATTCAGATAGTGTTGGGAAAATCTGGATAAATCCTGTCAGAAAAACATTACTTCTGTGTGCTTTTTGCATTGTGCGATCAAATCCTGTACTTCTCAAACCAAGCTAAGTCACTGTTTCAAATGGCCTTCCCCGCTCCTTTCTCTCACCTTTAGCTGTGGGCTACAGTAGACAGGCCATTCAGTCCAAATATACATTGTATACCTTCACAATAGATGGCAAAAGGAGAAGGGGACGACAGAGGATGAGGTGGCTAGATGGAGTCACTGAAGCAGTTGGTGTGAGCTTAGGCGGACTCCGGGAGATGGTGGAGGACAGGACGGCCTGGAGGAATGTTGTCCATGGGGTCGCAATGGGTCGGACATGACTTTGCGACTAACAACAACACCTTCACAATGATTAAATAATCATTGTTGGAATTCAGTTTACAAGGAAGTATCTTTTGATAGCCCAGAGGCTCCATGTGCCCTGGCCAATTCAGAATGTCTAGAGTAGGTAAGAGTCTTGAGTTCATGCATAGTTTCAGTAGCTTGAATGTACATGTCTAAGCAGACCTGAAGATGGGTTCAAGCTACTGAACTAAAGTGTCAATACAGGCAATTAGAAATATTGTAATCTCATTGTTACAGTGTGATTGACTGACATTTCTTTATCTGTTTTGTATGTGATGACCTCAGAATTTTATTGTAATGTCTGCATTCTGTCATCAATTGCCCTGTACCTGTGTACCTATAAATGCCCTGTAATGGTATTGAAGCTTTGCAGCAGAGTTCACCTGCCTTCCTGGTAATGCATTATCTTGTGTACGGACCTGTGGGGAACCTGGGAAATACAATAAAGCCTAGATGGTCTGGACGCTTGATCTTTCCCATGAACCCGAGTTTTATTCCCTCATCTCAAATTGAGATTCTGGGATTCTGACAATAGCAGATGGAAAAAGCAGGGCTTACTCAGGGCCCGTATTTCGGAGACTCCTCCGCCATTCCCAGTGCAGCTTTTTCCTGCCCTTTACCCCTCGCTTACCTGAGTGCCGATCAGGACGTACGGCACGTGAGGCATGCAGACTTTCAGCTCTGGCACCCATTCCTCCTGGACGTTGTGGTACGAGGCCGGGTTGACCACAGAGAAACAGATCAAGAACACGTCCGTGTTGGGATAGGAGAGTGGCCTTAGCTGATTGTAGTCCTCCTGGCAGAGAGCAGAAGAATATAAACGATGGCGTGGAAGCGGCAAGGAAATGGTCGGTGGCCTTCCAGATCTGCTCCCTCCGGTTGCTCCGCTGTGCTTGGTTCTTGCCGTGCAGGCCTTCCGAAGAGACAGCTACTCATCTTCCCACCAAACCTCCCACTGCATCACGTACAGACAGCAACTCCACGAAGGAGTTCGACCAATATGTGAAGGGGCAAATTGCAGAGGGCCCGCGTGGGCTGGTCCCTCTGCAGCATCACCACCCATGTTGGCCTTCCTACCAGTGCAAAGAACTGAAGGGAGATTTTGAGCATGGGGGTGTCAGGAACGGGGCCAGCCCAGTTCGATGCCTCCAATGCCTTGTGCTGCATCATGCCATGTGCTAGCTCACTGAGCAGGGTTGTAGTCCTCGGGACAGATGCAGTGTGGTGCTAAATGCAGAGCTTCTGTCAAAAATGGCAGCCTCGTGTCCTGCAACATCAAAGAGCATCCTTCCATTTATCTATCCCAAGCCCACCCTGTTGGGTGGTTGCCTCTGCTGTGGAGACAGGAAAAGGTGTCTCACATCACAGGGACAGTCCTCTATTTGAAGGGGTCCTCTGCTGGATGACCTGTGCAGTCCCAGCTGGTTGAAACATAAAGTCCCATAAAAAGGGAGAAGGAGGACCTTAAAACTGCATGTAACAGTACCCAGAACTCAGCTGGCCAACAATTTTGCCTGCTACAGGGAGACATATAATGCTTTTATTTTAGTTATAGTTATTAATTTAAAATCTGCTCCTGAACTGATTAACGAGCACATGCAACCGTGCAAAGGAGTGGTGCTTTTTATCCTCTTTTGTTTGTTTTCCTGATACATCGTTTAGTTCCCGTGTCAGTGGCCAACCTAAGAATTTAGTATTGTCAAAAATACAAGTAAGTAGAATCAATGGGATGGAGAGAGTGGCACACTGGGTATTTGGCTGCTATTGTCAGTGCTTTTTTTGTCATAGAACGCACAGGAACGGAGTTCCGGCATCTTTTTTCAACAGATTTTCCAAGTTTTAAAAGTAACTTTTGAAAATTTGATGTTTGGTCCATGTGGATTTGGATCACCCTGTTGAGTGTAGCAGGTCAGCAGCAAAATCATTAAAACGGTGCCGCTTGTGTGTCGAATCCGATGCATGCGTACTTCGTCCGCGCTGGTTGTGATGGCACTGCTCGGCTTGTGATTGGTCGTGTGGTTGCATGCTGAGCTTACTGCGGGTGGCGACCGTTATGTTTTGTTACACAACTGATGTGTGTGTGTGTGTACAGTGATTGACTATGTGTGAAAGGTAAATAATTTCATGAGTTCCGGCACCGTTTTTCTTACAAAAAAAGCACTGGGTATTGTTAATGGCAACACGTCACTCTCCTGAAGTCCATCTAGATGTTGGTTACGTGATGCTCAGAGGCCTGTGGGGTGGAAAAGTCCAATGTGTGCTCATTGTGGGGTGAATTATAGCAGCTTGCAGCAGGGTGTAGCTACCATCTTTGCAAAACAGATCTCTTAGCAAAACCACAAGATGGTACTAGAGGCATGTAGACAATCCAAGCCAGGCCCTTTTGGCTGGCTAGCTGTGCCTGCTTCAAATATTCAAGGCTTTGCCATTTTAAACAGTGAAATGCTGGACATCGGAATGTTTGAAACAAGTTGGAAAAATGGGGTGTGAGATCAACATGCACAAATTGTTTTAGGGCTCAACCTGATGCATGTTTGGATGGGGAAATGTCCTGGAACTTTTGGGAGTTGGGACTTTTTCTCACTTAAACATGTATAAGATTTTACCCTGAATGACACGAAGACTGGCTAATGCATAGAATTTCATGCCCAGGAGACTCTGCAACCGTGCATAGGAGTTCGGTGCAGGGGTGTATGTGTGCATGTGTGTGTGTGTTCACCCTTGATACAATCATTCACCCAATTGCTAAGGGAAGATTACACGAATTCTTTCTACATGGTGATCTGTGCAAAATGCTATGGAAGTGAAAAGCTTATAATTTTCACTCCCACAAGCTGATATAATGCCTGCATTTTTCATCTCAGCAAAACTACGGCACAGAAAATGGAAGAAAAGACGGGATGCAGATTACCTGCCCTGCCGTGTCATACAGCCCAAGCAGATGCTGCCTGCCTCCGACTGTCACCGTCACTGTCAAAGAAAGGCAGAAGTTACAAATTTTGAGATGAGAGAAAGGAAGAAACAAATAAGGAGATTAGAAGAGCCACTCTGGACCAGGCTTGGGAGTCTCAATTGTTCAGCATCCCTTTTGCTCCAAACTCTTCTGTGTAGAGTTGTATGGATCTATTTATTTAATTTTTATTCTGCCCTATAGCCGAGGCTCTCTAGGTGATTAAGAAAAGTTAAAAACACACCAGAAAGAAAGAGGGGAAAATAGCATAAGACAATAAAATCACATCAATTGCAGACGGATTAGTGCAGAAGTATAGCAGCAGAACTGGATAAAATGCAATATTAAAACTAAAGTTCAAAAGTTAGCTACTAAAATACTGGGAGAATAAAAATGCTTTCACCTGGTGCTGAAAAGAACACAGTATAGGCACCAAGTATGCCTTTGTGGGGAGCTAATTCCTTAGCTCTGGTGCCATGGCTGAAAAGGCCCTTCTCCTGGCAGCCACCCTCCTCAGTTCCTTTGGACAGGACTCCCGGAGAAGGACCCCTAAAGATGACCTTACCAAAGAAGGTGGGTGGCCAGAACTGGCCCCAAGCTGTTTAGGGCTTTGAATGTTAAAACCAGCCCTTTGAATCAAGGGTCAGGCTTCGACCAGCAGCCAGTGCAGCCGGCTGGAAGTGGACTGGCACAATGAGTGGTCATGAGCCGGTCCCCACAAGCAATCTCACTACCCTATTTTGGATCAATTGAAGTTTCTGGACCATTTTCACAGAAACAGCAGCTCCGTATTCACAGGTGCATTGCAGTCATCCAAATGAGAAGTTACCAGAGCGTGGATTACTGGAGCTAGGTTAGCAGAGAAGGAAAATTATGTAAGCTGCCTTGGGTTCCTTGAAAAGAAAAAAAGGTGGGGTATATATATAATAAATAAGTAACTAAACCAGATTTCATTTTTTAAACCAGAGTTTAGTTCTACTTGAGCTCTTGTGCGTTAATAAAAATATATATTAGTGCTCATGTGCACCATGCTTCCTTTAATGCAAATTACCACTAATGTGCATTAACTGATGTGCCGCAGTGCCAATGCACACTTGTGCTAAAGCGCTAGTGCACATTAGTGCAAGTCCACATTTGCTCAAATTTTCCCCCTCCAAAAGTGTAAAACTAGAGGAATCAGTGTGAAGGAACCAGCTTCAGGAAAAACTGGTCTGCAGTAGAATCTATAGCTCTCATCCATAGAAATCCGTTCATTTCGGTCCATTTTTCTGTTTTCCCTGAACCTGAGAAACTGACACACTGGGCAGGAAGGCCCTGGGACTCGGGTTGTTCACTGGCCTCCCAGCATAGTTGCATCCCAGGCTTGCACAAAATGCTGCACTGTGTAGTATTGCTATTCAGGGTTCTCCATCTCATTCCTGTTCCTTGGTTTCCCATGCCCACCCCTGGCCTACGCTCAGTCCACATCCCATGGCCACTGAGTATTCTCAGGGCTGAATCCAACTGGGGCATTTTCGGGGTAGAAGCAGTAGCATCAGCAAAACCAGGAGGAGGTTGACTCCCTCTCCTCCCATGATCCCCGGGAGATAAGAAAGGTAAGTAGATAAGCAGTAGAGACAAGCACAACTGTGGACATAGGTTCAGTTTTCACTGGATCTGGTTTACACCAGCACACAATCCTTGAGCGACAATTTGCCTTGATGTCCTGCTGGTCACAGTGTTCACGTTGCTGGGTGAACTCTCCCCTCAAAATTAAGCTTTCTGTTTACATGGCTCCTCTTCTGTTAGCCCATCCCCAGGGCAGAAGTGAATTTCGCCAAGTGGGTAGCAAAAGATCAACAGAAGCTCACAGGGGTCCGGAAGAGAGCACGTATCTGAAAGACCCCAGAGTCGGTTAGCGACACTTCCCCACCGAGTGTGTTTGGGTTATGTCTGGCTGGACACAAATAGCATTCATTCTCCTTCCTGGTCTTTGATTCTGCTGCATGGTTGCTTCTGACCTATTGGCCTTTGTTTCAGAATATCTAGACATCTCAGCCGTGGTAAGAATCTTGACGCAGGCGCGGTCAGTTAGAGCAAAGCTCGGATACCTGCTCTGCCTTTTTTGCAGTTAATGCATAACACCATTAACAGCTGTTACTACACCTTATTTGCCTACAGATATGCATTTCACAGACATCTTTAGTAGTCCTTTATTTTAATTTGCTGCTTCCCCCCATGAAGTGGTCTCTGACTGTGATTGGATGCTCTCCAAATATCCTGTCCTTGACAGCATTGTAAGAACGTTGTATTCTTTCATTTATATGGCTTTGTTTTGATGGAATTCACATTAAAGTTATTATTATTATTATTATTATTATTATTATTAATGATGACGACGATGTCTTATTAAAGGACACATATCACATGTCCTTGGCGAAGGCCTACGAGGGAAATAATGCATTTTACAATATAAAATGGGAGCCGTAGTGTGTGTGTGTTCTAACCTTCATTAAGTCATCTCCATCTGGGTTTAGGTTTGGAAAACCAAAGAAAAACGCATGAATTGGAAGGTAAAGTGTAAGCCAGCCTGATTTGAAAGACTGCACAACTAGATCACTGCTCACAAGGCATGGCTGTGCTTCCTACCTTCTGGGCAACATGAGATAGCCTTAACCCTGGCTGGATGTTTGATCCATGCACCCAAAGCTCCCCGCTTGGAAGGTTTGTGGGTTTGTTTGGGTTCTGCCCTTCCACTCAGGAGATCCGGGAAGTGTAAATGCAGCGCTAGGCAGCCTCCCATTCAGGTAACCGGCCAAGATCAACCCTGCTCAGCTCTGCAGATGGTTTCCATTAAATGAGTCACCGTCTGACTGAATCGCTTCTTCTCCAAAGCTGCTGAAAAGTGTCCGTTGCAGGAGGGGAAGAGGGTGGGCCAGGGAAGAGCAAGAAGGGCCAGGAGACGCGTATTGCACCCTTGGGAGCCGACAGAAGAGATCCTGAAATAGGACCCCTGAAATCCGGAACTGACCACCCCACCCTTGGCTGATACAAAAATGAGTAAGGAATTTATGGCACTGACTTCTTCAAGATGGGATGAAGGCCACAAATGCAGATGTTTGCTTGGGTTTTTTTAAAGAAACGCATATGCTGCTTTTTGATGGTTTGGACGCAGCCCACTGTGGGCGAAGGTTCACCCTCTGGTTACTCTGCTGCAGGAAGATGGGGAGGCAAGGTCCCCTTTTCCTTGGACCCCCAGCTCCTTGCAACTCTCTCCCCGCCCCCCCCCCTCCCGCCCAAGCTGCTCCTGAACGCTGAAAGCCCCTCCAGAACAGTGTTGGAAGCAGTCTTGATTTATTTATCCCTTCCCTATACCACCCCACTGGGCCATTTGCACAGTCCATGAAAACAGGTGATAAAAATACAATAAAAACATCATAAAAACATGGAAAAGGTTCAAAACAGCTAAAAACAGATGATAAAAACAGACCATATGAACGAATAATAAAAAGTGACCCGGCAAAACACCTGGAGAGCCCCCACAGGTCCCTGGGTTGCCAAGTGAGCCCCTAGAAACCTCAGAAGAGGGGGCAGCAAGAGATGACAGATTCAACACCAGCCGGGTCCAAGTGGGGCGGTTATTACATAGATGGGGGGCCATGACAAGAAACGGGGGGCTGCCAAACATCTTTCCCTCCCTTTCTGTGATCTCAGGGGCCTCCAACACAGAGCATGTGGGCTTCACTGGCCTTCTGGGGAAGGCTGTGGGGGAAAACATTTTGTGGGGTGGGAATCCAGGAATCAAACCTCACGTGAATGTTGCACATGCAGCTTCCCTGTTCTGCAGCACCTGCAGCTGTACATGACATGGACTTTGTACTTTGCAACACTTTGCAAGTGTTTGCAGGCCTCCTCTTGGTCCAACTTGCTTTCCAAGACCAGGCTGAGCACAAGAGGAACGCCACAAATGCATTTCTATATATATGTATTTTCTATACCGCTCAACAGCTGGAGCTGTCTTGGTGGTTCACAACATGAACCACCAAGGCAATAGACATAAGGCTTCTTGGGGAGAGCTTACCAAAAATAGGGTGCCATCACCAAGAAGAACCTGTTTCCCCTCATTACCTCACCTCACAGGGTGTGTGAGTGTGGAGAACAGCCTCCAAAGATGATCTCACTATATAGGCATCCTTATTCCCTTTATAACTAGAGTTTTGTTCTCAAAAGGATGGGAGGGAAGGGAAGGGAAAGGAAGGAAGGAAGGAAGGAAGGAAGGAAGGAAGGAAGGAAGGAACTTCTGCTCCAGGAGCGTAGTTATCCAGTTTATTAGAGTAAATAAGGAGTGAGTTGCAATTTAGCATGTTTTGCTACTGCAAGGCTGCAGAGAATGTACAAGCCACTGCCAAAGAGTCGCATCTGAGGACAATGTTTAAAAACCTGCACTGGATCGCATCCTCTGCAGATCTCCAAAGCATGCAGAGTGAAGGGGGTCTTCTCAGCAGTGTGGGAGATGCGGAGGACATGGAGATGCTCAGTTGTATATCCCATAGCAAGATTTCAGAATTAAGGTGTGTGGGGAATTGTGGACGGTTGACACTTGGGAGAGAAAAGGATACTCTGAAATTTCACAGCAGTTTACCCACTGAGCTGAAGGAGAGGGCAACACTGGCAGTCTTGGTCGGTATACAGCCTTATTGGCTAATGTGGCAGAATAAACCCAATCAATAAATATACATTGCAATCCAGTTCCAAGCACCGCAGACATGCTACAGCAGCCTTCCGGAACTTGGCACCCTCATTATTCTTGTTACGATTATCTTGCCTTTATATCCCACCTTTTTTCCTCTTGTGAGAAACCCAAGGTAGCTTACATTGCTCCATTTTATCCTCACAACAACAACCCTGTGAGGCAGGCCAGGCTGAGAGTGACTGGCCCAAAGTCACCCAGAGTGGCGTTTATGTCTCCTGAGCCCAACATTCCCACCACTGCACCACACTGGTTCTCCATTGTGTTGGCCTACAACTCCCAGGACACGGGACAACAGGTGAGGCCTAACCAGTGCTGAGTACAGGGGAACTAGTGCTTCATGGGATTTGGAAGTGATACTTCTATTAACGCAGCCCTAAAACAGCATCTCTTTTTGCAGCCACGTTCAGCTTGTGATCTGCAATTCCAAGTTCATTCTCACTTGCAGTATTGTTGAGCCGAGTATCCCCATCTTGTTGGAATGGCATTGTTTAACTGCAGTTTCTTAGTGGCTATCATTAAACTTTAGGAGTGGTATTTCAGCCTTTTGGAACAGGGAAGAATGACCCGGGCATGGGAAATCACCAACAAATCCATGATTAGAGACGGAGGTTGAGGCCAAGAGGGAACCCTGAAAACCCTCTTGGGATGCAAGGAGCACAGAGCTGTCCACGTCGCTGCGCTGCAACCTGTCCTGTGAAGGAAGCTTGCTGTGGTGGTGAAATTATTCAGCAGCCCTTGTGTTTAAGTCGACCTATTTACTCATCAAGCTCAGTGTGGTCTGCTCTGACTTGCAGCAGCTGGCTGCCTCTAAATTTTAACCGGAGGTCCTGGGAACTGAACCTGGGGCCATCTTCTTTCAGACCTGGGCGCTTCACCCTCGAGCAAGGCGATTGCCTTCAATGGGAGTCAGATAACTACTATATTGCTGTCCTGTTGTAGAAAATTCTTACAGCCAATCCCCATATGTATATACATTTTAAGAGATGTTATCTATGTATCATGTATGTATGTACTCCCCAGAGAGATTCGCCTGGTGCCGACGTTATATGCTTTTTGGGGCCAGGTCAACACCTTTTTATTTAACCAATATTTTAAAGTTTAAATGTTTTAATTATATTTTATTGATATCCTCAGTCGTGTGTTATTTTGTTGTTGATTGATGTATTTATTCGGTATTTTATATTGTAAGTCATCCAGAGACGAACCGTAATGGACGGGATAAAAATACCCTAATAAATAAACAAACAAGTGTTGCTTTTTGAAGTTGAATTGAATTTGGTAGCAATGCGTAGTATGACATTCGCTCAAAAGATGGCGTTAATCAAATGAATGCTAGTGTTGCCATGCGACCGGCAAAGAAAATGGTGGAAGCACCTTTGTCATTTGAGAAGTGCAAGACCATTTTGAAGTGATCTTTGAAATTCTCCTGACTTAACACCCCTTGACTTTTACCTATGGGGAACCTTAAAGGATGTGGTGTACCATAGAAAACCGGCCACACTGGCGGTACTTTAGGAAGGAATTAAAATGGCGTGTGCGGCGATAAAAGTAGAGACTTTGGTCAACATTGCTCAAGCAGTAGCTCGCCGTAATCTGAAGTGTCCGGATGCTGGTGGTAACCACTTTGAGCAGCTCTTGTAATTGCAGAAGTCAAATGTGACTTGTAGTCATCTTTTATTATGGGTATATATTGAGTTTTAATTTTAATACAGTTTTTCCTTTCTCGTACATTTTTGGCACCCTCTGTAGTGTCCTCCCATCCCTCCCCCAGCATGCACACAGATACAACTGCAGGTTTGTGGGTGTCCTGGGTGAGGTGTTTTGGGCATGCCTTCCCACAGACGGTTGTCCTCTGCCACTTGCCAGTTGGTGGGCATGTGTTTGCAGTACTTAGGAGGTTAGGAGGTTTCCTGGCTAGTCAAGCTGTCTGCAAGTTTGCCTAAAGGAAACCCCGGGGCCTTGGCACTTGCCCTGCCATGCCAGGCAATGGCGCTTGGCTTGCACAGGGCACCACTACCCACCCATCACACAGCCAAGCTTTTTGCTAGTGAGCTGATCAAAACGTACCGCAAACTTGTGGCCACTGCAGCATATGCAGCCCTGAAATCTGTACCACATCCATCTCACTTTAAAGCTTTGTCAATAGCAGCCAGAGGAAGGCAGACAGATTGACGGCTCAGCAGGTCTGCCGTCTAACAAAGCTGTCTGGATGCTTGCCTGAAGTCGGTGGGGAAGCAGACAGATCCCTCTCCATGCAAGGATTAAAAAGTGTGGTGGACTGAACTTTCTGGGTCTGTTCATCTCCCCATGGCAGGACCCACCAGGTGCTTGATTCTTTTTGCCTGACGGTTCTCATTTGTCACTGTGCACCGCCCAGCCCCTGCACGGGTGTTCATCCTGCTCCCTGGTTTACCTTCAGATTAGTAATTTGTAAGTACCTGCCATTTCATTTAGGCACATGTGTAACTCTCCCATCAAAAGGGGTGGCTCTGAGAGCTGCTCAGACTCCCAATTTTAAAAATCCTCGCTGTTCATGTAGGATGCAGTCCCAGAGCCCTCTGAACTTGGATGAGTGCAGGCATCTGCTCTGGGGCAGGAAGAGCCCAGAGGTGAAGGTCAGCCCTGCTCGCCTCCTGCCCTCCTCTTCAGCTGTCTAGACATGGAACTTCTAAGTGGAAGGGAAGTGGGCCAGTCACCCATCGGGTGTCTCCTCTCCTGGGGCACAAGCCTTCTCCCCAACCTGCCCTTTGGAAAGCCCACAGAAGGTCCGTCTCCACAGTTGCTACAACCTTGGAGAAGCAGCTGGTGAAATTCTTCCTGCACCTGCCACGAGGAGGAAGGGTTTCTGAGCACAGATCCCCAACTAAGGTT
Source organism: Varanus salvator macromaculatus (assembly GCA_023646645.1). Classification (NCBI taxonomy): domain Eukaryota; kingdom Metazoa; phylum Chordata; class Lepidosauria; order Squamata; family Varanidae; genus Varanus; species Varanus salvator. The sequence goes on along the minus strand of JAIXND010000624.1, from coordinate 25,520,645 downwards.
GGAACAGCTTTCTGACCTCTTAGCTGGGTTGCCAAAAAATCCTTGGGTTGTCTAGCCACATAGACTAGTGGCCAGAGGTTCGCCACATATTTAAGCCATCAGCGGGTATCAATTTGGGTTGTCCACAGTTGCTCATTTGAGTCACAAATAACAAGCCATAAAGGCCCGTCATTCCAATCTGTTTTTCAAATGCACGCATTCCCATTTTGGTTGCCCATATGTGAGGTTTCCTTGCTGCTATTTTAAGGGGTTTCAGCTGCCATTTGGTAAGTTGGCTGCATTTAAATTTTATTGATTAAATTGTTTACTTTGCCTTGAGGAAGTATGCAAACGTTTCACACAGAAAGGGGGCATAAAACATTTTCAATCAGAGATTAAATCCATATAAGAGCTTTGATTAATCATACTTCCATAATTAATTTTGGAAATAATGTTTGATTAATTATGTTTCCACCCTCCAAACCGCAACTAAGGCACCATCACAACCCTGTGGAAGGAAGGGCATAATTTCTTCCAGAGTTTGAGGGGAGTTGCCATTGGTTTGGGGGTTGGGGGTAAGAGGAACTTCTTCCCAAGATCAGGATTCTTATTCAAAGGGCAGGCTCTGTGTGAGGAATCCATCCAGGACTGGGATTCTGTTGAATTCCAGGGGACCAGCTTACAGAGTCCACATTCCTGTTGATTGCACTCCCTAGGAATGGATCCCCATTTAGAGCTTGCTTCTTTTTTGGAAGACTGGGCCAAGCACACGAGGAAGCCCCTGAATGCTTGCAGGGATGGGATCGCGACAGGGTTTATCCCATCCCCACTGAAGAGCAACATCACAACATGGCTGGAAGGAGGGTGGCTACGCTGGCCCTCCCTGCCAGTTGTTTGCAAGTGGCCTGCCAGAAAACCCAGTTGACAGTAACGGATCCAGGCTATTGATTAAGTCAGGGCCAGTGCAGCGGATTCCCCGATAAAGATGCAGAAGCCTCTGTGATAGGCAGCTAATGAACAACCCGTCCCCAGGGGAAAGATGCTTCCTAAACCTTATCTGCTAGAGGCTGACAAGCCAGTAATAGGAATACAATGTACAACAAATGTGTGCTTTTCACTGAGGAGGAAGGTGAAGCCCCGAAGACAAAGAGAACAATGGGCCCTTGACAACCCCTCGCCCGTCCTGGAGCCGGGCCTTGATTTGGTAAATGCTTGGAACGGTGCTGATTGGCAGCGCTGGATTTATATTCCCACATCTGGGCAAAGCAGTGTCTTAAGAGCTGCTTCGTCACCCTGGCAGGCAGTTGCTTACATGGGAGGCGCTGAAGTGGGAAGCGTTTATTATATTAATCCGTCACGTTTGCGGCTGCCCCGCAGCCCAGAATGAGAGTTGTCGTTGGTTGAGGCTTGTGGGTAAGTCGCGGTGAAGCCCTTCCAAGTGCTTATATCCCTTTTCCTCGTCCCTGGGAGGGAAGAAAGTGTGAGAGTGGCGCTTCTGGAAATACATTTTTTTCCTCCAGGCTGGTCTTGTAGGTCAAGGCAGCTCTGTGGTGGGGTGCAAGTTTTCCATGCAGGATCAATCCCTGGAAATGCCATCCGAAGGATTGCCCCCAGCAAGGCTGAGGCAAATCCCGAGAGGCCATAGGAAGACTAATCCTTTTCCTCTTGGCTTGGTCCCCTCAGTTCTTTGTCCACAGAAAGGGGTTGTCTGGATTCCAGGTAGCTCTAGCTAGAGGATGGGGCAATGCAAAAGGGCAACTAAAAGAATCCTGGGCTAGAACAACTCTCCTAGGAAGAAAGTTACAGCAGCTAGATGGCTTAGGCTTAGGTTTCGCTTAGAAAAAGGAGAGTAAGGGAGACATGATAGAAGAGTCCAAAATTAGGCATGATGTGGGGAAAATGGAGAGGGGGACATTTCTCTCCCCTTGGCATGATCCTGGGACCCATGAAGCTGATTGATGGGAGATTGAGGATGGTAAAAGGAATTCGTTCTTCACACAGTGCATTGCTAAACTATGGAACTCACTGCCACAGGAGTAGTGATGGCCACCCATTTGGATGGCTTTATAGCGGAATGGACAAGTTCACAGGGGAGGAGGCTGTCAGTGGCTACTGGTCTTGATAGTAATCTGCCTTTGTACACCAGTTGCTGGGGAACATGAATAAGAAGGAATAAGCTGCTGCCTTGCTTTTGGGTTTCTCACAACAACCAGATGGATGCTTCGTGTGATCCAGAGCTGCTCTGTTCTTCCTACCTGAGGCTGATTATCTCTTCTTGATCATCCCAGCGTGCAGAGCATGGAATAACAGGCTCAGGTACCTGGAAGCCAGCTTCTGACTGGACATCAGGAAGAACTTCCTGCCTGTTGCAGCAGTACAACAATGGAGCCAGTGACCTAGGGAGGTGCTGGGCTCCCCCACACGGGAGGCATGCAAGATGCAGCTGGACAGCCATCGGAGAGAGATGCTTTGAGTCCTGCAGTGAGCAGGAGTTGGACACAATGACCTCTGGCCCCTTCCAACTCTCCCATTCTATGATTTTATGACCCTGTGGAATTGAGGCCAGTGAGAGGAAAGCAGCACTGTGTCAGATGGAGAAACAGAGTGACTGGATACAAGTCACTTTGATCCAAAACTACTGAAGAGTCACATGAGCTGGCCATGGCACAAACAATGTCAGTTGCATAGCACATCTGTTCATGGCGCTCTCTCTCTCAGGCAGAGGTGAGTGTGTGAGGGACTCGTGGAATCACAGAGTCGGAAGGGACCCTAGAGGTCATATAATCTGTCCCCCAAATGGTGCTGGACTGGCAGTACATGTTTGCAGCATCCCTGACCAGGGCACTGTGGGCTCCTTGGCCACCACAATGAATTCTTCTTCCTTGGAGGTATTTTGGGAGGCGTTGGATTTCCTGCTCCTGTACCTCCAGTGAAGCTTAGCCATCACTCAGAATGCATTTTGGAGACTTTGTGCCTAAGGTGGCCTAGGGGAATTTGGGAAATGTAGTCCGACACATCTGGAGGATGCCAGGTTGTGGGGTGTGTGTGTGTGTTGAGCTGCAGGAACCAGGAATAGCCATTTTCCAGCTTGCAAAGCCAGTTGCTCCCATTTGCTGTTTCTTAAGTGATGCTCCTCTTTCTAAAGAAAATTCTCTTTTCCTTTCCTTCCAAACACAGCGGGACATTTCTCTCATTTGATGAATGCTGGATCAGCCGGCTCTTTCGACAAAGCAGCAGTGCAAACACGCTGCATGCAAACGACTGCCTGCCAAAGTTTTCAAAAGTCAAGGACACCCCAGAGAGGAGGTGTCTGGAACACGGGCATCCATTAGGTTCAGCGGAATGGTTTTGCTCAGGAATAATGGACAAACCTTTAACATGATTGATGCTCCCTCAAATAAGTGATAGAGCTTGGCAATCCTTCTGGAGAGGAAAGCCAAGAAATAACATCGCCTGCTCAAGCTCTTGTCAGGCTTCCTTCTCATGTGGTGGAGCCGTAATTACAGGTGGGCAAACGCCCCACAGCGTGATTCCCAATGAACTCTTTAGGAAGGGGGAAAATTGGGTCCCCTTCAAGAAGTTAAAATGGACTTCAAACTAAGGGCAGGATCCTGTCCATGTTTAGATGGAGTGCTGGGAACTGCAGGGCCTTGTTCTTCTAAAGATGCACAGGACTGTACCTGGGAAGGTAGGAAGCCTTCAGGTGGGCGGTAGGAAGCCTTCCGCGAGGATCTCTCTTTCTGGTACAAGGCCAGGACATCATTGCTGGGTGGCCAGGACAGCAGGTCCATCGGGGGCAGGCCGTCGCTCAGGAAGAAGGTTCCTGCTTTGCCTGTAGAAGGTCCCAGGTTCAGTCGGGGATTTCATTAAATCGGTCCAGTCCCGTTTGCAAACTGTCAGGCCTCTTTCATGCTGTCATCCACACAGGCATGAACTGGGATGAGTTTTAGAGAGGCATGAGGATTTTGCTCCTGCTCCCACAGGTGTGCATCAGTGCCTAACACACCCTCCTATTAGGGTAAGTGTGAATTTGCCCCCCCCCCCAACACCCACACACAGACAAGGTAAAAAAATTGTCCGTGTGACTTGGAAAAAGTCAGGCTGCTGCAGAAAGCAGAGGCTGCATTCCCAGAAAGCAGAACCTACTGGGATCTGATGCACATTTCTCCAGCTTCCCTGGTCCCACCCCTGGGAGTTCCAAGCGGTGCAGCGCAAAAGCCCTGCCTGAAACTGCGGGGAGCCACTGCTGCCAGTCAGTGCTGCCCCTACTGGGCTGGGTGGACCAAGGATCTGATTGCTGCAAGGCCACAGCTGACAATTCTACAAATGAGTCCGCCAGGCTGTCCCCTGCTTCACCCCGCCACTGCAGGAGGGGTGCGGCACTCAAGAGGCCCCAGTTCGAAGCCTTACGGCCCCCCGGAGGCAGCAGGCTTCAGAGATCTGTGTTCTGCGCCAGCCATCAGGGATCGCAGCAAGAATCAACCCAGAGCTATTTTGTTGCGGTGCTTCCCCTCGCGAGCGCCTGGCAAACTCAGAGGCAATCCAAATGCACATTTTCAGGCTGTCGAGGAGTCTCTGGTCCAGAAAGAAAGACCACGCGTGACATGTTCAGGGCCCCTCGGTGCACGTCGCAATGACAGTCTCACCTAACGCTGCAATGAAGCTCCATGGAATCTGTCCCTTCAGAGTCTGCAGACAACCTCTCATGCTCGGCTGGTCTTAGAAATGCTTGTGGAATGAAGGCAGTGCAACAGGCCACCTTCTGCTGTTCAGCAGCACAAAAGCTGTTGTGGGTCAACCGTGCCCAGCAGTCACGCAGGGCTCCATTCCGAGTGGATTTTCACACCATGAACACTGTGTGGATTTTCCAGGAGTTCATCTGGGACAAAGCAACTAGATTCCAGGGATCTGGGCCCAGGGAATCCACTGGAGTCCCAGCCCCAGTAGTTTCCTCCACAATCCCTAGATCAGACCACACAACAACTGTCCTTCATGGGTGGAACATGGGTTCTTGTTGAAACATGTATTGTTGTTGATACGTGGTGTCATGTTGTCTGAACCCAGCTACACTAACAAGCCATGGCTTATTTGCCATTAACAAGCAATAAACAGAACCCGTGGTGTGTTGCTAGGCTGCAAACTGTGAATTATTCCACTTGGTTTGCTATTTTGCTGGGGTTCAGACAATATTGTAATCCATGTTTCCCCCGCAACCCACACACAAGGTGATCATGTCGTCTGAACCCAGCCAGAAAAGCGGCTGTAGGGCAAATGGCATTTGAATCTGAAGGGGGTTTCTATAGGAGGGAGGGTGGAGAAGAACACCCTGCTAATTAATCAGCTGGAAGCAAATTGGGTACCCATTACTGCAAATAATAATGGCAGTAGAGCAAACAGTGATCAGGCTCAAAAACAAACAGCCATGCTAATCCATTCAGCCTACTGATTAAGATGTGCTCTTGCTCGTTAACCCAGTATTTGCCAATTAGACCTGTGAAATCTTCTCGCTCTGTAAAGCCAAACAAGAGAACGATGGCTTTGGACCTGTTTTAATGATGGCGACCTCGCGACCAAGGCCAGAGTGATTTGGAACGAGGTTCTGCTGCCTCCATTAAGCCGATCATTCCATGGTATTTTCCTGCATCAGCCCGTGTGGACGCCCGGGTCAAAGTTTTGTGGCTCCATGCCATGCTGTCTGTTTATTGGATGTATGGATTCCAAACGGCCTTGGCGGTCCGGAGAGGCTGGGTCAAAAACAATATAGTGCATTTTGACAATGACAAATGCTAACACACAGCGGGTCTGAAAGAAAAATACACACCAGAACATGTGGGGAGGCAACTGGCCAGAAAAGACTCTCCATCATGTCTGGTGGACAGAGAACGAGCGCTGCACGACCTCAGACGCTTGTTAAACACTTCTCTCTGCTTCAATTCAGCTCATGCCTTTTCCACCCCGATTATATATGTACAGCATACTTAAGTTTACCATCTTACATAGTTCTATTTAGAAACATAGAAGCAGAGCGAGTCAGAAGGTGCCTCCCGGGCCATCTGGTCTGACCCCTGGTTCCAGCCGGTTCCACTTGCAACAGCCTTACCATGTGCATGTCCAGCCCATCCTTGAATACCCCCACCGATGGGGCCTCAACCACCTCTCATGGAAGCCCATTCCACGCCCTCAGGGTCCTGACTGTCAGGAAGCATTTCCTGGCATCCAAATTGAACCTTGGTTCCGAGCTTTATACAAAACAAGCCATGATTAATACAATAAACCATGGCTTAGCATCATGCATGAAAGCAGCCAGGATAAGGCACTTCCCCATGTTTCCTTGAGGAGCAAATTGCTAACGTAATAACATGACTCAGGAACTCAGATGGCCAGTGCAGGGTCCTGCTTGTGTTGGTTGCATGTCCCCAGAATGGTTAGGTTAGAGACGAAAACAGGTATGGGATGGGGTCTTTGGCAACAGGGCTCATGAGCAGGCCCTGAAATGGCTGGAGGATGTGACCTTCAAGGACCCAACCCTTTCTCTATTCTCAAACTGATCTTCCAAAATAAAATAAAATAAAATCTAGTGGATGGAATTAACAGGATAGAATTACTGATGTAGGAAACAGTGAATCAGATCAATGTTTTCAGTCAAAAGTCCCCATGCTTGGTTTAAAGGAAAGGGCTGCTTTAAGAAAAACAAAAATAAAAAAGCTTCCATTGTTGTGAAGTCTTTCCAAATCACTATCCGTCTCCTATGGCCAATACATCTCCACTCCTACTTGGCTCAATGTTGTAAATTTGGGCCAGCAACAAATCATGTAGGAAGGCAGCCAGCATAAGATGGTTTCTGTGTTTCCTTGGGGGACAAAGTACTGACTGAACAGCATTCTTAAGGAACTCAGAGGATGAAGAAGAAATCTGAAGGGATGGCAACTGGAAGGCCCCGAAGAAGCTGCGGTTGGGGCTGGATCTCCCACTGCCATACCACAAAATGCCCCTGCACTTCTTACATGGCCACATGGTGCAAAAATTATGACGACAGTGCCAAATCTGGACTTCTGGCCTGCTCTGCGTGGAGGGTACTTGACTTGACCACATGGAGGAATATATGGACAATTTCACAAGTATAATTTTAAAAGAGGCTTTATGAAATGAGACACATATTTTCCCAGTGGAGAGATGGCCTTGAGTACCTTCTCCAATTGGATGCTCTCCAGCTGTTTTGAACTGCAATTCCCATCAGTCCCAGACAACATGGCCAATGGGGAGGGTGAGGGGAGGTGCAGTCTAAAACATCTGGAGGGCACCAGTAGATTTGTGCATTGTAAAGAGAGAAAAAGAGCATGCCTCTCTCCGAACAGACGCAGTTTAGCTTATTAAGCCAAGATATGAACAAGTCTTGTGCTCACAGTCTGCTTACTCTTCCCTTTGCAGTGCAATAAAAAATCCAGGAAGTCTTCAATTAACCATAATTCCCAGTTCTATTTGACCTTGGAAACAATACTTACCAGCTTTGGAACAAGCCAGGATATTCAAGTAGGGTTTCATATTGGTTTAATATCCTGGCTTGTTCCAAAGCTGGTCATCATAATAATTCTGACTGACATGAAACAGGAAACTGTGGATTAGAAACACAGAAACAGAGTGAGTCAGAAGGGGCCTCCTGGGCCACCTAGTCTGACCCCCGGCTCCAGCCGGCTCCACTCATGACATGCCCACCATGTGCATTCCTGGTTTAACTCTAGCACTATTTATTTATTTTATTTATTTATTAGAAAAATTTCTATGCCGCCCCTTGCCAGCTAGCCTCGGGGCGGTTCACAGCAGGTCCGTACAAGACAAAATACAACATAAAATTAAAACACAAAACGACCTACCGATTACAGTTAAAGACTAAAATTGGCCCATCACATAGTCCCAATTAAAACTAACAAAAACTAAAATTCAAAAACTAATAAATAATAAAATTAATAAATTAATAAATTAATAAATAAATTAACAATTAAAATATTTCTTAAATAAAAAGGTTTTCGCCTGGCGCCAAAAAGCAAATAATGACGGCGGCAGGCGAGCCTCTCTGGGGAGCAGATTCCATAAGTGCTTGTGTGAGTAAAGTAAATGTGCTGCTGTACCCACAGTGACCACATTTGTGGAGAATCCTCTTTTTCTTTTGTTCTCTCCCTCTTTGGAAGAGGGTTAGGTTTTCCAAACTGAGGCATATCTCTTGATTCCATGTGAGCTTCCTGAAAGATCCCTGCCCCACATTTCTTGCAAGAGTCAAGCAAGCGGAGTCTAAATATCAACCAAGCCGTCTTTAAACCCACCTTGCTTTGTTTCATCATATTGTGTATATCCTCCAGTATTTCACTGTGAAAAACAAGGCCTCATCTCTCACTGTGTACCACCCATAGCAGCAAAAGCAAACCGAGCTTCCTGAGATGAGCATAACAAAGCTGATCTTTAATTCCCAACAGTTTTTGACTGACAGGTGTCTGAAGTCCGTGAATGGCTCTCTCTGCAAATACTCTGCCCAGATATCACAGACTGCCACTGTACTGTTGAAAGGATGGGGAGATCCCTTAAAATGTCTTGGATGCAAAACCCTTTAGAGGCAAAGGATAGTTTTTCCTGGAGAATTGGTCCTTGTGCATTTTTCCAAAGTAATACTTTTCAGCAATTGCTTCAGCGGCTTTTAATTTATTTTATTTTTGATTTATATCCTGCTTTTTCCTACAAAAGGCTCAAGGCAGCTTACGTCATTCTCCTCCTCCATCTTATCCCCACAACAACAACCCTGTGAGGTAGGCTGGGCTGAGAGTCTGGGACTGGCCCTGAGTCACCCCGTTGGCTCCATGGCTGAGCGGGGACTCGAACCCGGATCGCTGGAGTCCCAGTCCTATGCTCTTAACCACTACACCACACCATATTTATACCTGTAATGCCAGTGCATCCCGCAAAGCATGTATTGGGTGGGTTCTTTGTGTATGCTTTAGGAAGCCTTGACTTCGAAGGCCAGCTGTCCAATCCCATGGTCCAGCTGTCCAATCCCATTTCAAAGATAAAGAACCACAAGAGGAGAGCCAGTGCGGTGCTGTGGCTACGGGTGCTGGGTTGGGCCTCAGGAGTCTCGGGTTCTAAGTCCTCAGAGCCCTGGAGCCAGCTGGGTGACTCTGGGCCAGTCACACACTCTCAGCCCAACCTACCTCACAGGGTTGTTGTTGTGCATATAGGACTGAAAGGAAGAGAATCCTGTAAGCTGCCTTGAGTTCCTTGGAAGGAAAAATGGTGGCATAGAAATTCAATGAATAAATAAAATAAGATGAGAGAATTGGGCCAGGAAATTGTCCATCCACACCAGACCAAGCGCGACCCACTGTCCAGCCAGCCCTCTTCCCCACTGGGCTGAGAGGTACTGTTTTTCTATTCAAATTATACTTCCCATTCTACGTATGAATTCACATGTGCATGTTTTATGCAAACACATGCTCCTTTTTATGCTAGTACAGGTCCTCTTTTGGGGAAGATCCATTCATGGGGTCCTTTGCATCCCTCTCTCTGCCTGTTCACCTTTCCCTGCTGAGCTGTTCCCAGACGGGGAGCCTGTCTGATGCAGCAAATAGAAGATCTGGTACCCTAAGGCATACTGTTCTTTTTGCGGGGTACGTATTCCTGACAAGCATCCCATTACTTTGGACACATCATGAGAAGGCAAGACTCCCTGGAGAAGAACGTCATGCTAGAGAAAGTCAAAGGCAGAAGAAGAGGAGGAAGAGCAACTGTGAGGAGTATTAATTCCATCAAGGAAGCCACAGCCTGGACCTTGGAAGAGCCGAGCAGGGCTATCATGGATGGCAGCTTTTGGAGGGCTCCCTTTCACGGGGTTGCCATAAATCAGAGGCAGCTGAATGGTACCGAAAGCTGGCCACTGGAGAGGGACCATGTTATCTCCACCTGGCCAGGTATATGCCAAGAAATACAGAGACTGACCTGCTATCTCTGAGTATCTGTGAACCCAAAGGAAGAGATGAGCCATACCAGCAAAGAGAAGGTTTTTCTACCATGGGTGTCATGCCCCAAAGACTCTTAAAACATGTTGGCTGAAAAGCTGGGCCAGGCCTTCTACTGATCCTTTAAAAAAATTGTTTTAATAACAGTAAAATTTAGAAACCCCCCCCAAAAAGAATAAGAAAAAGAAAGAATACAAATAAAATTACAAAGAAACACCAAGAATTCTTAAATGTGACATAGAATGTCAAGTATTTAAGAAAAATCACTGTAAATCAACAATTACTATCCTTTTTATTAAATCACAGTTTTTGCACTTAATTAAAATTCATTGTAAATTCTTCTCATCTCATACAATTTTCTCAAAAATTCTGTGCCGTGTTTACCTATATTTTCCCATCATTATTATCCCCCTTAAAAAGAAGTTATACATAACACAAATCCCACTTCTTATTTTCTTTGGCCGGTAATCTTTCTACCTAATTAGTTAGCCTTACCATTACTACATAATCAACCGACAGTCTTCAATAATTAAATTTCTTCTGCTTTCCATTTATTAATTATTTATTTAAAACTTTTTTTAGGCCGTCCCTTACTGTGGTCTCAGGACGGTTTAACAATAAGACAAAACAAAATAAAACACAGCAACCTAGTCAAGATCTTAACCAATCAACAATAAAACCCATATTAAAACAATCAAACCTTAAAACATTGGGAAAATAAAAAGTTTTTGGCTTGTGCTGAGAAGAATAAAGTGGTTTTAAAATTTAAAGCAGTTTTACCTGTAATCACAGTGATCACAGAAACAGAAACAGAGCGAGTCAGAAGGGGCCTCCTGGGCCATCTAGTCTGACCTCTGGCACCAGCCGGCTCCGCTCATGACATGCCCACCATGTGCATGTCCAGCCTATCCTTGAACACCCTCACCGATGGGGCCTCAACACAACAGTTGTTCTCCTGCTTTTGGACTGCCGAAGGGGTGCTGGAACAAGGCTGGTGCTGCAGTGGAGGGAGCTGATCGGGCAACGTAGCAAGACATTTTGCTCAGTGGGGTTCGAATCATAGAATAGTAGAGTTGGAAGGGGCCATGAAGGCCATCGTCCAACCTCCTGCTGTTGTAGGACACCAAGTCACACCACCCCACTCAGATGGCTGCCCAGTTTCTTTCTGAATGTCTCCAGTGTGGGAGAGCCCTCCACCTCTCCAGGCCGCTGGTTCCACTCTCATATTGCTCTAACCGTGAGGAAACTTTTCCTGCTGTCCAGCCAGAATCTGGGTTGTCACAACCTGAATTGATTATTCCGTGTCCTACACTCTGGCATCAGCAAGAAGGGATCTTGACTTCCTCTTTGTGACAGCCTTTAAGGGACTTAGAGGGATACCATGTCCCCCTTGAGTCTTCTCCTCTCAAGGCTGAACACGCCCAGTTCTCTCAGTCTCTCCTCACAGGGCAGCGTTTCCAAACCTCAGATCACTTTTGTTGCCCTCCGCTGGACCCTTTCCAGACTGATGACCTGCAATGTCCGTCACAATTCCCAGCTCCCCGCCCCCCAGCCAAACTGCAAATCCTCACAGCAGGTGCAGGAGAAATGGTTTTCCCGAACCACAATAGAAAGTTATGAATGATCCGCGTTTTGGGGTGGCTTGTCCTTGAATAGGCAACGAATGCCAATTAACTTCACCAAAGATGCACCTCATGCACAGACAGAAATGTGCATCCACAACCCCTCCCTGCCGATCCCTCTGCCTGAGACATTGGACGACCCCTGCCTTTTTCTCTTCTTCTTTGCAGCCTTGTGTACCTCCCAAGTGTGTATCTGAAGGGTCTGCGACAGCCAGACAGGCGCATCGTCAGGTTTTTCACTGTCAGATCTGCACAGGTTGAATTGCCTGGCTTCGCTTCCCGCTGCTGGCGAGGCGCCAGACAGCTTTGTTAGTTAGCAGGAAAACCGACGGTGCCACCTCTCTGTCAACCTCCTCCAGCCATATTGACAGTGCCTTAAAGTAAGATGGATGTGGTACAGAGCCTCGTCCCCGTTACACAGCAGCAGTTGGGGTTGTGCAGATGCCATCGCACACACTTTGCCAAGAAAAGCTGGCTCCCGCAATCTAAATAAATTAAGCAAAATTAATCCTTCTGGCACAGTTTGCTTTAGCTTCCAGTCACCGCTGGGGCCGGACAGGAAGGAGGGGGTCCTGCAAAGTTTTGAAGCTTCCGCGCCAACTTCGGGAAGCCTTGCTTGGCCTCTTTTCCCCTTCTGAGATTTCACTAAGTGCCACCCATTTGTTTTCCCAGCCTTAGTGAGTCCTAGAAACTTGCGTTTTATTTTAAATTACACTCCTGGAGCCTACGTGATGTGGATAAGTTTAATGAGCCTGAATGGTGTTTAAATAAAGGCTCCTGGAAGGACCTTCACAGGGAAAAAGTCAGAAAGAGGGATTAATGAAGGGCAAGATATTGTAAAATAATTCAGCTGGTCAGTCCTAGGCATGTTTATTCAGAATTTATTCGGAATTATTATTTCACTGCGTTCAGTGGAGATTGTTTGCAACTAAATGTGATTAGGGATGTAGCCTTGCTCAGGTTTTGTGTGTGTTTTTACAGCTTCTGTCTGACAATACGAATGACAAAAGTACCTTATCTTTCGTACACATGTTTGCTGGATCTGGTCCAAAGAGGCTGGAAACCCCCAATGCCCATTAGCTAGATCAAAAAGCAAAATTGTGAAGGGAAATAAGGGATTCCTAACCACTCAGGCTGGCCAAGCTATGAGCAGAAATCTGACTGTGGAACAGCCTCAAGGACCACAATATTTCCTCAGCTGCAGGAAACACACAATGTGTCTCCGTGTGCCAAAGGGTTTTGTGGTCACGGTGAACCTTGTGATCGTGGCTGGCTGAAGTCTCGTAGCTCACAAGCCGATTTCCTAGCACAATCTGTGTGGCCCTACATTGCCAATAATAACTTCCTTTATTCCGTGCAGGAATCTTCTGTCCAGAAGGATTCATGCGATTCCATGCACTTTGGATGGAGGTATGTACCTGAGAGCACAATTCACACATACGCCTGGGAATAGTTTTCTTTCAGCAAAGCCTGAACAAAGCCTTGATGGCCCCTGGGTGAGTGGACTGGTGAGGGTCCCCACTGTGTTACTCAGCCCTCAGTAAAGCACTTACACAAAATTTGGGTGTACACATCCAGAGAGCTATTTTTTAATCTTTGGAAATGCAATATAAAAGGAGCGTTTTTAAACATGAACTATGAACTGGGCTAGAAAGAACATGACCCACTGCAGTCATTCCTGCTTCCCATTTATTTGCCCAACATTTTAATGCTTGAATAATTTTAATCCGGTTTGATTAATATTAATATCCTCAGTTGTATTTTATCTGGTTATTGTATTCTTTGATTGTTTGAGTTTATTGTTTGTTTATATTGTAAGCCGTCCTGAGACAATCAGATCGTATAGGATGGGATAAAAATATTCTAAATACATAAATAAATAGAGGGTTGCATATGCTACATTAAAATTCGGGTTTGCCCCTTGTTTTCTATGGGCACTAATCGCTATTCATTGAGGGTAGATTTAAAAAGGGGGGAGGGCGGAGCTTTAAAACGAAGCAGGAAGTCCCTTCTCCAGGCAGGTCTTCACTTTATACTCATCTTCAGGCTTGGATCTGGGATGTGTGTGAGGGGGATCACCCCTCCCACCCCAGCTGGCCCTTTTATACACAGCAGCTTTAAAAAATAATAAATTGCATGCTGGAGGGTGGGCTGCCCCCTTCCCCCTGGATCTGGGTTTGCTTATCTGTGTGGCTAAATGTTGACTGCCATTTGGACTTCGCTCATAGATGAAACACACGGGAAGCCGAGAGCTGGCTCATTTCACACAAAGTGAGTGGATAAAATGAGTGTCCATTTCTCACAAACCTAATGAGATGTGACTGAAAGTTTTGCCTTCTATCTGGAGGCTTGCAAGGGCTAGAGCTGTGCTTTTCAAAAATGTGAAAACTGGGGATCTGGGCTAGCTTGTAGGGTTCCTTATGGCCCCGCCGGGCCCTGAGGTTTTTCCAGCTGGGGGGTTTCGCAGTGCGTAAAACTAACACCGGAAAAGCAACTGCAGTTCAGTATTTGCACATCCAGTGAAGGAGCCTGGCGTGGTGCCGGCTGATCAGAAGAGAGATTTGGGGGTAGGGGTGACGGCAGATAGCTTAATGACAACGTGGACCCGCTACTGATTAGCTTAGCTTTGGTGCCTTTTGAAGAATCACCCTCATATCTTGCTTCTGGGTCTCCATGTGCTAACCTAGCAGTGGTCCAGCAAGAGTCAGCACAGGAAAGGAGCAACGCAATCCTGCAGACTTCTAGCTGCACCAGGGACTAGCCAGGAGTGTCCAGTGGCCAGCGGGAAATCTCTGAGCCATTGCAGATGTCCTCCTGCCCAGTCAGTAACCTAAGCAAGCTGCTCAGGGCGTATCCTGAACTGGCCAATCCGGAGAACTGGCAAGGGGAAACTGTGCCTAGCACAAATATGGTGAAATGCACACGCACCCATCTAAGTTAGGGACCTCTGCCGCAGATGGGAAGCTCTGAGGCCAGTCCTCCATTTGATCATCTCAGTGCTCCCAGAGGGGCCGTTCTCCTCTTCCATTTTGGAAGAAACACAGAAACAAAGCGAGTCAGAAGGGCCTCCCGGGCCATCAAGTCTGACCCCTGGCTCCGCTCACGACATGCCTACCACGTGCATGTCCAGCCTATCCTTGAGCACCCTCACCGATGGGGCCTCAACCACCTCCCATGGAAGCCCATTCCACACCCTCGGGGTCCTGACTGTCAGGATGTACTTCCTGGCATCCAAATTGAACCTTGGTTCCTTGAGCTTGGCTCCATTGGAGTGTGTCCTGCCCACCTCCGTGTGACACCCCCTCATGTACCTGCATGTTGCCAACAGATCCCCTCAGAGTCTCCCCTTTCCAGGCTGAAGAGACCCAGTTCCCTCAGTCTCGCCTCGCACGGCTTTCCCTACAAACTGGCCACCACCCTTGTGGTCCTGCGCTGCACTGACCTGGCTGTATCCCCATTGTAACTCCCTCATTGTCACCAACCCCGTGAGGGAAACCTACACAGAGAGGAGACCATTCAGATTACATGCCATTTTGCGAAGGCCAGTGCTGGCGACAGCAGAGCCTGCCTCATCCCTTCTATAGTTAGCTGCACACCTGACTCCCAGGTGCTTACTCTGGCCGTTTCCAAGGAAGTCTCTGACCCGTGTGGAGTCGCCCATTGTGACTTCAGCAAAGCTCCACTGTGCCTTACACACCTGGCTGTGATGCTAGGGCATGGTTAGCGTGCGCTCCCACTGCTCATAGGGCTGGAGAGGAGTCAGACTCATGCAACATTGCCTGCATTAACAGCACGTGGCTCTGTCCACTATCCAGAGTGGGAGGAAGAGACCATGCCAGAGACAAAATGAGACTAACCTCTCTGCTTGGGCGATGTCGTCTTTCCTGTCCCTTTTCTCCTCCCATTTCACCTGCAAAGGCAAAAGGGTCACCTGACCTGTTTTGCCGCCTTCTCTCTCCCCCCCTCCCGCCCTCACTTGTGCACACCTGGAGAGAAGGCGCATGGCCCACCTGTGCTCTTCCAAGCTGGCCAGCTAACAATGGGCCTTTCTTTTCAGCCAAAAGACCTTGCATGAACATATCAACGCCTCTCCTTCATGCAAGTCACTTCTGGATGCTGTGCGGAAATAAACCTTCCCACCCTTTCTGAAGAGCCCCTCAGTGTGGATTCTAAGCAAGCCAGGTGCAAGCAGCAGCTGCTGGACTAAATCCACATTGTAATGCTTGCTGCTGCCCAACCTGCGCAGAACCGAAAAGACGGCAGGGTCGCAACAAGAGGCCAGCAGCGCTACAGTGGCCGGCTTTGTCCCCAGGGCCAGCACCGCGGGCAGGCATGGCTGGGCACTTGCCGGTGGGCCACATGCCAGCAAGCTAACTGGCCAAAGCCCCCTGGACTTGCTGCTCCTCCTGCAGCTGGTGGGTCCTCAGCCTCTGCACAACTTTGGGGGCGAAAAGGAGGAGCCTTGCTAATTTGGGGGCCGGGAGCCAGGACTGTTTATCTCCTTGTGCACTGACCAGGTCAGGCCAAGCACAGCGCTCAGGCTTGGCAGAGCAAGCAGAAGTCTCGGCCGTGCTGGTGCTTTGGATAAGCAAGCAGTGATCTTCGTTTTGGCCGGAGCATCCTTCGGCGGCCTGCTTCCTAAGAGCGAGTTTGTGCGCGTGTGCCTCTTGCCAAGCGAGATAACGGAGGAAACAGACTGTGGAGAAGAGCAGGAAGACCAAGAGAGGAGAGCAGCGGAGCGGAGCATGTAGTCCTGTCGTCCCTGCTTTCGTCACAATGGAAGAGAATTATAGAAACATAGAAACAGAGCGAGTCAGAAGGGGCCTCCAAGGCCATCTAGTCTGACCTCCGGCTCCAGCCAGCTCTGCTCATGACATGCCCACCATGTGGACGTCCAGCCTATCCTTGAACACCCTCACCGATGGGGCCTCAATCACCTCCCATGGAAGCCCATCCCATACCCTAGGAGTCCTAACTGTCAGGAAGTACTTCCTGGCATCCAACCTAAATCTTGATTCCCTGATCTTTGATCCTTTGGAACACATCCTGCCCAACACTGCAGGGGAGAACACGTCTCTCCCCACCTCCATGTGACACCCCCTCACATACCTGTACCTCATTAACAGATCCCCTCGGAGTCTCCTTCTCTCAAGGCTGAAGAGACCCAGCTCCCTCAGTCTCTAAGGGGTTGGGGTGCGGGGGAACATGGCAGACAGAACAGAGGGTTCCCTTCCTATGAATGAAATCCAGAGATAGATAATTCTAGTGTTGCTCTTTATAGTGCATCTATGTCTGCAACTCTTTCCAACGGTCATTAGGCCTGTCCAGGTTAAAGTGCAGGGGCACAGATCTCAGGCTGCAGGGCCCCAGTGTTTGTAAACCACCCAGAGAACCCTCTGGGCTACTGGGGTGGTAGATAAATGCAAATAATAAGCAAAATAAATAAATAAATGCCAGCCCTTTGGCTCATATGGTCAAGCTGCAGATTGGATGCATGGCAATTAAAAAATAATAGCCCCCCCGTTCAGTGATTTGTGGGGACTTTTCCGATGCTGGACAGCTGATTATAAATCAGTTGCCGGGATGCTCTGAGAAGTTAGTTGGATGAGGTTGCAGGTGTACAAGGAGAGGCTGGACATGCACATGGTGGGCATGTCGTGAGCGGAGCTGGCTGGAGCCGGGGGTCAGACTAGATGGCCCGGGAGACCCCTCCTGACTCGCTCTGTTTCTCTGTTGAATCATGCAGCATTCCAACCTGGAAGAAAAGTGATATGAATCTATGCGGGGGCATGTCAGGCACTGCTGCTGTCAGGACGAAATGAGCAAAAGCTCCTTCGTAATATGACTGCTGAAAGCAAGGGAGGTGGATGGAGGCTTGGCCTTTGGAGCACCAACTTTGTGGCCACATACACCTGCACTCTGATAGATTTTCATCAACAGGAACTGAAAGGCTAAAATGTATGGAGAAGTAAAAGTTTCAGCAGTTGCCAAAAAGAGAGCACCATGAAGGTACCAGCTGATGCTCACCAAGAAGCTTCTTCCATACTTGGGATGTCCTATTAAAAAAGACCCTTTGCTTAGTAGCTGCCCACCTCACTTCCTTTGGAGAAGGAGCACTGGAAACAAGCTGGAAGGCCCATATGGGAAGAGACGAGCCAAAAAGGCAAAAGCAAAAGGAGGAAGAGATGCAGGTGGTGGGGGAAAGCTGTTGTCATTATGAAGAAGCATGGAGTCCATTTTTGTCAAGTGGTACAGAATAGTTGAGGGGAAGAAAAGGAAAAAGCAATTTGACATGCTTCTGCCCCACTTCCTGAAAGCAAACTGTTATGGATGGCAGGTGACAAGAAATCTGAAGCATGTACGATAAAGAAAGATCCTTTCGAGTGGATTTTTGTCTCCCTTGGAGAAAAAGCTATTCTGTTTTCCTCGGGATTTCCTTTCTTAGGCAGCAACTTCTCCTTGGGTACCGGTGGCATCATTTTGTCTCCAAACCAATTGGCCCAGAGCCAGGCAAATTCAGTGTTAGAGGGAATGATTTATTCTCTGTTCAATATATTTAGAAATTCTATGCAGAAGGAAGTTTTCTCTCTGTAAATTAATTCTTACTGCTCTGTCATGAGTTCAGTCACCCCAATAAATCACATCATAAAAATATTAGCTGTTCTGAAATGTCTGCTCTGCTTGGACCGAATAGGATTTCTTTCCCATCCAATCTTCTTGTAATCTGTTTGCAAGGCAGAGTTTTGGGGAAATGTTCGATGGAGTGACACAGCCATATAAAAGCGTGTTTTTTTCCTCTTTACATCGGGTAGACTTTCTATTTAACTTCAAGGAGCTCAAAGTGCAGCAGCGTCTGGGATATTACTGTGGTACATGTAATCGGAGTGTCGGGAAAAGATGAAGGATGGCAGAAATAAAATTGTTTATTCTCTTTGGTCAACAACTCCTTTGCTACCCTGCCTTCTGTGATTCTATGAACTGACTAGAGATTTATGAGAAAGAGGCTTGAGTTTGGTTTTGACCAGAATCCAGCCAGTTCCCAGACATGCAACCTGTGAATGCAACCTGTACATTTCCAAGCTTGTGATGCAACTCATGAACCAACAACCAAAAAGGTATTTGAAAAATACACGTGGAAAATGCTTCAAGACATGTGCAAAGGCACTTTAATCCATGGAATTAATGGAAGAAATGCCTTCCACTGTGAACTGTGGGCCTGGAATGAGTAAATTTGGAAAAATGCACTCAAAAATACATAGAAACATAGAAACAGAGCGAGTCAGAAGGGTTCTCCCAGGCCATCTAGTCTGACCCCCAGCTCCTTCCGACTCTGCTCACGACATGCCCATCATGTGCAAGTCTAGCCTATCCTTGAACACCCTCACCGATGGGGCTTCAATGACCTCCCGTGGAAGCCCATGGAGGCCTTCATGGAGGCTTTCAGATGAAAAGAAAACAACACAGCTCACCAAATGAGGTGGGCAAATGTTGGAATACACTTTGAGGTGGCCCTTGGATATCTCGAGTTTTGCGGAATCCCGCATCGCTAGAGCGAAGTTCTCCGAGGTGCCTCTGAGGTGGCACATTCATCTGCGTGAAGCTGTGTGGGTGTCTTCAGCAGCGTTTCTTTCCCATCAGCTGCTGCTCAGCCCTTTGAACGGCAGATTCTAGGCATGAACAGGCGAGCTTCTGCATGTAACTCCCCAGAGCTTCGGGCTCTGGAATCTCTTTTGGAAACTGGAGTTGCTCTCTTGTGCACCAGTCTTAGCATCACTCACTAGGGGATCGTCAGTGACTCTGAGCACATACTGACTGCCTCTCCTTGCTTGTATCACACAGATCACAGTAGGGTTCGGGGCAGGTTGCCCAAGAAAGAAGCTTGGACTTGCTCCTTCTGCATCTTGCAGAGGTGTGCATAAAAGCTGTTGATGTGGACGAGGTGGGAGGGTTGTCTGAGTCCTGGAGGACCTCCCTGTGGCCGAGTCTGGTGTGACCCAGGTCTGACTTTTATGTATCTGATTTGTAGATTTCACAACAGACTGACTTTTTCTGCATCATACAGATTCTGCAGACTTGTGGACCAGAATTCGACTTTCCAGAATTGTATGCAAAATTAGTTTACAAAAGAATGAGAGTTGCTGGAAGACATACTTATAATCCAACTGCCATTTTTAACGCCATCTTTCTGTGTTCGTGCACATGACCCTTTGCTGATTAGCTGCCTGCTGGCTAGAGAAAAATGCTACCTGTGCAAACTCTTTGGCAGACTTTTGTGAAGCGGGCAAAAGCTGATCCTGTGGCGAGTGGATGATGGAGCAAAAGAGGTCTGAAGATATGTGAAACCAGGTTGACATAGAGCCAGGACTCTGGAGAGCCATGTTCTCGTCGTCCCTCAGCCATGAAGCTGCCAGTCACCGCCACCTAGCCAACCCTCCCTTGCAGGGTTGTTGTTGTGAGGATCAGATGGAGAGGAAGAGAACCTTGCAAGTCACCTTGCACTTCTCGCAAGAGGAAGAAAGGCAGGGATAAAAATAAAGCAGTAAAAGGAATGTGGCAACAGCTGTACATTTCCTAATGTACAGAAACATTTGTGTTTGTATGCTGCCCCGTAGGCTGGGGGTTAAGGAACAACAACATTGCCATAAAACCATAAGAAAATTAAAATGGTAACATTGAAAGCAACATAAAATCCAGTTAATATAAAATACAGAACAGGGAAACAAATGAAGCAGCAATTAAACCAAGCAGAGAAATAGTGTGATAAAACCATGATTATTCCAAAAACAAGAACTAAATAACAAAATATTTTCCTGGCAGTGAAAGCAGAATAGCGAGGATACCAGTTGCACCTCTTTAGGGAGTGAATCCCAAAGATGAGGCGTAATAACAGAAAAAGTCCTTTTTCTTTCCAGTTCCCCCCTCGCTTCACGGGGAGGGGCTCGCAAAGGAGGGCAAACAAGCATTGCATTCTCCACCAGGGTATCCTTTCCAAAAAACGGCTCGGCCCCCAGATCTGTATTTTTCCCACCTCAGTGATATGTTCGCACAGCATTATACTTTTTTTTCTTTTACTATAGCAGTGAATGACATCCATTCAGTTCTATGGGATGAAACCAAAGCATACAGGAGCACTGCCACAATATGGGCTGAGTTTGCCTCCTAGTGAATGGCTGGCATTTCTGCCAGGGAGACTCAAACACACCCTGATGTTCATTTCCTGGCTCTGCTGTCCACCACCCTGGGCCGTGACAAAGAAACAGTCCTTTAGGCTTCTCTTGCATGGATGAGACTATAAGCTCCCAACTGTATGGCTTTCGCTTGTGGAAAATGGGCCATTTGTTCTTTTGAGGTCAGTCAAACTTGGCAGCTTCCTGCTAAACCTGATAAAGCTCTCAGGCAAGTGTTTTCCTGTATTCTGTGATTAGCAACCACAAGGCTTTGGGGAACCAAATGGATGTTTAAAAGGAAATGTTTCGTTCATCCACCCTCGTTAGTGATATTCCCCACTGCTTATTGGCTGCTGTGTTTGCTCTGCCCTCATGGAAATTAGAAACACAGGAAGTGGAATTACTCTCGTTCATCCTGTGATGGCATATACATTGTCCTTGCACAATGAGCAAGAATTTATTTTACTTTGTAGAAGCAATTTGTTTGATGTGCCTCGCGAGCTCACTTTGACTGCTAGAAAGTATTCGTGAAATTAGGACAAAGATGTATCGGGGGTGGGTTGGTTAATTTCTGGAAGTGGGAAGTGGAAAAGGGCTTTGAAGAAGGTACTTCTGAACTGAGAAGTTCACCTGGTTGCGTCTGGAAGAGGCCAATTAGGTGTTGATGCTAAAACTAGGCTGCAAGACCAGGTTCAAAACATTACAGATGTGGATGTTATAAAAAGCAAGAGTTTGATGTAGGTGGGAATAGAGATCCTGGGAGAAAGGGGTACCCAACAAACATGCTAATGCTTATACTATGCCCCATGCCTTCCATGGTAAATATGAAAGTTTGATATTAACTGTTTGAGCGAGAGGAATTTAGACTGAAGGGACTTAGAAGGAAAGACTTTAGATTGAGAGGCATTTAGATATGTTTGCTACCAGTTGTATTTTTTTCTTTTAGGGTGCAATCTGATGTTGTTTGCCCTTGAGGCAAATACAGCTCCTAACATGGGCATGTGCTCTGGATTTCATCTAGATGGCCATCTAGGGTCATCCAAATGAAGTGCCATGGAAGGGGGGGGGGGCTGGGGTGCTATTCGTACTCCACACCTCTCTGGCACTATTGTTCCTCAGCGCACCTCCAGCAGTGACAGGGGCATGTCCCCCCACATCAGGCAGTGAGAGATCTTGCACTAGACCTGCTGGTCATCTGTGCTTTTCTTCAAAAGCCACCCCCAAAAAGAGCTAGATCAGTGGACTAGGGCAGAGCCTTCTCTGTGGCAGCCCCTCAGTGGTGAATTTTGCCCCCCTAAAGAAGCGGGCCAAAGCATGTCTTTTACTGAAATGGGTGCAAACATACAATTTCCATTTGTTCAAGACCCCTTGACCAATCTGAGGCAGCAAGGTGTTATTTGAAGGGCCAACACACCTTGGAGTCCCTACTTAGCCCCACTGCGTCCATGGCATTATGAGCCGTGAACACCAGCACTCAGACACCAGAAGAACCCTACAGCACTGGACCACAGTGTGTTGTCTCCAGCCGGCCAGTCACTCTTTTTAGGTGGACCTCCTGGTCAACAGTAGCCATCAGGACCATGAGCCACTGTTGAGAGAAGGGGATGGATTTTGCTAATCCCGTTTTGAAAAGCCATCAAAACTCATGGCTGGTCAATTGTGGGGGGAGCACGAGTCCATTGCAAAACCCATTTTGAGGGTTTCCAGTTATGAATCATTCAAAAGTAAAGAAAAAGGAAATTTGTCACCCAAAAAGCGTGCAATTTAGGATTAGGGTTTATAGAATCGCAGGTAAGGCTGCTTGTGATCGTTCATATGCAGCGATGCACAGGTAGATAGGACTGCTATCTAGAGACCGGAGTGAAGATTCCCCTCCCCAAATGGGTGCAACCTTGACACATCCGGCTCAACGGTGCAACAGTGCTTTGAGCACAGTCTCCGCGCAGTGATGGGTTTACAAATCCCAGCTGGATGTTTTGGACTTCAAGGACAAATGGATGAATGCATTCTGGCCCCTGGAGCATCTCTTGAGCCAAAGGACACAGCATGGTGCTAAAGAGCATGTATTGATTGCTTGATTCATAAAGTCTGAGCGAATAAAGTGCTTTCCTTATGATAAGGCAAATGACAAACTTCCCTGAAAGATACAAGTTATCATCACTAAAAGCTCCATCTTCTGGTCTCACAGCATTGGTTGGGGTACTGTGGGGTTATCTGGGGACCTAGTTCCAAGGTCCTCTGATCTCAATGCTGGGAGTCCCAATTTGGAGCCACTGCCCGGACTGCTTGCTGTCCGCATGATTTCTATGGGATGACCCAGTTGGTTGTCCCAGTCCCCAACCATTCAGATCCAGTGCAGAAGGCATGGCTCTCCAGGCACTGCAACTCCATCAGGCCTAGCCAGCATTCCCAGTGGTGAGGGATGAAGGGGACTGCAGTCTAGCCACATCTGCCAGGTCACGTGTTCCCCATCCCTGATCTGGAGTTTCCAGGTAAAAACACAGAAACATAGAAACAGAGTGAGCCAGAATGGGTCTCCTGGGCCATCTAGTCTGACCCCCGGCTCCAGTCGGCTCTGCTCACGTCATGCCCACCATGTGCATGTCTAGCCTGTCCTTGAACACCCTCACCATTGAGGCCTCAACCACCTCCCACGGAAGCCCATTCCACACCCTCGGGGAACCAACTGTCAAGAAGCAATTCCTGGCATCCAAATTGGACCTTGGTTCCCTGAGCTTGGCTCCACTGGAGTGCACCTGCCTTCCTCTGCAGTGGAGAACAGGTCTCCACTCGCCTCCATGTGACACTGTCTCACATACCTGTATGTCACTAACAGATCCCCTCAGAGTCTCCTCTTCTCCAGGGTGGGGAGCACCCAGGGCCAGGAACAAGTTGGAAGTAAGAACAGTGCCCTGTGTCTGAGAAAGTGCATGCCAGAAAGCAACCGGGCTGCAGCATTTTGCAGAACTGGGTTTACTGGGTGCTCTGCAAGGGCAATTCCATGTACAGTGCATTGAGAAATTCCCTCCCTTGGTTAATGAAACTGGCCTGCATCTACGCTTGGTTTTAGGGGGGTGGTGAAGAGACTTTTGTCCTTTCAGTGCTTCTTAATATGAGGTTGATGTTCTCAGGGCTGCTATTGATAGCTGTCACAAGTGGAATTTGTTTTAATGCTTTCCCCCCTGTTTCCCTGCACCACTTTGGGGGGTCCCATTTGAGCTGGAGGTGGGCTATGAGCATTTTTTAATAAGAAGCAAATAAACATATGCTACTTCTTGCATGAGCTTTCTCTCCTCCAGAGAGGCAATGCCATCTCGTTCTGCCAGGGCCGCGTTACTATAAATACATCTGAGACTGTGATGTACTTTGACACTGTGTTAAAATGGACCATATTCCCACCCGAAGAGAGATAATTTCCTTGCACAAGCAAAAGTGTCCTGCAAGTAAAGGCTGAGGATGCTCCAGTTAATAGAGTTCTCCTTGCCTGTCGGGTTCTATAAGGACGTACCATCTCAGCAGGCTCTAAATTCAGCACACCTGGGACCTCCAGGCAGCCAGATTTCCAAATTATGCAGCAACCTGCATGTGGAGTTGAGAAAAGGGTTTTCAAGTGGCAGAGAAGAACACTGTGCCTACATTGTTGTGCTGTGATCCACAACGTCCCTTGTTCAGTTTTCATCTCAGACTGTCACTATCTCAGTCCTGACCTCAGTCTGCCAACTGCAGAATGGGGATAATAGGAGTCGGATGTCATGTGATTATTGGAAGATTGCTGAGAGGGATATCTGAAGTGTTTTGAACTCAGTGAGGATCAATAGTACCTTTGCTGTTGAATCCTCTAAACCAGAAACCGTCCGAGATTCCTATGCATTGCCGGGCCAAAGTTGGCATGACAGAAGAAATGGCAAAGATGGATCTCTTTGTGGGAGATAAACAGAAAGCTAGAGAAATGCAAGGGTTAAACAGAAAGCTAATCAGACAAACTCAAAGAAGCATGCATGCATGAGGTAGATAGCTTTAGAAGATTCCTCCATATCAAGATTCATATGCTGGGATGTACTGAGAAGAATATATGCTAAGGTTCCATTAAATTATAATAAGTAGCTATGCTTTTGCATGCATTAGGATTAAATGTGACTATTTGTGATTGGTTAATGTATTCTCATGCTATATGATATATTTACAGTATGTATTCTTGGTGCTCTCTTTGTTTGAACAAATACTGTTACTTTTAACAACAGATTCTTCACCGTGCAGAACAATAATAAATCTTGCTGTGTCCTACAAACAGTGATTATTTTATTGACTTCCAAATCAACGAACTGGAGAATTACTTGCTAAATTTCTCACCTTCTTGGTTTAAAGTGAGAGAAAGCATTCATTCCTGATTTCTCCAACACCATCCTTTGGCTACTTTTGCTAGATAGATTTTTCAGGCCATCTAGCTCACGTGCTTTGGAGGGTGAAAGAAGGAGACTGGAGAAGTTTAGGATATCTTTAATCTCCTTCCATTTCCACCCAATGGAACCCCTGTTTCCTCTTTCTTCTTGGTCCCTGTTCCAAAAACATGGAGTGTTGATTTGGTGCAATCACATCCTTTTGGAAAAGATGCATGGCCGTGTACATTTTTCTAGTTTGAACAAAAAGAAGAAATAGGAGTGAGATGAACTGGGCTTTGCTGTGTCTTTGGAGAATGTTGTCAAGTCTGGCCATTCCAGGTTTTCCCAAACTTATTTAAGGAATTACCCACTGACATGATGTTCTTTGCCTTATGGTGTTTCTCTTCCCCTGGAAACATTCACCAGCCAAAGCTTTAGCTTTGCAAAGCTGCCCTCCTTTTCTCTTATTCCTTCCCTGCTTCTCCAGAAGCATACAAAGACTCACTGCTGTTGTCTTAATTATCACTTTACCAACCAGCTGTGGGACCATGTGACTTGTGGCGAAAGTCTGGCTCTTGTAGTCACCTCAGGTGTGCACCTGGCACCTTATAAAGATGGGCACCTGCTGAGCAGCTTAATGAGGATGGAACTTGGTGGGCTTAATCAGCACTGAGATGTGTCGGTCCAAAGAGAAGCAATGAAACACGGGCTGGGCCCGTTGCCATCGTTTTAAAATATGGGCAGTGTCCGTGCGCTGATTTTCAAGAGTAGCCAGGAAGAGATTTTGGCTTTGTGCCTTTTAACATTAGGGCAAAAAGCCAGCCACAGTTCAGATTGAGATGGCAGTGGCAAAAAGAAGATAGGATGGCCACATGTGTCTGACCAAAGGAGGGAATGTGCATCATCCCCAGCCCAAAACGGTCTGGGGGAAGCAAAGGTTACTCCATCATCAGATCATCGAACCACAGAACCATGGAGTTGGAAGGCCATTGGGTCCAACCTCCTGCAGTTGCAAGAGACCAAGTTACACCCTCCCACTCAGATGGCTGCCCAGTTTCTTTCTGAATGTCTCCAGTGTGGGAGAGCCCACCACCTCCCTAGGCAGCTGGGTCCACTGTCATACTGCTCTGGCAGTGAGGAAGCTTTTCCTGATCCCCATCCAGCTTGAATCTGGGTTGTTGCAACCTGACTTGATTATTCCATGTCCTACACTCTGGTGAGCAAGAAGAGATCTTGACCTTCCTTTTTGTGACAGCCTTTGAGGTCCTTATAGAGGGATCTCATGTCCCCCTCAGTCTTCTCTTCTCAAGGCTGAACATGCCCAGTTCTCATTCTCTCCTCATAGGACAGTATTTCCAAACCCTGGACCATTTTTGTTGCCCTTTGATGACCTCTTCAGGGTATCCTCTTATGAATCTCAAAAAGGTGTCACTCAAAAAGAGGACAAAAGGGGATTTGCATAATATTTGCATACATTAATATATATATGCATAGGTGCAAATTTACAAATAGTAGCTATTTATTTATTTATTTATTTTTATTTAAATATTTATATGCCACCCCTTGCAGCAGCCTCGGGGCGGCTCACAACCACTATGAATAGCAATAGTTTATAGCACATCCTAGTGGGGGACACTGCCAAGCTGTTTTTGAGTCTGGTTAAAAGAAAATAAACTCAAGAAGAGAACGGAGTCCACACCTCTGGCAGCATGTTATCAGCACTGGAATTCAACCCATTGCATGTTTTCATATCATTCTTTCCTGGGCTGCTCCCGGTTGGCAAACTGATTTTGGCATGTGAGTCAGGCTTACCGTAGGAGTCAGCCCAGTGAGCGGAACATGAAATCATTTCCAGAAAGCATTCCCATCTTTCTATTGTGCATAGATAACAATAAAAAAAAATAGTCACATATTTTCTAATACCAGAAGGCCTTCCAAAAACAAGTCATGACAGTGAAAGAGCAAAGGTGTTTTGTGAGTTTGCAGTCTGTGACTCTCAATTTGTTTTACTCCCCGCCCACCCCCGCTGCTCTTGACAGGGGATTCAACCATCACATTTCTGGCTTTGCCTTCCTGCACCGCATTCCAAATTGTCCAACCAACCAACCAACCAACCAACCCGAGTCCCCACAGGACACAGACATGTGCATGTCATTCCGGGAACTGCCCCGTCAAAACCTGCTGAGAAACTGGACTTGCAGCTCTGTGCCACAGAGCCTTGAAGCCCTGCTGCAGTTACTGGGTCCCAGGTGCCACACTGGCAGAAGCTGACTCAAGGAAACCGGTGAGTGTAGCTGCAGTGCCTTCCCTTCTGAGTCTTCACAGGATATTTGAAAGGTAATTTCCAGTGCCTGCGAAGTCTCCCTAAGCATGCCCAGAAGCAGAAGCCTCAATGGGTCAGCCAGTTTGCAATACCTGTACAGGTGCAATCCTATGCATGCATCAGCTAGGTCTTTTTCCCTGTCTAAATGTGCATAGAATCGCATGCTAAGTTGATGAACTCTTGCAGAATCTCCTGGACCTGTTCGAATTTCCAGGAAGTCCTTCTGGTCATCTAGGAGTCCTACAGCAACCCTGACAGGATGGCTCCATTCAGGGTGAAGCAGTTTAAAGAACAACTACTGAAATTATCAAGAAAAGGACCAAGCTTAAAGGCTTGATTGCAGTCAAGTTTCCAACCTTCTGATGTGCATATTTCCTGAGCGAGCGTGCAGGTGATAGCAACTGCTGACAATTCATTCTCACATTTAGATTACCCAGGCACATCATCCTGATCTGCTGATCAGGCAGCCCATGCTCCTTTTGCACTACATCATCTGTATCTATGTAAGCAAGCTGTTATAAAATTCAACATTTCTGTTTGGGGCCCTGTACATATACAGGGCCAAGTACCCTCCTGCAGTGGAGGCTGGGATTGTCACGGTAGTCTTACATATATCTCCCCTGTGTAATGAAAAGTGGCAGAAAACATCACGGCAGAAAACATTATTCAGGAAAAGCAGGGCACATCTGTCAGGACAGGCAAAACATAATTAGCAGCAAGCATTCAGCTACTTCTTGTACATAGATATGTACCTTTTGACCCATTCAGTACATCTTGACCCCCATCTCCCCTCAGGACACCTAGTGCTGAAACATCTGCTCCCAGATTCATCTGTACAGCTCTGACCTTCTTGACAAAGGCTTAGTTAATAACTTTGACTCTCTTGCATATTTCCAATAGAACACAAAGTTACTGGCCCTTGTTATTTGGTCATCAGAAGAAATGTTTTATTCTTCACTGATGACAGGAGCCAGTTCTGACAATGCCAGGCCATGTTTGGTGCTCCGTGAACAAGTGTTTGAAGGGCCTCAGGCTTGTGAGCTCTCCTCTCCTTCGCTGTTGCTTCCTGGCTTGAGACAAAAATATCTCCGTAGCTGCATCTAACCCCAAAATGATCATTTGCTCTTGTTCTTAAAACTAGGGCTGTAAACCACACTTTAATAATCCAGGTTTGGGATTCTGATTTGCAGGGCAAGTGCAAACCAGACTTTGGATGATGCCGGGCTTGGCTCGGATTGGAAGGGGAGGGATTGAAGGATGTATGAGCTGGCAGGGTGGGGAGGTCACACAGCCTCGTTCCATAACTCTTGGAGTGGGCAGGGCCATGTCTTGCTGTCCCGTTCTGCTCCAGCTTCCCTTCACCCTTTGGAACCCGCCCCTGACGTCTGTGCATTGTGTGGGACATCTGAAAAGGGGTGGTGAATGTGCACACCACACAATCAGAGCCCCTGCTCAGCTGGGGATGTTCTGATTCCTTTGAGAGTGGGAAGGACCAGGCCCCAAGGCCTCCTGACTGGGACAGGGAGGAGAAGGAAGCTTTGGAAGGTGGGCCACCCTGAGACACTGAGAGGAGAGACACAGAGATGCTTCTCTCAAGGCCAGTTTCCCGGCAGGTGGGTGCACTGGCATCACGGCCGGGGCTGGCAGGACCCGATCCCACCTCCGCCACGAAGTCATTCACATATAGAGGAATGCCGGGACGGGCCCAGTGTCAACCTGTGTGAACCATTACCTGGTCTCTTACAAAATCCTAGAACTGGATGGCCAGTCGGACCAGTGGGTCGTATCCCTTGCTCAGCACTCGTACAACATTTCAGCCTATTCACTGCTCCAGTGTAGTCTGGTTCCTGCTTGTGGACTGAGCTCCAGTCAGGATAAGCCAGGGGACAGTCTTGTGCTGCGGAGGCTACAGCCATTGAGAGAACCCAGCGAAGGAGGGAGCTTGGCCGGGGTCCAGCTTAGTTGGGTGCCCGGCCACGTGCTTACGTTGGTGCTGAACTTTCACAGAATGTTCTCTTTGCCGGAGAGAAAGAGAACAGGCGGCATTGCTCAGGGAAAGGCCTCCTAGAAAATGGCACTGTTGTGTCCTGGTTTTCCACACTTGATACAGTCAAACAGCACTATTGTCTCCACCAGACAAAGCCTGCAAAGAGCTGAATAGCTGCAGTGTGCACGAAAGCTCCGTATGGTTCTGAACAACCGTATGGTTGTTTCCTACCAGGGTCACCTAATAGATACAACTTCAGAAGTCCACTGAGAGCTGGCAGTGGCCCAGTTTGTCAGTCAGCTTAGGGCCTCTTGAAATTTCAGCTGAAATGAACCTGTCACCAAACGGTCCCTTTTCAACACAAAATTATCCCTTGCAAAACTTCCAAATGGTCAAAAAACGAGGAAATGCATCATCAGAACAGGAGGCCAAAGGGTGGCAGCAATGTGCATGGAATGCCCATGTGCTTTTATGCACGGAGAGGCAAATGAATATACAATTTCTTGAATTTAAATAGAAATAAGTTAGATCACACCAGGAAGACTGCAGGACATACCTGGCAGGCTGGCATTAAACACAGCAGGCCAAGCACTTCTCCTGCAATGCTGAAGCAATCAGAGCCGACTTGCGGAGGCAGAGATGGCAAAACCCTTCCCTGCTCCATGCCCCCACCTTCTAGGCAGCCCAGCCTCCCAAGGAATCACCAGGATTCAAAGGTACCGACCAGCATCCACAGCAGGAATTTCAATCCATGTCTGTCATTGCTACCTGGTCACTAAAGGGAACTGTATCATGTGTTCTGCGTTGATCGCCTTTTGCTTGTGGTCAAACTATACTTGAGAGTAAAATTCAGTTTCTTTCCTTCCCATCCTTGTCGTGCTTGATTGGGCTTGAGCACCAAGTCCGGACCTCTTGTGTCCTTCAAGATGGTGGCCAGGCAACCTGTGTTTGTGCCTCTTTAGAGTCAATTTGTCATTCTGGAATTAATTGTTGATGGGCAGCTTCAAGACCCACCTCTTCCTCTGGTTAGTCTTTATCCTTAAACTGGAATGGCCCTTTGAAATTGAGGATGACTTCCGATGGTAGCCCTGTGAATAGAAGACTGTCTTCTGAAAAAGGGGACACTTGGCCAAGGCTGGCCCAAGACATTTTTTGTTTGAGGCCAAGGACAAGAAGCCTCCTTTCTCTGTTCCATGTACAGGAACCAGTTGGACTGCAGTTGGACCTCCACCACACCTGAGGGCAGCCAGCTCTCTTGAGGGCTGCATGATCCTCACCTGCCACCACTTCATGACAAGTGGTTTCCGTCCTGTATCTAATGAGCTTCTGCAGAACTTTCAGGGTAACTTACAAAAGCAAGATCAAATACAGGAATGACTGAGAGCATCTTCAAAAATTCAAAAGAAGTTCAAAGACACCGAGGACCCCTGTGGTCAAGCACTTAGGATGCTGGACTAGAACTTAGGAGATCTGGGTTTAGTCTCCATTTGGGCAAGAAGCTCACTGGGAAACTTTAGGCCTTTCACTGACTCTCAGCCCTACCTACTTCACAGGGTTGCATTGTGAGCATGAAATGGAGAAGGAGACAACCATGCAAGTTGCATGGTCAGGTTCCTCATGGAAGGAAGACAAAGTGGGATCTAAATGTAAGCATAAATAAACTGTAAAGCTTGGGAGAGTAAAATGCAGGCCTATGTGGGGCTTAGGGCTAAATCGAAAACCTTCTCTTTCCATGGTTCCGGGCACAGATGGAACATTTTTCAGCCTTGAGTAGAGGAGACTCAGAGGGGACCTCTTAGTGACATATAGGTATGTGAGGGGTGTCACGCAGAGGTGGATCGTGACCTTTTTTCCTCTGGGGTGGAGGACAGGACACATTCCAGTGGAGCCAGGCTCAAGGAACCAAGGTTCAGTTTGGATGCCAGGAATTGCTTCCTGACAGTTAAGGCCCCAAGGGTGTGGAATGGGCTTCCATGGGAGGTGGTTGAGGCCCCATTGGTGAGGGTGCTCAAGGATACACTGGACATGCACATGGGAGGTGTGTTGTGAGTGGAACCGGCCGGAGCTGAGATCAGACTAGATGGCCCAGGAGGCCCCTTCTGACTCGCTCTGTTTCTATGTTGCAATGTTTCAGTGCTTGTATGTTGGCTACTTCTTCCTGGGGATGACTTCGGGGAGAATGCCTCCTCTCAGCTCCTGGCTGCTCCACGTTTCATTCTGCATACACAATAGTGAGAGATTTGGAGGATTTCAGGCAGGTTCCAGAAGATTGTGGGAAATCAAACTCATGACTGGCAGCCAAAAGGAGTCAAGGGAATGTTGGTAGTTCTTCCCTCCATCCCCAACATGCATCATGCGGAAGAGGGGAAGCAGTTTCACCCCTACTGCTTCCAAATGTAGGCTCACCTTCATGGATGTCAGAAAGTTCTACTTTGAGTAGAGGTAGAGGCATCCATTGGCCCATCTAGGTCAGTATTAGCTTGAACTGGCAGGAATCCTTCAAGATCCCTCTAGAAGGACCTCAAAGGCTGTCACAAAGAGGGAGGTCAAGATCTCTTCTTGCTCATTCCAGAGTGTAGGACAAGGAATAATCAATTCAAGATGAAACAACCCAGATTCAGGCTGGACATCAGGAAAAGCTTCCTCACTGTCAGAGCAATATGACAGTGGAACCAGCTGCCTGGAGAGGTGGAGGGCTCTTCCACACTGGAGACATTCAAGGTGAAACTGGACAGCCGTCAGGGTGGGATGGTGTAACGTGGTGTCCTGCAACAGCAGGGGGCTGGACCCGATGGCCTCCATGGCCCCTTCCAACTCTAGCATTCCATGATTCCATGATTCTGTAAGACCTCAGGCAGAAAACCTTCCTAGGCAGACTACTTGTGGTAGCACATACTGCAGTTTCTTGGCCAGCTTCTGAGCAACATGTGTCCTTCTTTGATGGTCCCGTAGGGGCCAGTTCAGCCCAGTAGACGTGGACAACCACAGAATGGCATGAAGGTGTTTGGCAATGGCAGTAACAGCTCTCCACTCAGTAACATGGACCTCCACTCAGCGGTGATGAGCCCTTGGGGTGCTTGGGTGCAAGTCGCCTTCCGGATCTCCCATCCTGGAATGATCGAAGCCGAGAATGCGATGTCTGTTCTTTATGCCGTTCAAGGCACAAGGCTTGAAAAATTCCTCCCATCTTTTCTTTGCTCTCCACTGTGTCCTAGCAGACCAAGGAGTCCATGTGAGTTTAAAACCCGGAGTACTTGGAATTTTAATCACTGCGTTCATAGTATTTTTGCAATTTCTAAAAGTTAGTTTGCATGTGACATGTTAGACATTAATAAATGAAATGACTTTGCTTAGATTTTACATAGTTTTGCAAAGGGAAAGATTTATGAAAAGGTATTCCCTGTTTTCTCGAGTTACTAAAGCTACTGACATTGACACAGAATTATCACTGCCGTTTTTCAGATCTGATTCCTTATTTTTCATTGCTGTCTTCTGCATTCTGACCACTGCTTTCTTCTTCTTTCTCCTTCTCAGTCTAGGTTCAGGGAGATGAAGGTTTTCTTTGCTTCATTACTGGTGATAGCACTTGGAACTGTTCCATTTTAAAATTCTATCCCCTTGAAGGGGAATCCTAGCAATATTGAAAGTGCGGCTTTTCACTATATTTTTAAAAATCATGCTTTTTATGCCATGTTTCATTGCTCTCGAAAAATCCAATTCCTTTTCCCCTCCCAAGACAGATCAGGGTCAGTTGTGCCATAAGCAACATGCTTTCTTTCATTTGGAAATGGCGAAATGTAATCATGATTATCCCTAGGATGCTGCCCTGACTGGTTTGGAAGCCAGTGTGCTTTGAAAGTGAGCAAAGCCATTAGACCAATTCACAAAGATCTTGCCTGCCCTTCTCAGATCTGGGAACCCCTCTCCTTCTTTGCTTATTCTGACAGTTACGAACCTCTGATTGAGCATCTCTGAAGTTGTCTTTCCTTGGAGAGAAATGGCCATCTTGCTCTTGAGGCCTTGATCCAGGGCTGTGCTAGCAGTTTTAATTACTTCTCTGGCTGCCTCGGCTCAACCTTTGGTCGTGGCGTTTTTAAGGGATGGATGACAGCCAGCTACTCTTCACTCCATTCCTTTTTAAATGAATGCAGCAGCTCAAAGATTGGGTCGACATCAGCCTTGGAGGCATGGGCCACTGTAGGCCCAATTAGCTATGCAAAGACCCAGCTGCGATGCAGCTCTCTCCTGCTTGCTGGAGATCCAGTCTGTGGATACTTGGAAATTCTTCTTTGTGCAAAACAGGCAAAGTGAGCAGTCATGCGAGTGGGAGCAGGACCTCTTTTGCACTGTGGGGGCATGGTGGTGGGCAGCGTCTGCACAACCCAGCCTCGTGGTGCCGTCTAGACTCAGTCACTACCAGGTGCCCATCCATACCTAAGGCAGAGAGAAAGTGGACCAAGCAAAGGAGCTGAGCAAAGGAGATCTGAAAGATTCCCACTCCCAATCTGTATTCCTCTCACATCTCTAGGCCCAAGCCCTTGCGGAACTGGGTTAAGATTTATGGGATCTGATGTTCTGGGGGCAAAAGAGGCCATAAGCAATTTGTCCTTGCCTGCAGTGAATTCTGGGTTACGGCCTGCCATATTTTGATCCAGAAAGTGCTTCCCCAGCCAACTTGGGGTAGTTATATTCAACTTTTTAGCAGTGTGAGCAGGAAGGGATGGTCTAGGTAACGATATTACATTCCCAAAGAGGCCTGTTGACCTTTTCCCTGGCCTGAGGTGCTCATGGAGTTTTCTGGGCCCTGGTTGACTAGATGGGGATTGTGTTCACTGCTTTTTAAACATCATAGATCAGAGTCAACCATCATTCAGAATGAATAATAATGCCTGGAAAAACCATCTGGAGGCAGTCACTGAATGGCTTTGGAGGGTTATGTCATAATTAGAAGGTGTCTGTCTTCAGGGTTCGGAGGAATAATGAGCTGGCACGCTTAGCTGGTGCCAATATTCACTCTTCAAGAACCAGCAAGCAGGAAATTTTTAGAGCGCTTGAGAAAGGGATAATTTCCCTGCCCACCTTCCTCTTGGTTGTTTTAACGAGCTGAGTCAGGGATGGGGATGCGTGGTCCCCAGATGTTGGTGGCTCACAACCCCCATCAGTCCTAGTCAGCCCAGACAAAGTTAAGAGATGGTGGAAGCTGAAGTCCCATGTTTCCAATTCCTGTTGTACATTATCTTCCATGATGTTGGTGACTTCCCGGTTGGATTATTGTAACGCGCTCTACGTGGGGCTTCCCTTGAAGACGGTCCGGATACTTCAACTGGTGCAAATAGAGCTGCCAGGGTGCTGACGGGGACTGGGCATGGTTCTCACATCACCCCAGTTCTCCGTCAGCTCCACTGGCTCCCCATTGAAGTCCGGGCCCAATTCAAGGTGTTGGTTCTTACCTATAAGGCCCTAAACGGCATGGGCCCTGGTTACCTAAAGGAGCGCCTGCGACCATATATGCCCTCCCGCCCCTTACGATCTGCGGCAGAGGCCCTCCTCCGGGAACCCTCCGTGCGTGATATTAGGAGGGTGAGTACCCGGAGGAGGGCCTTCTCGGCGGTGGCGCCCCATCTATGGAATGCACTCCCCAGAGAGGCTCGCCTGGCGCCGTCTTTATTTGCTTTTCGGCGCCAGGCGAAGACCTTTTTATTTAAGCTATATTTTAAATGTTAATTTATTTTTTATTATATTGTATTTGTTTTAAATTATACCTGGAGATGGGCCAGTTTTAAAGTTTTAATGTTTAACTAATTTTATTGTGTTGTAAGCTGCCCCGAGGCTTGTGGCAAGGGGCGGCCTATAAATTTGTAAATAAATAAATAAATAAATAAAAAAATGTTTCTCTTTTCTGCATGGATTTTCCTTTCTGGGTGGAATCTCAGTTCTGAACAATGAAACTAATGAAAATTTATGGCCATTCTACTGAACTAATTGCATTATGGGAGGAGGCACCTTCTTTGCCTCCTCCCATAATGTGAAAATGTGTGCCCATTTAGCTACATAGACCAGCATCAAGACATTCAAGACACCAAATCTACTGGTCTAGCTACATAGACCAGTAGCTATGGGAGGACACTCACTCACTGACTCACTGGTGGTGTGGACTCACTCAAGGAGGGGGCTGAGCGATAGGGTAGGTTGGTGACCTTTGAGCTGTATGGGAGCTATCTGTGGTTCTGAACTCCAGACATGCCCAAAGACATTACCATGGAACAGCATGGACTCCTCTGACTAGGCTCAAAAGAAAAACAGCAATGGATAAGGAGCCCAATATAGGAATCAGCTGACTCTTTTGTATCTTTGCTGAATTTTATTGGATTGCATTGAGAAAGCAAACTTTTCTTCTTCAACTAAGTTGGCTGAAGATATCTTGCTGCTTGAGGTGGAGCAGCAAGCAATGCACAAGCAATGCACAAGTAACCCAGGCCAGTTGAGTTCTTTTGGTACTTGATACAGAAAATCCCACGAGTGCCTCTTCCCTTCCCTGGCAGTAAAATACTTCTCTCCACCCCCCCCCCCTCCCCTTTCAGGTCTTAGAAATTAGAATCAGCTGCTCACAGCTGCTGCTTCAGCCTGTCCATCGTAGGTTCGGTCTTGTTCCTCTGACCAAATGTGGGGGTCCTTCAGAGAAGCTCCAGGTTCTATTTCGGTGACAAAGTTCATGTGATCCCCTGCAGTCTTGAGAGTTTCCTAGATGGCTATAGCCTATTTCTCTCAAATCCCAATTGTCTGGTGGTTTTCTGGCTTTTGTGCGGTTCCTCCATCTCTGTTCTAAAAGCTTGAAATGCATCTGCTAAGGCTTAATTAGCATGGCCACACCATTTGGCCTTGAATTCCACCCACCACTGAGGCATCACTGAAATTAGATTCAACCCTTGGACTTTCACAGAGACGCAGTCCTACAGGACACTCCTTTCACGTCCAACAGGGCCTTGGAGGTCCCAAGAAAGCCAAGAGACACAACATGAGCCCAAAGAAGCTGATGGAGCACATGAACCGCTGCAGTGGGGCTTAATCAGAAGACTGCCACAGATATTGCTCAGAAAACATGAGAGTTTCCCAGGAAGGATGAAAATAATACTATGGAAGAATGAAAACAATACCACTATGAGAAGTAATAGTTCCTCTATACTCCTCAATAGTCAGACCTCACCTGGAATACTGTGTGCAGTTCTGGGCATCAAGATTTAAGAAGGATGCAGAAAAATTAGAAAGAGTCCAGCAGAGGGCAACAAAAATGATCCAGGGTTTGGAAACACTGCCCTGTGAGAGACTGAGGGAACTTGGCATGTTCAGCCTTGAGAAGAGAAGAGAAGACTGAGACGGGACATGATATCCCTCTGGAAGTATCTCAAAGGCCATCACAAAGAGGAAGGTCAAGATCTCGTCTTGCTGATGCCGGAGTGTAGGACATGGAACAATCAATTCAAGTTGTGACCACCCAGGTTCAGGCCAGATATCAGGAAAAGCTTCCTCATTGTCAGAGCATTACGACAGTGGAACCAGATGCCCAGAGAGGTGGTGGGCTGTCCCGCACTGGAGACATTCAGAAAGAAACTGGGCAGCCATCTGAGTGGGATGGTGTCACGTGGTGTCCTGCAACAGCAGGGGGCTGGACCCGATGGCCTCCATGGCACTTTCCAACGCTACTATTCTATGATTCAAGGATTCTATGAAATGGACCCTCCATGCATTTCCCAGGAAAGAAAATAGCTCTCAATTGCTTTAATGAACCCTGGTGAGACACGAAGGCGGCCTCATTCTGCTTGTTCCTAAACAAGCCTGCTCAGGGTACAACGTGGAAACAAATAATATCAAGACGCAAATTATATTTCAGTGAACTCCTGCTTTGTTTTGGGGGAAGAGAAGAGGGGTGCCCTCATGGGGAAACATGACTGAGAATGCATTTAACTCTCCCACTCACGACTTCCAGTTGATGTGAGCACATTGTGTTCTCTAGCACAGCTATAAATCTGGGAAGAGAAGCACAGCCCGGCCTGATGCCTGAAGGAGCCTTGAGGGTCTTTCTCACAATTTGGCTTCAGTGTTTCAGACGAGTTCTTCTTTTTCTGTCTGGAGATGGCAAATGACACCTCCTCAACCAACGGCTGCCCAGAGTGTGCTATATGACACAACCGTGATAATAACATGGTCCTTCTGCTTCTGCAATAAAGGGAGTTGTGGAAAAAAATTGTTTGCCCACTTTCTGCATCAGTGGCCCAAGTGGCTGGCATGTCCGAGCCTCATATCATCTCATTTCATTGTTTCACCCATTGCAAACTGTCCCAAAGTGAAAGCTCCATCTGCGGTTTACAATGATTAAAACCCCAAAATGCAATAAGTAACATAATATATATTGGAAAGAGGCAATTTTGCACACAAAAATATGAGCAATTTTAGCAATCAGGAAAACAAAACCCTTGGATAGATTAAAAACCTCTTATTATGTGCTTTCAAAAGCCTGGGAACAGAGGAATGTCTTAATTTGGCACTGAAATCTCGGTGTCAGACTGTACTCTTGAGCCCATGGTGGTGTTTGCCTGCTTGTATTTGATGTGGTTGCTCTCTGGGGCCTCCGGAATCCCATTGGTATTGATCCTGGGAATTCCATGTTGGGGAGGCCACCCCCAACCCCCAACCCCCCCCCCCCCGCTGCCACTCTCTGCATGTTCCTCATAGGAAGCACTTGGAGAAGGGCCTCATGATCATCAGACACATGCAGGCAACCCACACAAGTGGGCCAGAATGGGTGTTTCATGGTTGAACCTTCTGGATCTCCAGACTGCTCCACTTCCAGTCTTCTTCCTGCCCTTGATTATGCCAGGGTCTAGTGGACAAAAAGTCCTATATGCACACTCTCTAACTAAACACGGTTTGAAGTAGAAGCCTGTTCAATTGATGGGCAAGAGGAATCAGAATTAGGGAAGTGCAAGGAATATACTTGGGGTGGAAAATCCTCTGGATTCCCTTGTTTCAGCTTCCTGGACTCCAGTCCACTTTGCAGCGGCCCAGAGTCCGAGCTCCTGGCAAGAGCGCCCCGGGCTCATGGTGCACGCTATGCAAGTGGTATCATTCTTCCACCCCTGCCACTGACACCCACAGCAGCAAGCAGGAAAGAAGGTTGGCTGTGGTGCACCCACTCACTGTGTCCCTTTCCAAACAGAGAAGAAGGTTGGCTGCTGGGAATGGTGGCTGGAGAAAGTGGCCGGTTGTCCAACAGCCAGGAATGCTTTGGGCTTCTTCCAGACCTGGCTTACTTCCTTAGAGAGGGACAAGAACCGGAAGAAGTCCAAAGGGCACTTGTGGACCAGATTCCAGAGAGGCTTGGCACATCCCTGACCAGAATCTCCTCCCCTTCTCTGCCCATGCAATTTAATATACTCCAAGCAGAGCTGCAATAGCAGATTAGCTGTGCAACTCCATGACCCCTGGATGGTGCTTGGGGGACCACGGGATGCTGTGCGTCCCCTTCTCCAGGGCGGTGGACACAACAATGATCTCATTTTCCTCCCACCCTGCTCACCCCGGGCACCAAGGAAAGCTCCACGGTGGTTTCCTCTCTGGAGCGCGGTGCCATGACCTCTGGAGGAACAGGAAGAGTGTCTTGGTAGACCAAAGTGAGAGGGGAGGGAGCAATTGCTGATCAACCAGACTTACCAGCCTCTTGGCAGCCATCTCTGCCCTTGGCAGCATGACTCGGCTGGACTGGTTCAGATGCTCATCTTGTGAGCAATGCAGTTTAGGAGGATGGAGAGTTGGGAACAGCCTCTGGTGCAAGAGCCCGGGAGGGTCTGGGATGCTCAGCAGCTACTGATCTAAGAGGCTTCTGCTGCAGTCTCAGAGGATTTTGCCCTCGGCTGCCTTCCACAAAAGGACGGCCCTCTGCAAAACAGGACCCGTGGCCAACCCAGATCCGTATTTCTTGGATTAAATGCACCCACACACTTTTGCCTGTGCTACATGTTCCTCCAACACGTGTTTCAACTGAAAAAAATCTTATAGGAACTTTAACATGAGAGAAAGTAAGTTTAAAAATGTGAATGGTGAGAGAAACATTGGCGAGATTATTTAAATGCAAAGGTTTGTGTGGGTTTTCATGTGCATTAAAAGAAAAACAGTGAAACAGATTTATGGTGGAGTAAATGTCATGGGCTGGAAAAGGTGGGTTAGGTCCAGATTTAATGTGGGCTGATGGAGAAGGACTTGCCTGCCTCCTCCTTCCCACCCCACCCTCCACCCCACAGCCCTCTGAAATTTCACTCAGTCCAGTGAGGAGACCTTGCTGAATGGGGTGACCTGTGAGACCAGGAGGAGCCCCCTAAAATCAGATGGAGAAACCTTCTACTAACTGACATCTTCCAGGAGCGAACTTCTCCCTCCTCTCTTGTAGGAATTAGATCAAGTATCCAACCAGTCTGACTTGCCCAGCTCTGCTTAAAAGGTGATTAGACACTGTTGTGGGAGAGTGGTCATCAGGAAGCCAGGCTGGATCAAAACAAAGTCCTATCAATCCGGCATTTTTTCAGAGAGTGGCCAGCCAGAGGCTCACAGGGAACCCCCCAAGTGCAACGGCATCGTCTCGGTCATGCGGTCCAGCCACTGAGGCACATAATTGCCCTGCCCCTGGTACTGGAGGCAGCACTGAGCCATTGGGTCCAGTGCCCTCGATGATCTTCTCTTCAGGGAACTTGTCCAATTCCCTTTCACAGCCACCCGAATTGGTATCAATTACTGTATATTGCGGAAGTGGATTCTCAGTTTAACTATGAGCTTGTGTGAAGAAGGAGAAGAGCTTCCTTTTATTTGTCCTAAATCTGCCACTAATCAGTTTTATATAATGAATTCATATGAGAAGAATATATGGGCACATCACAAGAATGCAAGACTCCCTGGAGAAGACAATAATGCAAGGGAAAGCTGAAGGCAGGGGAAGGGGAAGGGGAAGGGGAAGGGAAGGGAGGGGAGGGGAAGGGGAAGGGGCACATGGTGGAGAAGGAGAAGGAGAAGGAGAAGGAGAAGGAGAAGGAGAAGGAGAAGCAGGAGACTAAGAGATGAATCAATTCCATAAAGGAAGCTGCAGCCTTGAGTTCACAAGAGGTGAGCAGGGCATTTTGGAGGCTGCTTGTTCATAAGGATGCCGTATGTCAGAGACAACTTGACAAAATTAGGCAACAACAACAGAGTTTGGTTTCATATTTCTTTTGGAAAGAAAACCTTGAGCCTTTACCTGTAAAGGTGGCATCAAACACTTTGAATAAAATAAACAGATGAATAGAAGAAGCTTTACGCTGCAGCAATGTAGAATATGCCAGGGATGTGTGACAATCTCATTTCAGTCCATTTTTGATAAAATTTACTCATGCTCATAAGTGTCTCCACCCTTGAGATGAAAATATTTAGAAAGTTCAAATGTGATAGGAACCAGAAGTTACAGATCCAGGCTTAGCTGGTAAGAAGCAGATTATCTGCATTGATTATGTATTCAAGCACTGGACTAGGCTGTCCCCTTTTCTTCCGACAAGGTGCTCATCATTGGCAGAGATGTGGCGGGCAGGCACAATGTGCTTTCCTGTATAATGGGAGCAGCACGGACTGAGCTTGGCAGAGAAAACTGCCTCCATTGCATTCTGATAAGACTTTATCACAATTCACACATTTCTCAATCGTTAGGATAGAAAGAGCTTGAGACTTAAGAACATGTGGAAGAAAGAGAAATTGACTGGGATGTCCATCCCTCATGCTCACTCAGAAGTGCATCCGCGCTTCGCTTTTGGCAAGGCCCACTCTTAAACAGGGAAAACTGTTAACGGCTTGGGACCAGGTTACCTAAAGGAGCGCCTGCGTCCATATGTGCCCTCCCGCCCCTTGAGATTGGCGGCAGAGGCCCTTCTCCAGGAACCCTCCGTGAAAGATACTAGGAGGGTAAGCACCCGGAGGAGGGCCTTCTCTGTGGTGGCACCCCACTTATGGAATGCGCTCCCCAGAGAGGTCTGCCTGGTGCCATCGTTATTTTTTTTTCGGCGCCAGGCCAAGACCTTTTTATTTAAATGTTATTTTAATTGTTAATTTTATCGATTTTAAATTTTTGCCAGGATGTCTCCAGTATTTTATGTATTTCTACAGATATATATATATTTATTTATGTGTTGGAAACTGCCCTGAGGCTTATGCGAATCGGGTGGCATACAAGTATTCCAAACAAACAAACAAACAAACAAACCCCGGTGCAGCCCCTGATGCATTTGCGATGCAATTCGTTGCAAGCCTAGCCTGGGATTCCCGGCAGTTGTAGGACTTCTGTTCCATCTAAACATGCTCAGGGTGGCGCCTTCGACAACTTTTTACTGTGACAAAAACAAATGGCTTAGCAATTAACATGCAGCCATTTGTGTTCCCTCTCCTAGAAGCACGCAGACAAGGAAAACCTGCTTCTGCTGCCCCGCCACCTTCCAGATAAATTAACCACTGGGCTTCATAAATCTCAACTCTCCAGTTTTGCAGGAGGTTAGTGCCACTTTTCAGAGAAAGACATTAAGAAATTATCCACTCCCTTCACCTCTGCATCTATCCTGTCACCTTTTAATTATGATGGAATACTTGCTGGCAGTTTGCAGATTTATTTTTGGTGCAGGAGAGATTCATCCTGGGTGATAGTTACCTGCAATGACGTTGACAGGATAATAGGCCTCGTGGTTCATTCTCCAGCCCTGCTGGCAGGATGGTGGGACTCCTTGTGGGATATCATAGAAGCCTGTCCCTTCTAAGGGCTGATTCATCCTGTCTGCATATTCATAACCCGCGTGACTGTAGCAGGAGGGAATGGACCTTTCAAAGCAACCAGCCTGGGAAAACTTAGTGCTTTTGAACTGAGTCCATCTGTACACTCAACCACTGGTCAGAGAAGAATTCAAGGGCTGTGTGATGGCTGGCTTTTCTTTGAAGTAAGCCTTGAAAGCAGAGTGGCAAAAACAGAAAACAGTCCTCTGTCTGAAGGACTATTCTGTCCAGTTTAATGGTAAAGTTCAAAACAGCTGCCCGCCCACACGTAGCATCTTGATGGCAGGTAGAAGGTGCAGGTGTCAGTTCACCTGGAAACAGCCTTCCATCAACTATATTTTTATGTAAATCGCAACAATAATTTTTGATTTGCAAATAAACTTGTACATGAAAGATTTTATGCAAACCGCTGTCCTCTATTGTCCTCCTTTTCAATGATAGGTTTGGCAATTCATATGGAGCTACCCTAAACATGGGGTGGGAACTTTGGCATGTATCCCAACAAGAATTCATAATGTTGCAAGTTGAACTAAATCAGATCCCTTCTATTCCATTTGCATTGGTGATATGCATGCTAAGTGCAATGAAAGGGTATGAATGGAGCTTATATTAATTTCCTAGCCATCACATACTCAGTGGCAAGAGGGTTGACCTACTCAGACAGGAGTAGAAGTCCTCTCATTGGATTTCTCCTGGCAGCTTCCATTTATTTCCCAGAAGACACTTTGTTCTGGGCATTCTAGGGAAATAAAATGACAGCCATCACTCACCCCGCTCCATTGGTGGTATTTACTCATTTATTTCTTTGTTAAAAGCTTTTCTATCCTGTCTCCTGCAAAACGTCTCGGGATGGTAACCTTCCTTCATGGAATAACATCCCAGGGCATTCTGGGAAAATAAAATGGTGGCCACCAGGAAGCAGCCAGCAAGAGGACTGGTCCTACTGCTGCCACTACAAGCTGCAAGACATAATAAA
Organism: Varanus salvator macromaculatus; assembly: GCA_023646645.1. Taxonomy (NCBI): domain Eukaryota; kingdom Metazoa; phylum Chordata; class Lepidosauria; order Squamata; family Varanidae; genus Varanus; species Varanus salvator. The sequence goes on along the minus strand of JAIXND010000624.1, from coordinate 25,477,383 downwards.
AGCACATGCACCACACAAATGTGAGTAAGAATCATGAATGTGATTTTAATGAATGGAATGCTAAACGATGTGATTTTAATGAATGGATCAGGCGGCAAATGATTATTTAGAAATGAAGACAAATGGGGTAATGCAACCGGGAAACTTTATTGTGCACGACCGCTGATCAGAGCTCCAGAAGTGAGGGGTGGCTTCTGTACATCAGAACGGGACTGGCTGAAGTACAGTCTCCTTCCGGTTTAATAGCTTTGGGATGCTTAATATGGGGGGCGGAGCATCCAAACCCTCCCCCAGATCATGAACCCAGCTGGGGCTGACTAAGAGCTGAATCACTTGATATCGCACCGCTTCATGACTTCTGTCTGCGTGGCTCAGAGCAGAAAATCCGAATTGCGGGAATTCCAAAGGTTTGGTGCTAGTGGGCAGCAGGGGGGCAGGATCCCCCCCCAGTGGTGCTGCAGCAACTGGGCATTATGTGTGCATGCATGACGAACTTGTCCTTATTCCCCCCTTCTCCCCCCCCCCAGCTAAAATCCAATGGAAGCCCTACTTAGAGGAGGTCACTGAAGCCACATTTCAACCCTACGTGGGACTCGCATGGAACTTTCTTGCCTTCAGGTTGAATTTGTTATATGTGGGCTTAACTAGCTTTCTGGCAGGACTTGGAAAGTTGTGATCTGATGAACAGGGGAGTGCTTCATCTAGGGGTGTGGAGGAATCCATACTGGGGCTGGGAATCCATCAGATTCCCCAGGCTTGGATCCCTGGTTCCGGTAGCGGCTGAGTCCAGGTTCTTTGCAAGCACGCTCTGTGTTTGCAGGGTGCTCAGCAGGAATCAGCCCCATGACACTGTGCAAGCAGCGTCCCTTTTCTGTGCCACGTTGCACCTGACGGGAAAGAAGGCTGGTCGTGTGGGGCTTGCCAGGAACGGAGCCCCGCACGGCTGCCGCCCAAGAGGCATCCCTCTTCCAGGTCACGTGTAGCAGCCTTGGCTCGCCAGTTGCGTAGCTTTGCTCTGTGAGCATTTCTGGACTTCCTCTTGGCTCAGCTCACTTTCCAAGACTGACCTGAGCGCAGGAGCAAAGTCCACAAAGTGGAGAGGCTGGATCCAGCGAGCTTTCATCCCAACACTTGCTTCAACACAGTGTTGATAAACAAGCTGAATGATAAGAACTGTAGAACACTTCTAGTTTCTTTTCAGATAAAAACATCCGCTTGGCAAGGGATGAATTAGGAGCTATGATACAAGTCCAATGAAGTGCCAGACAAAGGAAAATCCTTCCTTCCACCCTTTGTGCAATCGGCAAGGACCTCGATGCTTAGTGATGGCTGCTGCCTTCGATGGGGGCCGGAAAATGTGGGTGATTCTGTTGGCTGGCGGACAGCTCCCTGCGGGTTTGGAGGTGCCACTGGCCCTAGGTGGGCTGCCCTTGGGCTGAAGGCTGAAGCGTTAAAGGTCTGAAACTGGCATGGTTCCAGGAGAGTCAGGGGGTTGCTGTAGCTAAGGCTGATTTCCCCAGATAAACTTGCCCCTTCCTAACCAACAGTTTCCTTTAGGGGCTCTATTGCAAGGTGCATACGCTCAGGCCCACAGGGTCTACCTGGGTTCCTAATCCAGCCCCTGGGGGTTGCTAAGAGGCCACCCCCTTCCCCCTGTGCCCATCTCCCTGCCCTGGACCACTGAGGGTTTGGTGGCTTTCCAGCTTCCCCATTCTACTAGTGGAATGCCTCTCTGAAGGCTGAGCTGCGGACAGCAAGAGCACTGACGGAGCTAAAATATGCTGGTATTTCTGGCATTTGTCACACCCACCGATGGAATGCCCACATGAGCGTCTCTGAAATTGAATCTGGTCCTTGGGGCGAAAGAGGTGCCAAACTATTGCTCTGTTGGACCAGGCCCCTTCCATGGGTGAGGCCCCTCCGGTGGCAGCATCTCCCTGTGAAGGTGAGCTTGGCCTCGTCTTTGCTTACCTTTAGGTAGGCTACTGGACCTGTGGCTTTGTTCTATGTGTTTCAAAACTGAATTAATTGGCTTTCTAGATATTGGTTCCATCTTGAATTTGGTCCGTTTGTGGAAATATTGTCAAGTTGTATGTTGACTTGCAGGCTCTTTTTGGGCACAAAGACAGGCAGTGACAAATTAAGGGTGAAAGCCAGCTGGACCCCTCTCATCCGTGGACTGGACACAGCTGGTGATGCTGGTTTCCCCTGCACGCTCACAAAATCTGCTCCAGAGGGTGGCATTCGGAGGAGATTTGGGGCTTCCCAGGGGTGCAGAGGGGAGGAAGTGGAAGTCCCTTGCAAGATGCTAGTTGGAGTCCATGTGTGCAAAGTCAGGGCTCCTCTGAAGTCCGGTGTGATAGCTGGTGTGGTATTATGATTAGATTGCTGGGCTGGGAGGTCTGGGCTCTAGTCTGGGTTCTAGTCCCCAGCTAAATCTGGGTTCTAGTCCCCACTCAGCCATGAAGCCCTCTGGGTGATTTTGGAACAGTCGCAGACTCCCAGCCTCACCTGCCTCACAGGGTTGTTGTGAGGATGAAGTGGAAATGAGGAAGGGGAGGGTTGTGCAAGATGCTTTGGACTCCTTGCAGGAAAAGGTGAAAGATTAATTCTTTCTTGAGGGTTAGGCTAGTGATTGCCATGCTACCTAAATGGAACCTCCATGGTCAAAGGCAGTATACCTCGAAGGGCCACTGTGAAAGGGTGATTGTCTTTATTCTCCCTTTAGGGCATCCTAGAAGCACTTGGCTTGATAGAGTGGAATGTAAGATGCTGAACAGCCACAGACCTTGATTCTAACCTACCAGAATCTTAGTTCTTTCCATTTTATTTATTGGCATATTGCTTTTCTGTACTGCACAATAACTGAAGTAAGGTATCTGGGTGAGTTGTGATGTTTAGCTTTAGCACAGCTGGATTTAGAGTAGATGTGGGCAACCTTTGGCATTCGGGCCCCATTTGCCCCGTGGGGCCAACTTGGGGTTACAGCCCTGCCTCCACGGTGCTTCCGGATTTGAAACTGGCCCTCCTTGTTTTCTGCTCCTCTGCCCTTGCTCTGCTGCAGCATGGGAGCAAGCCAGTGGCAGCAAATTTGGTGGTGGGTGCGGGGGGGGGGGGGCCAGGGAGGGCCGAAAAAGCAGCTGGGGGGCTTTTGGACATATTTACCCACTCCTGGTTTCAGGAGAAGAGAGCTCACTTGTTTCTCTCTTTAGCTTCTCCTCTTTAAGCTTCCCACACAGATGTTTCGCTGCCATGTATGATTCAAAAGGGTAGGCTGAAACTCAAGTTTGTCATTCTTCTGAGGGGGGAGGCGCACGTGGCAGGGGATTAGCGGTGGAGAAAACTCTGGCACAAAGGAGTGTCAGGCACCCCCCCTCCAGTGCTTCTCCTCTCCTCTCCTCTCCTCTCCTCTCCTCTGTCCTTCTTTCACTGCTGCATAACCAGCAGCGATGTTTACCCGGACACATCTCTCTGCTTTTGGAAGTATCTGTAGGATGTTCTTTGCTCCTCTAGCGCACCAATCCAAACTGAGGGGCTTGCGAGCAGCTTTTGAAAAACTGGAGGTAGTTTTACCCACTGCTCTGGCTCACTTCCACTGCCCCCCCCCCCATGCCAATTTCGGTCCCACGGGGGAGATCCCGCAGAGACATCGTGCACTTCTATGCGCAGATATAAATAGCAAGGGCAACTTCAGTGTCAAGAGACTTTTCTATTGTGGTATTTTTGTCGCATTCCCCAAAGGACAAACATTTTCTGAAGCCTTATTAATATCCACAGATTCCCTGCCCTCACAGTCCAGCTGCTGCTTTTTCAAGTGGGAAAAGCTGAGTATTCGAAGAGGCCCTTTCACGCCGGTTCATCGCTTTGCCAAGGACTTGGATAGAAAAGTGGATTTTCCCTCTCGAACAAAAATGGAAGCTCCCGGTATTAAGTCATCTCACACCATTGCATCCTGGCCGCAGAAATTAGTTAAGCCCAATCCACAGATGACACTACACTTTTTGCATCCTAGAATCATAGAATAGTAGAGTTGGAAGGGGTTGTGAATGCCATTGGGTCCAGCCCCCTGCTGTTGCAGGACACCATGTGACACCATCCCACGCAGGTGGCTGCCCAGTTTCTTGTGGAATGTCCCCTGTGTGGGAGAGCCACCACCTCTCTGGGCAGCTGGTCCCACTGTTGTATTGCTCTGATAGTGAGGAAGCTTTTCCTGATGTCCGGCTTGAATCTGGGTTGTCGAAACTTGAATTGCTTCTTCCATGTCCTGCACTCTGGGATGAGCAAGGAGAGATCATGTCCTTCCTCTTTGTGACAGCCTTTGAGGTACTTCTAGAGGGATCTCATGTCCCCTCTCAGTCTGCTCTTCTCAAGTGGGGACATCTTGCTCACTTTGTCCTCCCTTGGATGGTTTCTGGCCCACCTGCATTGGCTGTCTGTCTGCTTTTGGGCCGTCCAAGGTGCTGGTTTTAAAGAATGAGCCTTACATGGCTTGGGATCACAAAACCTGTGGGAACACATCTCTCAACTACTCTGGGACTTTCCTCGGAATGCCAACCCTGTGGGAAACTTAGAGGGTAGCAATCAGGGAGTGGGGGTCCTTGGTGGTGACTCCCCATCTTTGGAGCAGCCTCCCTGCTGCAGCCTGCCTGGCACCAAACTTGCCATCTTTTCGGTGCCAGGTCAAGACAACCCTTTATGCAGAAGCTTTAAAAGATCTTAGTGGTGCAAAGATCGGGTTGGAATCTGGCTCTCTCGTGCTCACCAGACTGCTTTCCCATGCTTGGCCTGGACAGGAAAGAAGCCAAAATAGATCAAGTCTAGGGGAGAGGAATCTCCCAGGGCTCAGTTCTGGGACCGATTCCATACAATCTATTTATAAAGACCTGGAGCAGGGGGTAACCAGTCTGCTGACCAAATTTGCCAATGATCGCAAAGTGAGGATGGTGGCCATAAAGGAGCAACAGGCATTCCAGATCCAAAAGACTCTTGATAGACTGTGGAAGTGGGTGGGGCGCAGCAGGATGACATTCAATGCGGATAAGTGCAAGATCTTGCACTTGGAACGCAGGAATAGGTGCCATCGGTGGAGATAAGTGGCTGGAGAGCAGCACTTGTGAACGGGATATTCGGGTACTTGGCGACAGGAAGCTAAACATGACCCGGCAGTGAGACATGGCAGTTAAGAAGGGGAACACCACCCTTGGATATAAAGGCAGATGTGTGGCTTCCGGATCAAGGGAGGTGCTGGTGCAGCTCTATATGACTCTGATGAGCCCACAGCTGGAGTACTGTGCCCAATTCTGGGCTCCACTTTGTAAGAGAGACAAGCTAGGTTAGAATCAGTTCAGTGCAGAGTGACAAGGATGACAAACTGAGGGGAACACATATGAGATGAGACTCAAGAAGCTGGGTCTTTTTGGCCTGGAGAAGAGGAGACTCAGAAGGGATCTTATAGTGACATATAGGTATGTGAAGGGGTGTCAAATGGAAGATGTTTGTGACCTGTTTTCCCCCATGGTGGAGAGCAGGACACATTCCAGTGGGGCAAAGCTCAAGGAACCAGGCTTCAGGTTGGATGTCAGGAAGTTAAGACCCCTGGGATATGGAATGGGCTTTCATGGGAGGTGGTTGAGGACCTATCAGTGAGCAAGGAAAGATTGGACAGCCACATATTGGGGAATAGATTAGTGGTCAGCGCTGGAACCAGCGGTCAGACTAGATGGCCCAGGAGGCCCCTTCTCACTCACTATGTTTCTACGTTTCTGTGTTTCTGCGTTCATGAACACTCAGGAATGCTAGCAGATTCTTTGTGCAAACTATGCGATTATGCAATTCTTTGTGCAAAGTATACATAATTTACAATTTTTTCCTCAAGACACTCAAAGTACATAAATCTTTGTGCAAAGTGTGCAATACATGAAAGTATTTTATTTTATTTAAGTCTTATTTTAATTGTTAGTGTAGTCTTTGTTTTTAGTTTATTTATGTGTGCTTGTTGTTCATTGTATTTGGTTTTGTTGTGTATATTTGGTTTAAGTTGATTTTATTTATTTTAATTTATTTAGTTTTATGTTTATTTAATTAGATTTTTTTTTTAGTTGCCGAGATGCACTGTGGGGGGGGGGGGAGGGATAAATTCTTGTGTTTTATTGTTCATTGTATTTTAATTATGTTGTTAGCCGTTTATGTTGTTATAAATGTTTTAATAAGATAAATAAATAAATAAGTCATGCATGAAGCAGCAGCAATCTGATTGAACTTGCTTCCTACCAGATGTTCACACAGATGTTCTGCATGACTTGGGTCAGGGAAGAGAGAAGGTGGCCTGGAGTCTGGGGAGCAAATAAAGCCAAGACTGTGAAGACAGCAAAGAAGCAGGATGTTGGGTGACTGAATAGGAAACTGTCACCCAGGTTTCATCAAAGCAGGCATCTCCCTAGTCTGTTTGGGGAGGCTTTTGTGAAAATCAGGTGCCACCACTGAAAAGACCTCTCCTTGCTAGACTCCCATCTCACCTCAGAAGACCCGTTTTATTCAGTGTCAGGCTGATGGTTATTTAACTAGCAATACTTTAGACTAGGTATTGTGATCAATGTTTGGAAGACACTGTGATCAGGAATTGTGTGTGAACAGCCTGGGCATGAAATGCAGCCAAAGGCACTTCTGCGGCTCAATCGCGGTGAGAAGCCGGCAGGGCCCCGTGCTGCCTGGCATGAGATTACCAGCTGCAATGAATTCTGTGCCTCGTCCCTGAGATAAGGATTGCTGGACCTTCTCTTATTCTCCCTTCCTTGCTTCCTGGGGAGGGAGGAAGGGACAGGGGAACTTCTGGAACAGAGGGAGGGAAGGGCTCTTATAAAATTCATGACAAAGAGTGTTGTTCTTGGCTTTCCGCTTGGAACTAGGAGCCTGCAAAGTGTCCAAGTCATCAGTGCTCTGGCGCATCAGTTGTCACATCAGAAAACCCACTGAGTAACAGGACATCAGTAGGTTTCTCTTTTGCTTATGTGTTGATAACTTGCATCCATATTCTATTCATCCCAACAGATACACAGTCAACTATCTCATCTCCATCACAGGCAGTTTTGTTTCTTCCTAAATATTCTCAATGCTCAAGTGAGACACCCACTCCCAACACTTCTGGGAGGACATCCCACCCCCCCGATTAAAAATTGGGACACACGCCCAAAACAATGCACCTTCATTTTCTCAACCACCTCTTGAAGAAGGCGAAGGGTCCTTCTTGCGTGGAGAGGCAGCCTTGAAAAATGTGCTTGTTGGGCGTTGTGCCCTACCACACATAGGTCCAATATATGATTAGGACACAACCAAGCCACACCAGCGGAAGTTGGGCTGCAGAGTCACCTTGGGGTTCAGCCTGAACGTTAAAGGAGCTGTCCATGGTGCTGACCCTCAAACCCAGTAGGTTCTTCATCACGGACAGCACCTTGAGACTCAGACCACAGCCGCCAGTGGAATCCAGTCCACCAGTCCACTGACATTGGAGCATCAGCCTCACACAGTTGCCGTCCAACAGATCTTCCTTACATTTGCCTTTTGAGGTTCAAGACTATTCCTTGTCCAGGGAGGTGACCTGATATGTTTCTTTTTATTCCTCCACCCCACAAAATCTCCTAGGAATATTCAAAGATTTTCTTTCCCTTATAGCGTTGAAAGACAGACTGGTTTCTATAACTCTCTAGATTTTCTTGAACCACTACGGAGTTCCTTTTTGGATGTAATTAGTAAAGTTATTGTTTAGTCTTCACAAACTCCTTTCTATCTGACAGGGTGTGTGAAAGATTTATGGCATAGTCCTTCTGGCTGGCCTGGGAGCTGTTCGTTCACAATACACAGAACATTAAAACCAGAGAACTGGTCACGAGGGGTAGATGAATCTATCGCTTGCATTTAGCTTCTCATATTTCAGTCTTCAGTTCACTTAAAACTTTGAGAACTTCTCCAGTCTTATGCTTGGTTCATCCTACACCTTGATTTTTTAAAAATTTGGCATGAAAATTCATGAGCATTTTTGTGCATGTTTCTTTGATTACATACATTTTACACATGCACACACACACACTCTGCCTAATATGTATCATCTGCAAATAATTATCCTATTGCAATGCATGATTTGATTATGATTTGTCCAATAGACACATTTTTGTATTTTGCAAATTTTGGAGATGTGCAAATTCTGCAGGGTAACTGTGTTCACATGGTGGTTTGAAAGTGCAAAATTCATAGTAATTTCACATTAACTGAGGAGACCTGGGGGTGGTCCATGGGATCATTCAGATTCTCAGCTCTGGGGATGGAAAATGCTTCTGATTTCTGAGCTGAGGATCTGCGCTTGGATTCCCAAACCATGCTGGCGAGACAGAAAGAACTATTGCAGCTGATTTTCTTAGGCTGCAAAGCAACCCAGGAAGGTGTTTAGTGGGTGTTCCGGGGAATGGGGAGGGGCAGAGACCAGCCCCACAGCCCTCTTCCCTCCTCCTCTGACGTGCCAGAACCATCCCTCTAGTTGTCTTGCAAGGCTGGAAGAACAAGAAGCCAGCCTTTGCTGGCCATCTGCCCATAATCCCCCAAGTTTGGAGGGTTACAGCCAGGGATGCAAAGATCAGGTTGGATCTGGCCCTCCTGTACTTGTCAAACTCCTTGCCCATGTTCCTCCCCGGCCAGGAAGTGAGCCCAGTGCAGATCAAGTCCATGAAAGCTGATGGATTCTTTGCACAAGATTTGCAAAATATGGAGCTCTTTGTGCAAAATACACAAAGCCTGCAGGTCACGTGTGCGGAAGAGCACTTGGCTTGGACATCTTGAATTTCCTGCTGGTTCAACACGTGAACGCTCAGCGTGAGGCTGACTTAGGGAAGACAGAAAGCGGGCTGGCATTCGGGGGGGCTGGCCTGAGGGTACAGCCCCCCAAAATGGATTCCTCACATACTCCTATTTACAGACATTCTCATAGAATTGCACCCTACAAAGTAAACTGAACAATTCCCCCCCGCCAGCCATGTTCCTACTGATTGCAGAGAAATACCATGAAATGAGCTTGACCCCCATTGAAATGAATGGACTCTACTGTGTTAAGCTGGATGGTGGGTTTCTATGCAAAGCTGGACAATCTTTGCGTTCATTTTTCTGCTTGCATGCCCATTCAGTCAGATGGTGGCCAAAGGAACAGGCTTGCCCATGCTGCCCCACAGCTGAGCCCCACAGTCCTGTGTCCTAATCTACATGCACGGGATCCAGCCTTTGGCTGACCGCTGCAGACGGGTGATAAGCAATGGACTGATTTCCACAGCAACGCCATGAGCCCGGTGCAGAACGTCAGGTGCCACTGCGAGGTACAGGCTTATGTTCCCGTGCTCATGCGGACAGTGGGTGGACACATCCCAGGCGCATGCAGTACGCTCTGCACAGCAGTCCTGACGCTTCTCCCGCGCTCGATCCTATGCAAAACCTCCATGACAGAAGCCGATGAAAGCTGGCCCTCGGCTCACGCTGGCTTGCCAAATGCTGACTCACGCGAGCGGATGCACAAAACCGGCCTGCAGCTGGGAGCTCCAGCAGCCAAGACTTTTTCCTGCAAACTTCACATTCTCAAATGACCATGTGAGAAGTGCATTATTGATTTCCATGGGATTTATGCACGTGCAAATGACAGCTGCTGCCCAATCTATGGAATGCGCTCCCCAGAGAGGTCCGCCTGGCGCCGTCGTTATTTGCTTTTTGGCGCCAGGCGAAGACCTTTTTATTCAAGCGTTATTTTAATTGCTAATGTTATTTATTTATTTTATCTTTTGGCCAGGGTGACTTAAATTATTTTTAAATTATACTGTTTTATATTTCTGTTATTTATTTATGACTGTAAGCTGCCCCGAGGCTTTGGCGAATGGGGTGGCATAGACGGTTTCTAAATAAATAAATAAATAAATAAATAAAATTTCCTCTGAAAATGCAAGCCAAGGGAGAAAATGGGTTCAGGAGACCCCAGACCAAAAGCAGGAGTTTGCTGCCCTCTGACTTTGCAATCACAACTTTTTCTTTCTGCTTCTCCCTCTCCTACACACTGCACTGCAGGGTTCCTACCAGATGTCTTTGACCACAACTCCCATCAGCCCCAGCAAGCCTAGCCAATGCCCATGGATCACCACAGCATGCTCAGCAGCTTTAGCCGATGCTCAGCCTGCCCTGCTCACATCCAGCACCACAGAAGTGGGGAAAAACTTTCGGTCCAAGGGCCACATCCCATTTTGGAGGTGGAATTGGGGGATGTGTTCCCATGGGGGTGGGGTAGAAGGCAGAAGGGCAGGCTGAAAATACAGACCATCTCAGCCCAGCGCAAAGCCAGGAGTGAATCCAGGGTGATCTTGATAAACTTGAGCCCTGGGCTGAAAGCAACAGAATGAGATTGAATAAGGACAAGTGCCAAGTCCTCCACCTAGGAAAAAGAAACCAAATGAATCGATACAAGATGGGGAATACGTGGCTCAAGAGAACTGAAAAAGCAAAAGATCTCAGAGTAATTCTGGACAAGAGGCTAAGCATGAGCCAACAATGCAATGCAGCTGCCAAAGGGGCAAACGCTATTTTGGGATACATTAACAGAAAGTATTACTTCCAAATCACGAAAAGTAGTAGTTTCTCTCTGAAAGCTGAGAACCTTCCTCACATCACATTTTTGGACACACTAATGCCAACAATTTAACAAGCAGGAAGCACGCAATGTGCTGAGCAAAACCCGTATCCTAAGCTGTGCTCTCTTTTTATTTATTTTTTTATTTTATTAACAGATTTATAGGCCG